>OY744475.1:87791678-88391678 GCA_963556175.1 Tipula confusa
GTTTATGCGCCAAGACGTGAGCGTGCTCGTACGTTGCGTACACCCGCAAATATCGAAGCTGTGGCTGAGAGTGTGCGTGAGAGTCCATCAACATCACTCGTCATCGTTCTCAAGAATTAAACATTTCACGCACCAGTTTACTTCGAATTTTGCGAAAAGATCTCGGTATGACGCCATACAAAGTTCAATTGGTTCAAGAGTTCAAGCCGCATGACCTTCCGCTTCGTTTTCACTTCGATAGATGGGCCAACGAGAAACTGCACGATGATGTCGATTTTGCCAAAAAAATCATATTTTCGGATGAAGCTCATTTTCATCTTGGTGGATACGTTAATAAGCACAATTACCGTATTTGGGCCCAGAAGACCCACACGTGGTCTTACAGAAGCCAAAGCATCCATTACGAGTGACTGTTTGGTGCGGCTTGTGGAGCGGAGGCATCATTGGCCCATATTTTTTTGAAAATGAGGACGGCGCAACCGTTACGCTCAATGGAGACATCTATCGCACCATGATAACCGATTTTTGGCACCCGCTCTTCATGGTACTGATGTGAACGATGTTTAGTTTAAACAGGATGGTGCAACTTGCCACACATCTCATGCCATAATAGATTTATTGCGTCAAACGTTTGGTGGCCGTTTAATTAGCCGAAATCGCGATGTCAATTGGCCGGCAAAAAACTGCGATTTTACATCATTGGACTATTTTCTGTGGGGCGCCGTTAAAGACAAGTGTTATGCCGACAAACCAGAGACAATTGAGCATTTGAAGCCAACATTCGTGATGCCATCGCCCAGATACGACCCCATCCATACACTCGAAAAAATGCTCGAAAATTAGTCCGATCGAATGGGGTGCTGAGAGGCCAGCCGCGGCAGCCATATGAATGAAATAATATTCCATCTCTAATCGGAACAATACTTCACAACAAAACCATAAATTTGGCAAAATTTCAAACTGTTTTTATTGCATTTTAAAATTTAAAGTTTTAAATGGCCCACCCGTTAGGAAGAAATTGCTTCGTTGAAAACACACAAAATTTGGAGTCTCGTAAATTTACCGCCTGGAAGAACTGCTATTAAAACAAAATGGGTGTAAAAACGCAAATTCGACAGTAACGGTGACGTAATGCGTTACAAAGCCCGCTTGGTCGTAAAAAATTGCTCATAGAAATATGGTGTAGAATACAATGAAACTTTCTCGCCTGTATTCGTTATACATCAATAAGATTTTTAATGGCTTTGGCAGTTGAAAATGGTTTGAAAGTTCAGCAAATGAACGCTGTCGCCGTCTTCTTTCAAGGCGAAATTGAAGCAGATGTATATATTGAGCCGGAATGTTTTAATGATGGGACGAATAGAGCATATAAACTGAATCGAGTTATGATGTATGGATTTAAACAAGCTGGACGCCAGTGGAATATTAAACTCGAAACTACATTAAAGGAATTTGGTTTAGTAAAATCCGAGCATTTATTTTAATCGAGAATTGAATTTGATAGTAGCTTGTTATGTAGATGACTTGATGATATTCTGGAAAAATGAACCAGATTTAATCAAGCTTAAGCAATTTTTCTAGGTACTGCCAAGAATGCGTGAGTATTCGCTTATTCATCGAAATGAAAAAAGCATTGAACTTGAACAATCAGTGTACATAAAAGAAATACTACATCGTTTCGGAATGAAAGATTGTAAGCAGATTGGCACACCGAGTGACTTGAACCAAAAACTTTCAAAAAGTATGACGTCAGATGGCAAAGAAGAAAGATTACACAACGTACCGTATCAACATGGTGTGGGTTGCTTACAATACTTAACACAATGTACGAAACCAAACATAAATATTGCAGTAAATGATATAAGTCGTTTTAATTCAAATTTCGGTAGTGCACATTGGAAGGCCGTGAAAAGAATCCTGCGATTTCTACACGGTACACATAATTACAAACTTAGGTATGAAAAGGCTGATGATTATTCAATTAATGGATTTAGTGACGCAGATTGGGCATCAAACGTGGAGAAACGGCGATGTTGTACAGGTTACCTGTTTAAATTAGCAAATGCTGCTATTACATGTTTCCGTAAAGGACAATGAACGATCGCATTATGCAGCACTGAGGCCGAATATATGGCAATGTTCTCAGCAACCCAAGAGGCCATCTGGCTGATGAACTAGATCCCAAATTGCGGAAGCTGGTTAATATTTTTTGTCACAATCAAAGTGCAATATGTTTACCTGAGATGGATGCGGATACAACCAAATTAATGACTCATTGCATGAAGATGTGGATGAGAGAACACAGCAAATTCTGTTCAATAAACTAACAATCATCAAAGAGGAAATAAACGAAATAAGATATTAGAGCTGCACAATTGGTAAAAAGCAAGATAATCAACACAAACCTAATGAACAAAATGGAAATCCGATAAACAAATGAGAATTCCATCAACCGTAATAAATTCTTTAAGCAAAAAACGTTTCAAAAGTTTGAGATAAAATAATAAATCAAACAAATAAATAAGTATCATTACCATAATAATAGTAGTCTAAATACACTCAGAAGAATAAGTTGTGGTCGAGAGGAACTGTACAGTAAAAACTTTCAAATTTTTTTTTTTAACTTATTTTAAAAAGTTAAAAATAAAATTGTATTTTGATACGATTGTACCATAATGAAATTCTTTCGTTACTAAATTGCTTTGATTAATTTTTGTAAACCCCTAACTAGTCTTGTATAATATTATCTACGCAAGTTTTTAAATTTATAAATATTAAATTTTACGTTTTTTTTTTTTTTTTTTGGTTACACAGATTGATTATATAAATAAGTCAAATAAGTTCATGTCACTTTTTTGTTATATATAAAATTATTATTACATTTACAATAATTATTTTAAATTACGAATATATTTCATTAATTTATTGGAAGTTCATCATGTTGTTGATCCTTCGTTTTTCTTATTATAAAAAAAAAAAAAAAATCTTAAGAGGAAAAATTGATTTTCGCAGCATCGTAACTATGTAACGTTTCAAAGCATTTCGAATTTAATTTATTTTTTAATGTATTTGTAATGAGAAAATCGAAGGCCACGATATTTGTTGCATCGATTTGAAAAATAGTATGCGTATCAAATTTAAGTGACAATTTTGCATATCCATACTATATTTTCATAACGTTTTATAAAATTAATTTGTTGTTGTTTTCTTAATTTTTTATAAATATGTCCATTTTTACTTATAATTTATATTTATATTAGAATATTGTGTACATTTTATTCCCACATATTATAATTTATATATTTTTTTACGGATTTTTTATATTCGTTGATTAATTTGTTTTACAGATTTTCATTTACACGAATATCGTGTAAATTAAAAATATTAATTAAATTTAAATAATAATTTTAAATAAAAATAAATTAAATTAAAACAAAACTGGCATATTGTGTATGGGTGTGATGTACATTTCACTTACCTTTTGAATGATTTTGATCGTTGCAAAATTTAATCACGGATTCAAAATTTACAATGGAATTATATCTTATGCTTAGTATCTACATTTAGATAAGGATGAGTCTGTATGTGAGATTCGAGATCGGAGGGATCATACCGTCTACGTTAAATTATTATTATTGTCCCACCATTTAATAAATTTGTGTTTTCTTAATTATTTACAAAATTATATTCACTTGAGTTGATATTAAATTTAAATAAATAAAATAAAATAATTTTGATTAAAATATTAAACTTAAAACTTGTTTGTGTGAGTCTGTGTTTATGAGTGTGTGTGTGTGTGGGTGTAGAGAGTTTATGTAAAATCTTTATCATTTTTTCTTAATAACAAATAAAAATTTAATTTTATTCTAATCTCAGGTCGAACGCGTAAACTGTAAAATTTTCTCCATTTCTATTTGCACATTTTTTAATTCGTTTAAATGACTTAAAAATTGTCCGCACAATGGTTGCAACTGTTTAACCACTTGATCCGAATTTTTTTCTTTTAAAATTTTATTCGCAGTCTTTAATTCTACGTCCTGATTTTTTAATTCTTTTTCTAAACTTTCGATACGATTTTTTAATAAAACTATTTCACATTTTAATTCATCGGCAATTTCGTCGGTTTTCGAATTTTCTAATTCTTGGAATTTTGTTTTCAGTCGTTGATTCTCTTCTTTGTACGAATGTAATTGTCGTTTCCATTCGTCTACGTTTGCGGTTGATTCCTGTAATATTGTCGAGTAAAAAAAAAATATATATTTATAAAATTTACGTACATTTTGAATAAATTAAAATTTAATACAATTTTTACCTGTAGGGCACTAGTCAATCTAATGTTATTATTTTTCAGGGTCGCCAATTCAATTTCCCATTTTTTGGCGTTTGCCGAACTATAAAATGAAAAAAAAAATAAAAAATTATATCTTTAAAAAACCAATAACTTTAATTTAATTTTTTGCAATTTAAAATTAAAATTTTGAGAGACCCAAATCAATTTTTAAACAGCGTACCCATGGAAATAAAAATTAAGATCCAGGAGAGGTTAAAAAATTACGAGGGGTCTGCTACTATATGATGCGAATTCGGAGTGGGTGAGTCAATAATTTAAGCAATTAAAAATAACGAAATTAAAATAAGTTAAACTGTCGATGGCTCAACAATTAGTACGAAACTCATTATTAACCAAAATTCCATTAATGGAAAAATTGGAAAAGCTTTTGATGATATGGATAACCGACATAAATCAGAAGAATATGCCTTTAGATTTTTTTTAAAATTTTGTGACCTTCTATCTCCAAATTTCGAAGCATATGGCGTCTATAATAGGGTTATCTTACTCTATTGCGGGCTATTACTTTCATTTCCACCCATGTTTTACCAAGTTTGTTCGCTTCTGCTAGCATAGTTTTTCTCCAAGTCATTGCTGGTCTTCCGAATTTCCTTTTATCTTCCGGATTCTACTCCACTGACATATTTGTGATATCACTTATTGTTTTTTTTAGTGTGTGAACAATCCATCTCCATTTTTGTTTCTTATTTAGATCCCATTGTCCAACTGCTTTGTGATTCTGTGCAATGCAACTGAACTGCTGAACTCGGTTTCCAGCATATCTATACATTTTATGTATGAATTCAATTAATTTGTTTGGGATGCCTATTTCACAAAGTGGCTGCTATATTACGTTCCTATTTATTGTGTCAAATGCGCGTTCAAAATTAACGAAGATCATGTATAGTGGAGAATTCTATTCATTCGATTGTTCAGTGATAATTGAGATTGAATTGTTGCTTAGTGCAACTTCTTCTTAGTCTGCAACCAGCTTGTTCATTTCTTAATTTTGCATTTATGGCAAGTGAGATTCTGTCAAAGATGAGCATAGCGAGAATTTTTTTGTGGTATTGAGAAGGGATATACCTCCCCAGACCCTTTTCCTTAGGTCACCTTTAAGGGATCGTCAAGCCTTCTTTCTATTTTTGCAGTTTTCTACCTGAAAATGCGCATGCAGTTATAGTTGTATTGCCTTTAAATATTTCGGTGCTTATTTTATCTGTTCCAGCAGCATTTTTTTAGCTTCTCTATGGCACCTTTAACTTTCCGTTCCGTAGGCATGTTGCTAGTTTCGTTATTGTTGCGAAATGGTAGAGCAGTAGCACCCCTATTTGGTGGTACATTGGTAATTTTACCAGTGACCTTTCTTACACACTGCTATAGTGCTCGCATGTTTTGATTTTCTGCTTCTTATCAGCGTTCTTTTTATATGTCTATAACACTTAGGATAATTTTGTAAACTTAATTTGTATATCCTAGCACAGTAAACACACAGCACTACTAAACGGTAAACGAAGGATTAGGAGGGAATAAGGTAGGAAAGGAATAAAATGAATAAAGGTTTTTTACTCCGAACAAAGAACCGAACTTTTAAATTTAGTGGTCCTGGCGATTTTAATTTTCAGATTATATTTGTGCACATGTCGTCTTAAATTACGCGCGGCCCTTGACAAACCACACATAAATCCATAAAGTTCTGATGAACAATACTTGTAAAACACGCCAATGGTAAAATCAAGATTATATAATAATTTAACGTCTCCAATCATTCGAGATTCTCGGTTTTGAACCCGATCGAGTGCATGCAGTCAAATAAGTTTTCGATGCACCAGCCCAAATATGAGAATTATACTCCACCCTGGGTCTTATATATTGTTAGTGTTTCTAAAATCCAAGACATCTGGCGAGGCCAGATTTTAAAAAATTTGTTGGGATTGAATTCAACCCTGTTGGCTTCATCCAATTCAAGAAAAGTATAGAGAGCTCTCTAAGGCAATCCTTCATAGCCATTCTTTATACAAGAACGTCGTTTCGCGATAAAGAAGAATATAAACAGTAAGAGGTGGAAAGTGAGCTGTCATCAGCATAGGAGTATATTGGATTAAGAGTTGGTGATAGAAGTCACGCCATCCACCACCACTTGGGTTCTGCGGCAAAACATAAATTCTCAACCGACAAAATTAACGAACTATGAAGGCCAACTGCCCACTATTTTCTCGTGTTGGCTAACTGCCAACAGCAAACCATTGTGCTGCACACGAGATCAAATGCTTTCGAGATATCGAGTGCAATGACTTGTGATTCACCAGATTTATGAATGCTCTTGTTCTATTGTTCAGTGGGAACAATAATTACGTCATCTGTTTAACGCCCTTCCCGAAACCCATACTGACGATCGAAAATTAGAAGATTATTTTCTAAATATTTCATCAGCGGGAAATTGAATATGGCCTTAAGTACCTTGGAAACCACCGATACGATACGCCATTGGACGACAATTTGTAGAGTTCGATTTTGTCTCGTTTTTTGCACAAGATGACAGGATGTATGTTAGCAGTTTTCCAGATGGTTTAAAACTTGCCACAACTTTTCTCTATCCTTCTTGCGACACCGTTCGCGTTGTCAGGTTTCTCGCCGCCTTAAATTTAGCTAAATTTTTATTTGACAGGTCTTTTAAATATTTGTGGTCAGAGGCTTCTTTATGGGCGATTACTGTTCTGCAGTCGTGATTATGCCAACGATTGCCTGAAGTTTTAGGTTAAGAGAGACTGGAGGGAATGAACTTTTCCATCCCCGTGAGAATGACAGTTGAGACCAGAGCCCTATTTGGGAATTCGATTCGATTACGAGAGTATGAGATTCGTATTGGATTAAACAAGAATCGTACGATTCTAATAGGGCCCCTGAATGACATAATTTGGACTCTTGAAAGAACTTGTTCATTCCTACTCATAGCCTTCATTTTGACGGTGTCATAATCGACGTTTAATAGGAACATTTACTTGGCATTGGACTACGACTTTGGGAATTCCGCTATTGTATTTCTCTGCATGCAATATCCAACACAATTCCAGTAAATGACCTGTATCGTTCACCCGATCTTGTATTCTCTGATCAACGAGCTGTTTTTCAATGCCAACAATGACATATAGAAGCCACATGCCATTGTGGATATTAAAATCACTTATCACAGCGAATTCAGCATTTGCTGATTTTTGACGGATGCACTCAATGGAATCTGACGGAGTATCAAATCCAAATTGAGCGGCGCTGTTTGGAATATTTTGGCTTCGATAAATACAACAAAAACTAAAAAAATGGAAGTGAATAAACCGATGGATTAAGGAGTAACCCTTAATACTGATGACATATTTTAATCGATCATTCGATCTTGTCGTCTTTTTAACTTAACGCGCTGTAACTTCGTACAAGCGTTTAAACCCTGCCGTGTTTTTGCCGATACATCTGTACCTTAAATTAATGGCGTTAACCTTAATTTTCTTTCATGTATCATCACTTATACAAGATTTCTTATTAGGTTCATGGTAGCCAAGTACGTTTGAACCAGTGTTGCTATAGGTTTCTTTAGTTTGGTTCCATCGTTGTTATATACTGGTACGGAGATAGAGTTGTATCGTTTATTTGAAAATGTTTCTTGTTTCAGTATCTGTCAATGTGTTTGTAGTCAATTTGACGCAGTGTCTTTCACTGCGATTGGGTTGATTTGAAACTGTGCTATTACCAGTTAATGATCTCTGGGAATGTATGCGCCCGTCAATGTTTTGCCATCTTGTAGTGATGGGAGGAATTTTTTCTTGACCATTAAATCGGCCTATTTGATTTTTAGTTTTGTGATGTCTATGTATATTTTTGTGAGAAAACCTACTGTCCTCTATGAACAGCTGATTTGATAAATCTCACCTACAAATTGAACAAAACAATTATCAATTCTTAGAAGATGACCTCAATATTATAAATAGATGCGAAATTATTATTGAAGGTCATTTAAATAATAATTGTTTAAGCAAGTACTTCGCCTTTCGTTTTTAAATGGAAAAACCAATATCTAGCGAATGTCTTCCTAATCACAAACACGATTGAATTTTCAAATATTTTACTGCCACAAACTATTTTGAAGGAAGATTTTATAAGACTATTCGATTTCTTTGAAACAGTTATCAATTTGCATGTTCTGGTAGCATTAATAATAGAACAGAGCAAAATATATTGCATACAAAGAGGAATTCAATTTAATATTGGGGATGAGGAAATGAAAGCTTTCTTAGGATTAAATTTGGTAATGAGCTGCCATGTTTTGCCTGCTTTAAAAAATATAAATTTTCATTTATTGTTTGTTAAACCATCTGCATACCTCCAGTTCCAGTAACCTTAAAAACACATATGTGTTTTCCTAGCCTAAAGGCGAATTCAATATTGTGTTCATTCCGTTCGTTTCTTGTCTTCTGATTTTTTTTTTAACCAATAGGATTCGTGGAAAATGACAATTGTTTTCTTCGGTATTTTTTTCATCAAGTTGATCTATCTTCAACTTTTTTACTGCATTAAAATGACAAGAAAAAGACAATACGATTCATAAAAGTAGACAGTAATAAAAGCCACGTTTCAAGGCCAACGTGTTAATACTAAACACTATCACTATTTTAATTATAATAAGTTTGAATTTGGGAATAGGCTTGACCTATTATACCTTAAACAAATTGTGGAAATTGAGCTGAAGAAAATTGTTCTTTGGTGTTTGGAGCAGTGTCAGTAGACTACATGCACATACATTGCGTTCCCCTTGGTGAGAAATGAGACAGATTTTAAAATATTGGACAGTTCTCAAAAAAAAAAAATTGTTGTTCTCTCAACATTAAATTGATGAAATTGACTACAAAATGAAAATAAGTAAAAAGTGTATACCCAAGGAATTTACAGAAAAGCCTCGAAAGATAGATGGAAGGCCAAATAAAAGGAATACTAAGTGAACCTTTATATAACCAATTATTATTATTGTTTTGTGTAATTAGAATATTGCCTGATGATAATCAATGTATTACCAATAATAAATTCGCCTCCAAATTGCTTAAAAAAAATGTAATGGATTTTCTTAACCTCTATGGTTATTTAATTTAAATTATTTATATGGATATTTTTAAAATAATAAATTAAATTTTTATTCAAAAATGATTAAAAATGATTGTTTGTTTAATAAGGGAGTGTGTACTGTTTCCATACGGAAAGTAATAAGATAATCTTTGGCCTAAGTCGACAAATATTCTTACAGAAATAAGCTAAATTATTCCACAGAAATAACTAGAATTTTTAAACAGAAAGTAGTAAAGTTTTATCATAGAAAATAGTACAATAAAATAGCACGGAAATCCATATCTAAATTCCTTTTACACAACTGGAAAAAATTGTCCATTCACTTGGGCAAAACATACAGCTTTCCATATACAAATAGGCTTGGAATCCACGTTCCGTGTTTTCATTTCGTACTGATTTTCACCGATTTCCATACAAAATGTTTATTGGGGCATTAATAACACAACCGGCGACTAAATTGAACTGTGCTACTATAAAACTACTAGCCACGATAATACTCTGTAATTTACTGTTCTATAGTAGCGAAAGTAAAAAAACAAACAATTTGCATTGGGTCGTTGCGCTTTCACGACCCAATGCAAATTGTTCGTTTTTTACTGTATTTTCAATTATTTAAATTTATTTTCTTTTTTTTTTCAAAATTCTCTTGTTTAGTATGATGGACTCTATCGAAACATGGGTTTTAAAAATAAAATATTTTAAACGAAATTTGCTTGCCTGCCTTGCGAATTGTGAATATTTACGAGAAATAATTCAATAATCAGTAACAATATATTTTTACACTAGCAGATGGTTATAATTACGATACATATATGTATAGTTAATTGCCAGCAGTTGCTCCAGAAAAACCATTATAAATAAATATACAATTTTATATTACAAAATATGTACTGGTGTTCCTCGAATTATGCGGTAGATTGGTTTTGAAATAATATTCGTAAAATTCTTGTTAAAAAATGAGTAATTCTTTTTGCGTTTTTGCATAAGGGCCAATACGATTTTAAAATTATGATACAAGTACGTTGTGTGATATATCATATGCGTGATAAATTGTATGAGTTAGTGTCTCTAATTCTATATTTTAAAACCATGAGTAAAATAAAAAAATGTCCAAAAAAGGATTAAATTTCAAACTAATGTCTATACAAATATCAACTATGTCAACATTTCTAAATATTGTTAGTTAATAAAACCTGCGTAAAATATAGAAGTAACAAAAAAAAGATAGTTAGATACATACCTCTGAGCTAAAGCTAATTTTAATCGTTCATTCTCATATTTCAATTGTTGTTCCGCAGATAGTGAACTATCAGTTACACCAGACGGAAGAACTCCACCGGGTGGTGCAATATTTTTAACAGCATTTGTCACTGTATTTTGAACATTAGGCATACCAATATTAGGCGATGTTGAAATTCCAACACCAGATAAATCAATACCACCAATACTACCACTTCTACCACCGCCTCCTCCATCACCACCACCTCCTCCGCCGCCGCCACCACCACCACCAACCGAGTTCGAATTATTTATTGTGACAACATTTTTATGTGAAGGTGATTCCATTTTAATCGCTTGTGGTACATGAAATGAATAAGAATCCGGTGCATTTGTTGGTGGCTCAATTTTTGTATCATTTTGTGCATCACTATCATTTTGTGTTACTATTGATGATTTTGTTATAACAGGTGAGGTATTTGCCGATGTAATTGGTGTATTTACAGAGCTTCCTGTATTAGGTAAGTTCATAAAGCATCATCAATAAACTAATAAATCGCATAAAATTAAATTCTACTTTTGTAGTACTTACCATTTGCCGCTGTTTTAGCTAGAGCACTTTTTGTCGCCTCTTTTACCTCTTGAAATTTTTCAACAAACTACAATAAAAAAAAAATATTAAATAAAATAATTAACACATTAAGTTTAACATACTTTAGCTAATTCAGCTTCAGACGAAAATCCTAAACCATATACTGTATTTGCGCGTACATCACTCCATTGTCCAAATTTTTGTGATGTTTGCGTAAATGTCATATTTGGTGTTATCGTTGAATTTATAACCGCTTTACTCCCTTCAACGCTTATTATCCGATATAAATTACGTGATGAATCATAAAAGAAGCTAACCGATACGGCCTTTGTACTCGCTGTAATCCATGTTCGTTTGGTTTTTGGATCAATATGAAAAACATGTGCATTGCAACTAAATATCGGTTGTTCCCTGGAATATGAGAAGAAAAGAAATAAAATTGAAAAAATATGAAAATCGTGATTTGATTGTAAATATCGTCAAGTCAATTTATTTTTTTATGTTTTTTTTTGTCAAAGGATGAAAGGCGCGTATGTGACAAACTAAAGAAATAAAATTATTCATAACATAATTGATTATTGTGAGTTCAAGATCCCAGATGGAGGACACAACATTATTAAGAATATGTTTTAGCTGGTCAGCAGAAACAGGCAACAATGTATTATGGGGTGTTAGTAAAGACCAAAATTGGTGCATATATGTTCGAAGGGGGGTTAAGGTATTTAGAATTTGTTCAGATTCCGATCGAAAAAGGCCATAAATAAGGAATCATGTCACTAAAAAAAGTGAATATTCACCATGAAACTGACAATGAAAGATGAGAGATGAGGTTTTTGATAAAAATTCCTGTGGTCGTTCATTAAACAAAAGTACAACGAGTACTCTGGCTCTGACATGTTCTGCGAGCAGATGGAGCGATCTTTGAGAGGAAAGTCGCCATTTGGCAGGCGCAGTGATCGCTGTCGGTGACGATAACACCTCGGGGAAGAGAACAAACTGTTTTCTGGTACGGGCCAAGAATGGCCTATAAAACAGTTTATTATTATTATACAATCAGTGAGCACAGAAAGCGACATACAGTCCACTGATTCGTATACCGAGTATAACTAAAAGTTTTAATCATTAGATCTAATATGTATGCTGTAAAATATTGAACTATATATGGTAAACGAATACAGTCGAAGTTCGATTACCCGATGTACAATTATCCATCATATTATTACAAGTCACTTAAATCCAGAATTTCAATTAATTTTAAATAAAAAGAATCTTTAAGCAATTCCTGCTGAACATTCGGAAGACCTAGGAACTAGGTTAGGTCGATCAATTCTGTCTTTCTATGAGTAATAATAATATGTTGCAACATCTGCAATATTTCCTAATATTTAGGTTACAAAGTGCGTCTCATTAGCCTTTCAAAATGTTAAAGAACTACCTGTTCTATATAAAGCAGATAAAATGGATTAAAAAAAATCATTTTTGTACCGAGCATCCCGGATAATCCAATTTTAATGAATTTTTGAAATCGTTCCAAGTTCATGCAGCTTTCCCAACTTTGGTTTGTGCTGTAGATTTCACTCTAGTAACTTTTTGGTAATGTCATCGATGCCGTCCTCAGTGTTCGTGCTCTATTTAACTCCACTGTGGTTTCATTCTCTATTTAAGAAACTTATAGTTTTTAATTTCTTTATTTGAGAATCTCAAATAATTAACATTTTCTTTTTTCGGTAGATTTTTAATGTTCCAGTTTCTAATTTGTAATTGTGTCCGATAACCATTGATATTAATTATTTTTCCAGGGCCCATTTCTATAATGTTCACAAGCATTCCCTTTTCTTATATAAGTACCTTGCAATGGTTACTTGACTTTAATGATAAAGTCTTATGGAATCTATCTAACACTCACAAAGGGCACTGACTTGTTTTTACATTCCCGTTAGAATTACTTGTCCAGACAGCACGCATATTTTACAACTGTAGGTCTCATATCTTGGAGTCTAGCACTGAGTTGAGTTTCTTGCTCTGTACTAATATCGACATAAATATATACAGAGCTTTCCCTCCGGGGGTGGGTACTTCGGATTTTTAACATTTTTCTTCTTTTCAAAGTCAAAAGTTTTAATAGTTTCAGTAGAAACCATTTCTTTTTGACATGCTCTTTCCATTTCATCTAAGCATCAAGAGGCATGTCAAAATATTATCTCTGTTCGCATATTCTATTTGTTTGGAATTGAAAATTTGTTTGGAAAAGCTTTTACATTATCTCCGGTAGCTAGAACTGCAGGATTATTTGCGAAAGCGCATTTTTTGGCCTCACTTGCGTTAAGTAATTCGTTTGAATAAAGTAAATGCAATACTGTTCCCAGGATACTACCTGAAGAACCCGTGCTGATATTACTTTGAATACTTTGAAATCCTATATTGTTAGCTAATATTTTCGCATTAAAATGCTGGCCAACCCTTTAGGTTTTCGCAACGGTAACTACCGGAGATCGATTGTCTTGCCCGTAGATTTCTGCACGGCACCTTCAAATTTAATAATTGCAATTATAGACGTCGATGTGAGGGAGCAACTCCTAGGTCTTTAAATTCGAATAGTTTTTGCAGAATGGTACCACTTATTTGGTACTGTTAAATAACTGGATTGATTTTCCGATGGGAAGATATGAGCTTAAACTTATTTATGTTCAGATTGAGCAAATTTGCATCACACCAAATCACTAGGTTCTCGATATCTTGTTGCAGTTTATGAGTATCATTGATGTTCTCCACAATTTTGAAAACTCTGTGTCATCAGCGAACATCAGGACCTTTGCTTGATGAATTACTTCTGTGATTCCGTTAATCAAAATGATAAAAATCCTTGCGCCAATATGGAAATCTTGAGGTACAGCGGAGATCAAAATAAATTTAGACCTCTGGTTTCCCATTTCAATAAATTAAAAGCTATTGCTCAGATACGATTTAACCCATTTCCGTGTTTGCAATAGTTGATAGAATTAAGAGCTTTCACAAAGCCCGTGTATTACCACATCAACCTGCTTGTATTTTCAATTTCTTTAATAGTGCTGCTGAATGAACCTCGTAAGGTTGGATGCAGTTGATATTTTAGGCATACACCCATCTTCATACAGTGATATTTATCGAGACACAATAATTATATTCCATTAAATAGGACTGTCTAGAATTTGTCATTTACATCAACGCGGCAGCTGTTAAATTCGTTTTCCCAGAAGACGAGTTAAAACTAAAATTACATGTTCGATATATCATTTCGGTATATTTACATGTTCGATCTATCCGCTTTTCAATAAGTTGCTTCGGTATAAGTAACTTAAATTTTGAACAACGATGATATCGATGAACAGACTCGCTGTTTCCGAAGGCACATTTAGAGGTTGAATTTCATCTATTTCTATATCTTATTGATGGTAAATTAAAATCACTCATTATCTGGTTCTGAACCAGACTCTGTTTACCTTTGAACAATAAGAAACTTTTAAGGCGTAAACGTCAGATTACTTTGTTAGGGTCCTCGTATAGAGAGTGCATATATTTTTAAACCTTATACGTCCGAACAAAAACAAAGTCGCTGCTGTCCAAGGGTTTTAAAACAAATATGTCACTCTACTTGGATATTCGTGGATATGTGGGAATGAGGTTTTGCATGGCCTTACGTTGCTGATTGAAGGCTGTATGTTGTGTAGGTAAAGTAGAAGGAGGATTTTGTAGGAACACTGAATTGGAAAATATAGTTAAGAATAAACATAGTGGTGCAGCTTATTGCATACATATTAATCATGCAGTACGCTTCTGGCCATCTAGAAAACCTATCGACACAAGTAACCTAATAAGTGTATCCATTAGATGGCGGAAGTGGACTAACTATATCTAAATGGATATGTTCAAATTTTGGTCACTGTGGTACAATCGGAAAAAGTATTTCGACAGAATTAATTTATATGTTGCATAGATACCAGGTTGCGAAAGGTCGTGCAGAATAATGAATACTGCTCGACTAAATTTCAAAGTCGGTTCAATAAATTACGAAATCAGGCATTTTAAAAAGGTTTGAATTTAAAACAGAGAGACGTCCGAAGCCAGAAAGGAAATTCTGATGCTCAAGGTCTTGTTTTTATGCCTGAATAATGACATTGTAGTCGAGTTGAGTTTCGACTGCGGCTGTTTCGTGGTCTGATATACGCGAAAGTGTGTCTGCAACCACATTGTCTTTGCCGTGCAAGGGCTCTATATCCGTTGTAAGTTGTTAAAAGAAAACCAAATGACGTGATTGTTGGAGGTTCCTCTCTGTCTTTGACTGGATGGCTCTTATCAGTCTTATGGCCGGTGTAAATAATAAAGTCCAGACTCTCTACAAAATATTGAAAATGGTCAATAGCGAGATTACCAGGAATTCTCAGTCGAAACTGGAATATTCTTTTCAGCACACGAGAGTTTTTTTTTTAGAAAAGTCCCAGAGGGTCGTAACTTTCCTTATTGTACTGTTGGCAAATGAAGAGAATAAGCCGATAAAGTTATGTTAGTCATATCATTTTTTATTAGTGTGAATGCGTTTTGGCATTCATCAGACCAGGAAAATTCTTGGCTGATTAAGCCAACTTGTGTTATGCGGCCAATTATGAGTAAATTTATATACCGATAAATTGCTGATTTTTTCTTATTGATATATCAGCAAGTCGTTTCTATACTCCGAGGCCATCGTCGCCGACAGTGACCTCTGCGGCTGTCAAATAGCAGCTCACCTCTCAGAGATCGCTGCATCATAACTAGCGTACTCACTGTCATTTTATTTCATGAACTAGATCCAGAATTTTCAATAAATTCCTGATCTCAAGGTTGAATAAAACTCGGTTTGAGGCCATATATTGCGCACGGTTCTTCTCTCGAATCTCATTAACGATCTTTCATACTCATTCGTGAGAGTCCAACTCTCACACCCATACATGTCAAACGTTCTAATAAACACCTTGTACTACTTCAGCTTGTCCGCAAGATATTTTGATTTTAGCAGCGGGCGTAAGGCATTCAAAGCCTGGTTGCCAGTGACAAGCTTTAATATCCACTCCCACACAATTATCATGAATGACAAGGAACCCGAGATATCAAAGACTTGTCAATCCTTCAAATGTGTTGTCACCACTACTAAACATTGCGCATTTGGTCTCTAAAACCAGAGATGACATATTTTGTTTTGGACTCATTGATTTTGAGACCAACGGAAGCAGAGTATCGTACAAGTGGATTCAGTATTTCTCTAACATCGTTGCCATTCAATCCAATTACACAGATACCATCTGCATATGCCAGAACCTTGTTGGACTGACGGTACAAGATGTTGTTTTGAGGTGTTTCACTTTTACGAAAGATAAATTCTAACATGATATTAAAAAGTATCGGGGACAGAGCATCCCGTTGCCGTATACCACAGAGCTAATTGCACAAATTCCTAAAAGCTTGTTCTCAACTTTGACACAACATTGTGACTGCATTACTGTCATTTTACATAACACACGTATTTGTCAGGTATGCCCAGCCATCACAAAGCAGACCATATGAAATCCCGTTGGGTTGAGTCTTAGCCTTGTTGGAAATCCAAGAACAATTAATGTACGCCAGGTGCTGTTTCGTAATATTTAGACCATCAGGGAAGAAACTTCATCAGTGACTGACCCTTTTGGACGAAATTTTCCTTATTAGTAACCTTCAATTTCCTCTACCAGGGGAGTGACACCCTCCAATAATATGTAAGACAGTAATTTATATTCTGTGCAAAGGGGAGCTATTCCGCGCATATGCTATGCGATAGTTTTCGCATTTTGAGTGGTCTCTTTTTTTAAGAAAAAGGCACAAAGCGGCTACTTTCCATTCATGAGGCATCATTCCACTTTGTTATACTAATCGAATAAGGTCAGAAGGATAATTCCACAAAGTATCCCATCCGAATATTAGGAGCTCGGAATTAATACAACCAACCCCAGGGGACCGATTTCTTTTTATCCTTTGAATGGGCAGTGTGAATTTCTCGTAGGATGGATCCTCTTTGCATATCTCCGCAGTTTGTATTTTACAACTTTCAAAAAGAGCATTAAAAACTTGTTGAACATTGAGTAAATCAGAGAAATGCCCTTTCCAGGTGTCGAGGTCTGCATCTAAGTTAACACGGAGGTTTTCATCCTGGCCCCGAATAGCGATAGGCCAAGGTCTAAAAGTATGGTTCAGTCCGGTAAATTCTTTAAATAAATTACGTTAACTAGGCTCATTGCCGAGTTGTTCTCTTAAGACTTCAGCCTTCCATCATTCGCAGTTTTTCCGTCTATTCATTCGCTTGGGGGTTTTCCTAACAGGGCCCGCTTTGTTCTTCCGTGCATTTGTAAAACGTATTCGCGCTTCTTTATAGACTATCTTGACTGCAAGACATCTTACGAGGATGTGTCCATGTTTCCTGGTGGATATTGTTATGATGAAAGAATATGCTAGCTACAATGACGTCATACGCTGGCAAAGTACATCATTCTTTCGTCAATCCCCATTATCAGTCGCTAGGTCGTGTCGAGAGTACGGACCTAATTGTTGTAAAATCAGTCTATCTTTGGGTTGGCTTACGTCACTGAGCGAATAAACGTAGCTTACACATTCGAATATCAACGGCTTTGAAATCCAGAACAGCCTTTTACCTGGGGCCCAAGATGAAAACCTCACCAAGATTGCTGAGCTCTTCTTCACTGTAAAGCACTGTATAGCATTGGGCCTTGAGTAACGAGTTTCAAGCAATACTCTTTTATCGCTGATATAGTGCCATCAAATACGCCTGATTTTCTTAGCGACTGCAACGTACCAATCCTAAACTGCGTGTACGTAAACATAAGCTGGGGTCGGGTTAAATTTTGATGGTATCCTTATTTTCTTTTGTTGATTTTTTTTAAAAGTGAGGTATTTTAAGGATGCGAACAGTCCGCCCGCCCATCCTCCCAACATTTTATTAGTCGCCTCCTACGACAAGCCAACGATGATGTAATGGAATTCTAAAGATAACATGCTCGTTTGGAAGTCTTTTACGAGGAATGGGAGTGCCCCCAACCATGGGGGCTATCAAGTAGACGAGTAAATTTACTAAGGAGATCAGCGACAATGATCAGACGATCTACTGATGCAAGAATGGACGCAGGGGTGAATTTTCTTTTACATCCGAGATCTACCTGGAGCGATTTGTTTCCGTAGGTATTTATTGTAAAGCCATTGGCGGCATATAAGTCTAGTCCGATGTTATGACGTTGGTCTAGGATTTAAAAACTATCGTGTATAAAAAAGACAACTACTTGTAAACTGATGCTACGGCAAGGTTTAGGCTTTTGGCAGTTGAGAATCCATCGAGGTCAGAAAATTCGAATTATAAGTTCACGGTATTGTACACCTTCTTGCCTTGTCCGATTAGAATTGATTAGAACGAATGCTTACGTCATGTTTCTGTTTCATTGTTGTTGCGGCGGTTGGCCAGTTCGTCAGCTGCCATTGTATCCTCATATATAGGGACATCTATATAAGTTATATTCAGATTTTTAGATTTGGCTGTGAACTTATTAGCATCAAAATAGCGCATATAGTATTTGGTTTCCCCGGATACAATGTGCAATCGGAGCGTGTTGTCGTCAAAACAAACTATTCGTCAAGCGTTTGACCGTTTCCGTTTTACTAATCCACATCAATATTTTAGCAAGGAATATCAAACTTTGAGGACTTCTTAGATAGGTGAAATATGTTCAAAACCAATTTTGCTCTTAAGGCAAAATAATAGTCATCTTAATGCTTCAAGTAATCAGAAACAAAAACATTGAACACAGGGTCAATTTATGTTATCTGTTTTAATAATTTTATTTGATTATATAACAAGAACTTTTGTGATTATGTAAATCAAGAATATTATAAAATTGGCCACAATCCTAAAAAAAATCGACACACTAACGAAACGAAAGGATTAAATGTGTCGTGACACACCGTTCCAAGACGATAGTGCCGCCATATTGTGGCCTTCATTTACACACACACACATACACAAGAAAAAGGAAAACATAAAATCCATGTGACAATCTTGTCTATTTATATCCCTGCCCTTTTCAATATTTTCATTTCTAATCAAAAATGATATTATTTCCGAATTAATTATTCATATCCCGATAAAAAAAAGTAAAATTCTTACAGTGTGACAAAAAAATATTTTGTAACTCATGTTATATTTCTATATATGTGTGAGTGTGCTAATATTGTTATGTGAAGAGAGATGAAAGAGAGTTTAAAGACCCCACAAAATTGATTTGTATTTTGTTGTTGTTTTTGCTTTTACGGTGTGTATTTTTTTTATCCACCTAATCGTCGTCGATGAATAAATTCCGGTTTTATTTTTAAATTAATTTAAAATGAAATAAATTAAATATTTCCATAATTTAAATAATATAATAACCAAAATTATATATAGTGAATGGATGTAACTACAAAAAAAATAAGGAGCGGCTTATTAATTAACGCTCATTTTAGGAATAAAATAAAATAAAAAATCGAGAATTTACCGTACTCAGCATTCAGCACGGTAAAAAAAATCCACCCCTTTTTTTGACACCGAGAACAAAATTTCTAAATTTTTTTTTTTTTTTATTGAAATAAAATTGAAACCTTATGATAAAACTATCAGATTACCGTCACTAATTACGTATTTAATAAAATTAAACTATTTAATTACCCCATTCCGTTATATCCAGGTGTCATTAATCTTCCTTAAAACCAAATACACACGAAATAATTTCCTTCACCAATTTTATTTTTTTTTCACTCACTCACACTTGTACACACAAACACGGTTTCGTGTATTCTAATTTTCTTTAATCAATTTTCACACGAAATAAACACATTTTCAATCGTATAACTCGATATTTAATTCACTTTCGATTTGAGCACATAGTTTCAGCTAAAAGTCGGAATATAAACACAAGTTTTTTTCCTAACAATTTAACAACACGGAACAGCACAGGAATAGACGTGAAGCACTTGTCGTCAATATGGCGACTACAAGAAATTTATGATTTTTTTATATTGTTGTTGTTATTTTTTTCGTATTGTTCGCTGAATAACAACAACAATAGAATTGTTAGTGTATAATGGAATTTACTATTTTCGTACTTCTGTGTTATCACTGTTATATGGTTTATTGATAAGGCATTACACATGTCATTAATTACTGTTTAAACATGAATCCATTATCGATATTAATATTCTGACAATTTATTTAATCTAATTATATGGTTTTGATTAGACACGTCCATGAGATTAAATTACATCAATGATTCATCTCGTTTGGTGAATATGATTTTATAGCATATGGTTTTTATAGCAACTGAATTATAAATTTATGTTGTAAATTTAATGATTTAATCAATTTCAACAAATTAATTAATTAATAATTTAATTAAATTATTAAAACGTAATAAAATCGCATTCAATTATTTTATGGTTTATCCAAGAAACAAACTAAATTTTTATAGTTTATTCAAGAAACAATTCAATAAATACAATTATGGCACAGCTTCACAACCCGTCACATAGATCACACTACGGGTATTAACTTTTTGAATTATTCTGTTTAAAAATAAAATTACAATCATCGCTGATCAAGTGCACATTAAGTAAATGAACTTTATACTCTTTAACGTAGTTAGTGCGAAAAACATTATTAAGATTAGTGTCGGCACAATACTTGCATTCGTAAAGGAATTTACCGGCATGTTTCGTGGTCGACATTATGTGTTTGCGTAAATTTTCCTAGAAAAACGATAAAATTATAACGGATTTTGGTTTAAAAAATGGTTTTGGATCGGTATACTTACAATATTGTTGCACGAGTATTCGCAGTGTGGACAATTAAATGGTTTTTCACCTGTATGCACTAGAAGGTGACGCTTTAGATGGATTGCCACTTTGAATTTCATGTTGCAGTGTGGGCAATCGTATTTTAAATCTTCACCATGGGCTGCTTTCATATGCCTGAAAATAGAAGATATAATACGGTTGTTAAACTGTTCGAAATCTTACGACTAATCCGCATAGCTTTGTATTTTAATGTTAGAGTTTTTTTGTACTTAATAAGGCATAACCCATCAAACACTTTTTTGAGCTCGCTGATGTGCAATAAATTTCTTGCATCAACTGGAATCATCAAAGTAAAACATTTTTTAGGCATTCGTTCGCAAGATACTGATTTCGTTCAACTATACTGTCGGGATTTTAAGCAAATTTCTAACACTTGATTATGACCTTTATAGAGTGTCGAATCAGTGTATTGAACCATTTCCTGCACGAGACAGCATGGGTGCCAATCTACAGGGGTGGTAAATGTAAAAAAAAAGTTCTAGACAATCGGAAAAAGTCAAGTCCTATGCAAAGCCATAGCCACCTATAAGATCGTTGAATCAACCACTAACGTTTGGTCCTAAGAAAGTAAATGAGCCAGCCTACTACCGGTCCTTTTACTTTATGAACGACATCATCAATTTTCATTGAATTCCTGATCTCGTGGTTGAATAAAACTCGGTAAGTTCGAGATCGTCGCGTTTGGGTCCTTATATCATGCGCATAACTCTTTTCTCGAATGTCATCTCTCTTAGTCATCCATCAGGGTCGAACTGTCACATGTATATATGACAACGGGTCTGACCAATACCTTGTACAAGCTCAGCTTGCCGGCATTTGCAAGTTATTTCGACTAATTAGACAGTGGCCAGCGACAAGACACGCTTTTATATCACATCCACCACAATTACCTTGAGTGACAAGGGACTCGAGATATCGAAAACTTTCCATTTCTTCAAAAATGTGGCCACCACTACTAAAATATATTGCGTCTTTTCTCTTAAACCAGTGATCATATATTTTGGACTCATTGGTTTTGAGACCAGCCGAGAATTATACAAGAGGAGCAAGTATAGTTATTTAAATCCATTGCCATTCAGTCCAATTACTCAGTTATCGTTTGCATATGTCTGGTTTGACGGGCCTGGTTAGACTTACGGTACAAGGTACATAAACGCAGATATTATCCAGGTTTTTCCCAGACATTGCAAAGCAAGCCATTTACTACCGACTTATTAAGTAATATGCTTTGCTGGAAATCCAGGACAACCTTACGCACGTTATGAAATATTTTGCATTTAGTATTTAGAACCATCCTAGGTGCAAAAACTTAATTAATTACTGGCCAATCCAGACGAAATCTTTTTTGGCAGTCACTTCAACCGCCTCTGCGAACGAAGTAACTCCCGCCAAATTATTTAAACTAGTAATTTGCTTGTCGTGTAAAGGACAGTTATGTCGCTATCGTTGGGCATATAACTTCACTTCAGAAACTCCTAATTAAACCAACAATTTCTGCACATTTCCTGACCTACAGTTCCTAGACACAGTCACCTCGACTCAATTTTAAATTTTAGTGTCAATTTTTTATTTTTTTGATATTTTTAACAGTTAGGTTTTTATGGATATGCTGTTATTGCCAGCCCAGCGATCGAACCATTTAGTCCCCTCTTAAGATAAGCAAGGCAACTTTATTAAAATAAATTCAAGAGGAATCAATGTTTTTTGTTTGAACTACCGACAATAAATCAGTTACTGGAAAACTCTTTCTTAAAAGTCGCACGTGCAAGGTATTGCGAATTTGATTGCCTTTTAAGGTCATATAGTAAGACATCGTTTTAGTTCAGTTTTCAAGAACTTTTTTAATGATTTCGGCGCCTATATCTCGCAAATAATACAGTCGCTATGATATGTTTCAAAGCTGAAATTTTCTCTCGATTATTCACATAACATCTACCCTTATAATGAGACCTCATAGAAAAAACTCCAGGGCGTCAAACCTCAGCTCCGCGCAGGCCAAATAACATCTTGAAACCGGCTGATTAGTCAGTGACCCAATTTGAAGCTTATAAAATTGATTCTATGTCGACTTCCCACGCATTTCCATTGGTAAGTTTTCTGGAGATTAAGAATCCTGATCTTTATTTTACGATCCTTATGTATTCTAAGAGGATGGCTGGTGTGCCACTTAATTTAATTCGTACCTTCCTATTAACAGAAGCAAACTACCTAGAAGCATGAGAGAAGTTAGTTAAGCGATATAACAAAAAACGACCGTTACTTAATGCTCATAATGATATTTTATGGTTAGGCATCTCCAGCAAACGGATCTCCACAATTACTCCGTCTATAATGACCAATATAAATCTGATAAAATAATTCGAAGCATAAAAGCTTTGAGATCAGAAGTTGAAGCAATAGAATCCTTATTAAATAAAGTCAACGAAGACTCTCTCATTGCATGGGCTTTGGAAACGTCAAACCAAGAATCCCTAAAATTCGAAGAATTTCTAACATTTTTTAACAACCGATATTATGCTAATGAAAGCGCTTTGGGGAAATGTGAAATCATTGCATAGTTCATCTTCAAGTGAAATGTCTCGTTGTTGTAATCGTAAACCTTACTTGTGGAGATGCATTCAGTACAAGCATATATGTCAATCGAGAACCATCGACTTCAAGTTAACCAGTCAGGTGTATATGCTACAACTGTCTAAAATAAGGTTATGCAGTACGTAAGTGTCCGATAGGTTTTTTGTGTCCAATATGCAAAACTAAGCATATAGTGCGGATTTGCTTCAAGAATAACAGGTATACAATCTTGAAGGAGATTCGCACCAAAATTCAAGCATAGTTGCTACTACACTCAATACCAGCAAGTTGCGTCTCACTCTTTTACCCTCAGCGGTAGTATACGTTCGTAATTCTGCAGGAAGGAAACCAGTATATGGCTCGAGAATTATTGGATTTAGGGCACCAGTCTTTCGTTGAAAGGCGATCTCACAGAAATATGCAGGTATCGCAGGCATATCGGACACAAAGGCTTAAATATCAAGAGGCATCGGCAACATAACCATTCAATCGAGGTTTAAGGGCCTTGGTATAGATATAACTGTCTTTCTGACGAAATTAACTTCCACAAGCCAACAAGTAAAGATTGACGCACAATAGGTATAGACGAGATGAACAAGAAAAACTTTCAGTAGCGGATCCTGCTTACCACACACCAAAGACAATCGATATTTTGCGGACATATTCGTCCAGAGCCTTATTGCATTGTTAACTAAATTTGGATGGATGGATTCAATATGATAGAGCAATAAATGCAGGCATAGCCAACTCAAAAGCATTGAAAAGTGTTATTGAAGAAGATGATATACCTAAAGTATTGGAAAGATTTATGATGCTGGAAGAACTGCTAACATCATCAACTATTTCCGAGGCAGAACAAGAATGTAAAAGTCATTTTCTTGAAATTCATTCACGGAACTCTGCAGGCAGGTTAGTTCTTTCCGCCAGAAGCCGAACTACGTGACCACAGGGTAATTGTATTAGTAGTCATAAAATTGGATGATGAGTGCAAAGGTCTGTGCGTACTTGATGCTGTCAATAACAAATATCTAACCATTATCGACTTTTTTAAATTTATGACGAGTAGATGTGATGCACTAAAGACACAGTCAAATGTAACACATGGCCATCAGATCGCAAGGTGTGCCCGAACATTACATGTTAGTACCGATCTAGGCTGGTCTCTCTAATCTCAAAGTCTGTCGAATGGCCAACACGCAATACAATATAGAACTATAGATATTCTACCGCGAAAGTTCTGGGAAATCGAAAAGTACCACAGAAATCAAACTACCGAAGAATAACAAGCGTGTGAAAATCACTTCACCACCACTGTCACCAAAACCATCAACGGAAGGTATCAAGTTACCGTTGAACACCACAAATTATGTAATTGGTTCTTCCCGTCAGATAACTATCCAATGACCAATGCGATGGATCGCCGCTTTTCAAGACAATTTAGTGTTAATCATACAAAGGTTCCGTCTGCATAAAGTTGTATTTAATGCACGGATTTTGAAAAGCTGTAGACACATTTTGGTGAGTGAAGAAGCTGATTTCCAAAGGATATTATGGAGAGAGTCACCCAACAAAAAATAAGTGACTATAAATTATTGACCGTAAAGTAAAGTACAGCTAGCGGACCATTTTTGGCGACAATGCGGTTGACGAGCGGTTGATGGATGATATCGGTAGAATAATTATGAATGATTTCTCTTTGCACGATATTTTGACCGGAGCAAATAAAATACCAAAGGCACTGAAGATCCAAAAAAACTTAATACGGCGTTTCACTGTGGCTGGTTTCAAATTACGAAAATAGTCATCCAATCGAGTAGACATTTTGAACGCGTTACCGATTGAGGATCAGGAGCTGGAAAGCGTAGATTTAGATCCTGAAAAGATGTAAAACACCTGAAAGATGTGTTTTTCCTCAAGCTCGTACCGGAAGAAACTCTGTATTACCACAGAGTATACTCTGTGGTATAACTGTACCTATAATAATACGAAATTCATCAAGACAAAATTGCTAGCTAGATCAAGATAAAAAGCAACTTAGCACTCATCGAACAAATCCAAATTCCAAGATGGATTATGACAGAAGGAGATTAAAGAAATTAAAGTGCTTGGGTTCTCAGACACATCCGAATTAGCTTATGCGTGTTATCACCGCTAGAAACTATGGGCAGCTAAACTTTTAACTAAGCCATACATCCATCGTCAACGTGTGTCTTTGCGGTACCCAATATCGACACCACTTGATAAGAATATTTAGGCATTCAAAGATACAGGGTTACCCAATAAGAATTTTCATTTTGAATAGCCTGCTATTTGGGCAGCTATCAATTTTGAAACTGTCATCTTTTGACATTTGACAAGTTAAAACTACGTCATTACTAAAAATGGTATACGATACACCCTTCAACAATGCACTGAAATAGTTAAAATTCACTACAAAAATGGTGAAAAAGCAGAATGGTGAAATTTTGCAATCACATTTCGCAAAACTATAACACTTTTTGGTCGTCGTGAAGCACCTTCTCGGCCGGCAATAGTGAAACGTGCGTCGTTTAAGGACAACTGAGAATATTGCTGCAGTAGCCCGTAGTGTTGAAGAAAACCCAGGTTTGTCGATTCCTCGTCGATCTTTGGAATTAGACATCTCACAAACAACATTACACCGTATTTTGCATAAAGACTTTGGTCTTAAGGCTTTTAAAGTTCAGTTAAAACAGGAACTCAAGCCAGTCGATCACCATAAATGTCGTATCTTCGCTGATTGGGTCCTTCAAATGATCCGGATTTTCATCGAAAAATCATCTTCAGTGATGAGGCCCATTTTGACCTCGAAGGCTACGTTAATAAGCAGAATTGTCCCATTTGGGGCTCAGAAAATCCAAAAATGATTGTTGAAAAGCCTCTCCATCCTCAACAATTGTTTGCGGTTTTTGGGCTGGCAGTGTGATTAGACCTTTCTTTTTCAAAAATGAGGCTGGTTCAACAGTTACGGTGAATGAATTGCGCTACCGAGCTATGATTAACGATTTTTTATGGCCGGAATTGGAAGATATTGATGTCGAGGACTTTTATTTTTAGCAAGACGGCGCTACGTGCCACTCAAGCAACGAAAAAATCGCAATTTTGCAAGAAAAGTTTTGTAACCGTGTTATTTCTCGAAGAGGTGATCACAATTGGCCACCGAGATATTGTGATTTAACGCACCTTTAGATTTTTTCTTTGGGGCCACGTGAAAGATAAGGTCTATGCCAATGCTCCACAATCGATTCAAGAACGTAAAGATGGAATTCGTGAAGTTATCGAGGACATACAGCCACAAATATGCGAATTGGTCATGGACAATTTCATGAAAAGGATATGGTGCTGCAAGCGTAGCCGTGGCAGCCATTTGGTTCATATCGATTTCAAATGTTAATAGCATACCTTCCTCTTTACAATGAAATAAACATCCATTGATTTCTCTTAAAAAATACTCGTTTTTTAAATATCAAAATTAAACCTCTTACTAGAAAACCCGTTACTTCATATTTTTTACCGCCTACTAAAGTAACTCCTAGTGGAAAACCTGGCAATTTCAATAATCTCATTGAAGTTTGTAAAACTAAGATCCAGTTATTCTAGTTCTGATAATTCTACTGTCAACCTTGTTTCAAATACTCTACAGATAAACTTTTGGATAATTAAAGAATGGCGTATTTCGTATATGTCTGCTGATTCGAAATTTTTCGAAATTCTAAAATTAAAAGATGGATTTTATTTCTATTTTATATCTGTAAGTGAAGCATCATGGTTTAAACCACTTATAAATTATAAAAGTATAGAAATTCCAGGCTCAGTTTAGTTAGATCGAGTTGAATTTCGATTGAGTAACTCACGCCGGTGGTGTGGCTATATATATTTCTAAACATTTTCGGTGGAGATCTATTCGTTGATGTGAAATTTTGTCGTATATAATATAGTGAGGGAAGTAATGTTCACCTGATAAGAGAAATTCTGTCGAATTATACAGCAAATTTTGCGCTTATCGTAATTTAGCTGGTGATTTCAACATTACGATGCTAAAGCCTAACAAAGTACGTCAAAAAGTCAAAAATTTCTTCTCGAGCTTAAACTTGCGGAATCGACCAAATTTAAGAACTCGTTTTTCCGATAGTTAATCTCGAACAAAATCCCGTAATAGATCACAAACTCCAAACAAACTCTACGCATGTTGTTATATATACCATTGGAAGTACGAAGATAAAGCACTTAAATTAAAAGGAGGTTCATGTAGGTATACAAAAACCGATTTTCATTATCTCGGTCAATGAAACGAAAAACTAAACACCCTCGATATTATTACGGCTAACGGGATCATTAGTACTCGTCATTCATTTGTAAAGTTTTTTAAAACTAAAGCTACGTTTCTTATTGATACAGAAGCTAATATTAAGCATTGTGTGCTAACGGCTGCAAATGGTGCGTTTATTCAAAATTTTGGACTTTGAGATCTTGGTCTTGAGTTTCTAACAAAGTTTGGGATCATAGTCGATTTTAATTCTAAAAGTTAAGTCTAAATGTAAATGTATCGATTGCTATTGACCGTATGCTGTGTCAGGGTTATATGGAAATTTAATCAAAGAATTTTCTTCATTGACAAGTGTATATGATATACCAGTAAACAAATTGGAACATAAAATAATCACATAAGGCAAAGTATAAATACATATAGTACTACCATCATATAAGTAAAAAACAGTTTACCCATTGATGTTGCAGATGTCGGGTTGATAGAATATCGTCAACATTTAGAATAAATATATAAATATGACATTTAGTTGATTATACAAATAACAATATTTTGATTATTTTAAAACGATACCAGTAGCGACATCTAGTACGTCAATAGGCTAACATACCGTGTTAGTACTATGTGTATTTATGTTATGCATAAGATCAACTTCCTCTTTCTAGGTCCCGAAGATTGGATAGATTTATATATAATATCACTAAAAATAAATTTCAATGTATGCCGGTAAATGTATAGTCATTTATCCTCTTGTTTCCTCCCCATTACATTTAGTTCCAAAGAAGGGACAAAATGACTGGCAACCTTAGGAAGACCTCCATAAAACAGCATATAAAACAGTCATAACTGTCCCATTTGGACTGTTTGAGCTTATACGAATGCCTTATGGTTTACGTAATGCAAACTTTCCAACTGTTCATGGATAAAGTAAAGAGCTATATAACAAATTAGATTTTGCTTTTATTTATTTTGACTATATTTTAGTGAATACCAGATTAAATGAATAACACAAAATGCACTTACGAATTTCATTTACAAGGCTTTCGCAGTACGGAATTAAGATTAGAGCATCTAAGTGCATTTGTGGAGTACCTTCCTTAAATTTTCTGTGTCACAATATTCAATATCTCAAAAGGAATTCGTCCATCAGAAGAGAGAATTATTGTTGCTATTTGAGATTTTCCACAGCCAACTTTACACCGTCCAGTGAAATAATTTGTAGGTATGATAAATTATTATCATCGGTTTATACCACATTTTCCTGAATCAATTCCTCCATTTCACGATAAATGTATTGGGTAGAAAGAAGAAAAATAGAAGACTTTTTCTAGATTTCAGAATATGAAACGGCCATGAATGAAGGGTTCTATTAAAAAAATACAGTCCAGCTGAACGCGAATATTCGCCGTTTGATCAGGAGATTTTGGCCATATTTGAAGCAGTAAAACACTTTTGTTATACTTTGTTGAGGGACGAGAATTTGTAATTTTTGCTGATCATAAGCCACTGATAACAGCAATAGCGTCAAAAAATCAAAAACCGAAATAAGTTTTTGTCAAGCACGACACAAAGACGATAACTTATTGCAATCTACAGAAAATTATGCTATTCATCTGATGAGACTCGACTTAGAAAAATTGATAGATTTTCAAAACTCAGATAAAGAGCGCTTGGAATATATTACTCCGTAATTTCATCGTTTTCGTTGTAAGCATAAGCTTGAACAAATAATCAAAGCCAAGATCAGTATGCCTATTTTGTGTGAAACTTCAATAATGAGTGATAATCGGCCTTACTTTCCACGCAATATTCCACGCAAGAATCATCTCAATAAAGAGCACATTCTGGAGTTAAAGCTACCACATAAGTATTTTTGGCCTGCTATATGATTTGTCGATGTAGGTTTTTGGGCTAAAACTGGCGTAGCTTGTCAAACATTCGTTTTGAATTTGAAATTTTTGAGATTCCTTCAGGTAGATTTAACCATATTCATATTTAGACTTAGTTGATCCGCTACCATCATAAAATAATATTACTTATAAGTTGCAATAGTAGATCGTTTTACTGTAAATGGCCGCAAGTAATAGATTGCACGGCTGTTACAAAAGCTTGAAGATTTGTATGTAGATATATTTCACATTGTTTCCATTGATTGGCTCAAACCAGGTTATTTGGCTGAAAGTCTAAAGCAAGTTAAATTCCAAGTATAACAATTTTAAAAATTAAAAAAAAAAATAAAAGTTTAAATTTAAGAAATTCTGCATGTAAATATTTTTTTTTTTCAATGGAAGGGCAATATTGTAAGCCAAAAATTGGCATCCAGAAGGCGTTGCATTAACGCAAAGGGATCAAACGGGAATTTATAAGGCTGGAAGCAAAAAGGTTTTACCAAAAAGGAAGTGACACAGTCAAAAAAGGTCATTGCAGCTTGAAAAATATTTTCACCCTATCAGACATTGTATTAATGAATATTGAAGTAAAGTGGCTATATACAAAACTGATTGTATTACTCAAAACTGATTGTAAAGAAATCACTTCTTTATTTTTGTTTTCCTGGAAAGGAAAGGTATTTTCCAGGTATTTTCCTGGAAACTTACAATTTGGATGAACTATAGAGGAAGAACCAAACATAGAACCTTATTTACTAGAGCAATCCATACTCAAGTATCGCAAACCAATAACCTTGAAAATATTTTAATGCTTAACATTGAGCCAAAACGTATTAAAATCGTAACCTCAAATGGCGAATTTCTATCTCGAAAGTAATGACTCATGATAGGTTTGTTTTGGCTTATAGGAACAACATCCATTTTATTGACAATGATAAAATTCCTATGAAACTGCGTCAGAATAAGTTTGTAATGGTTCAATCGCTAATCAGCACCATTGGAAGAGGTTGCAATAAAATGCTGGTGAAGTAATCACTTTCAATCGATGAACAAATGATTCTTTAGGGCATAAAAGTGTTTATTTTATGTGGAAAATTTGGTTACCCATATGATTTTGTAATCTACCAGTGAAATGCGAAGGAAATATATATATATATATATATATATATATATATATATATATATATATATACATATATATTTAATTTATCCTCGTTTGGGTGTAGTGCAGCCGTTATTAAACACCTAATTCAAGGGATCAGTAGGCCTGGACATTATATTTACTTCGACAACTATTTTAGTACACATCAAGTTCTGGAAATTTTGTTGCAGAAACAGTTTATTAGCTGACACTGTTTGAGTCAATAGATTTAATAGTCCAATATTTAGTAGTGTTGGAGTGAAATGGCCAGGGACCATCGAAGAAACATAGTAACCAGAATAGTAAAATTGTTGGCTTCGAACTTTGTTGGCAATTTTGTTCAACGAGTGATCAAATGAGACCAGAATGCCAAGGCATGTCGAAATAGGCAACCAGAAATAGTTGCGAAGTACAATGATTCGATGAATATGTAGATTTTCTCGACCAACTTATGAGCTATTATCGCATTTTTATTAAATTCCGTAAATCGGCCCTGCGGGTTACATTCCACTTTAAAGATTTTACAGTATGCGCAAGAGAGTTTATATTTAGAGTATAAACGTAACTACCAAAAAGATTCCCGAGAAAGGTATTTTAAACCTTAAGGATTTAAAAATTAAAACTTTAATGATGTCTTACTTAAATTAGTTTCAAAACAATGCAAAAATTGCGACGATAAATGTAGATCCAGCCGAAAAATGATGCCCGCTATGATTGGGTTGATCACCTTCGTATGTTCTAACAATGTGCAATTCAACCATCAGATGCAAACATCTAAATTGTACAGAGTCATCTCGAGTTTTTTGTTCAAAATTGTTGTTATGAAAATTTGTGCCTTAATTCAAATTTTACAACAAATTTCACAGGTAAATTTCACAATTTCTTTAGAAAATTCTTTGGAATATTCGATATTTGTTAAAATTTTACGATTTCAAAGAAAATTCAATTTTCTTCAATTTATGTTAAAGTGTAACAGTTTTAGTGATTTGTCACTAATTTTATGTTTTTAGAAATTTTCAATTTGTAAATTTCACATTTAAACTCTAAAATTAGTTAATCTCACCATGCATTTTGAGGATTTTAGAAATTTACAATTTATGGAGAAATTTGATAAGTTTAGTGCTATATTCTAAATGTGCTTGCGACCTGATGTGAGTTTTAAAAAATTTCATAAATTTTAATGGGATTGCATCATGCATTTTCTAAAGTTTGTAACTTTTCTATTTATGAAAAATATTTCACAGATAAATTTGGTTAAGTCAATCGTGAATATTTTCATAATTTTAGGAGTGTTGTTACCTCATGTAATTTTTTGTAAAGTTTTAGGTATATTTTTCAATTGTTTAGCCCTATTTTGACTTTTTATGGCTTTTAAAATTTTCGATTTATGCAATAAATGCTATAATTGGTAAGTACCAATTTACGTTATTTGTTGGAATTTTACAGTTTTTATGAGCATTCGATTTTTCATTTAGCAACAATTTTCTGAATTTTAGAAATTTTTGAACCATGACAATATTTCGAATTATACATTGGCTAGCCGTCATGTTTTTGTTGGATTTTGAAATTTTATGGTTTTGGGTAATTCCCCAGTTAAATCCCATAATTGTTTGGAATCATGGATTTCCAAGATTTTAAAAAGTTTCTGATTTATGCATAGTAAATTTTACAAGTGGGATTTCACACTTATGTATTTGTTGGATTTTGGGTATTTTCGATTAAATCTAAAATTTTATGTTTAATAAGTTTGTCATCAAGTATTTTTGTTGATTTTAAAAATTTTATATTGAAATTTGTTTTGTCAAAGGTCTCAGTAAAATATATGGTCTACCACAGTTAATAAGGGTTTACCACAGTTAATTAGTATATAGGAAATTATTTTTTTTTATTAAATGTTTGCAAAAGATTTAATTACAGTCGCCTTACTTAATTTCGTTAACAAATATGCCACTGACCTCCACAGTTGCACATGTCTGAAAAATAGGGTTTTTTTGAAAAAATTTCTAAATTGTAATAAGGTTCGTATAAGCTAAACAAAAGAAAGAAAGTTGGTTAGCCCATATCATGCATTTTCAGATTTTTGGGAATTTCCGATTTATGGAGTAAAATTAAAAAGTTTATTTATAAATATTTTCCAAATGTGCTTGACGAATTTTAAAAATTTTTGAAAAATTGTACAGTTTTAATAGTTTCTAGACTTTGGAAATTTTCACTGTATATTTTTATCATTGATTTTTTGAGTGAAATAGTTTACATTTACGAAATATATCATTGCGAATCTGTGGATTATCAATTTCTGGGTGATATTATTGATATTTCGATCACCAAATAGTGAGTTCATTGTTTTTGCTTGTCGGCGAAAACCTAATTCTATTTCCATTGGAATAGATCAGTAATCGATTTGTTTTGTTTTTCCAATTAATTTCAACAATTTTAATTTTATCTTTTTCGTTCGGAAGAAGAACGTGCTATTGAAAGGGAATTAACTCGAATCGCAGAAGAGCTCAACGAAGCCTACAATGAGCAACAACGATTGAGAAGAAGAGATGTCCGTGCTCGGCAAAGTGATGAAGCACGATCGTAATGTGCGGCTATTGAACGACAACGTTGGCAACAACAAATTATTCCGGTGAACATTGAATGTGCAGCCTTTTGATATGAGCCAAACATACAATACAGTGCGCACGCATCAGTTCAAATCGGTCAGATGTTTGTCGTTTGTCAGCATTGTAATGCAGTTAAATTTGAGAAAGAACCGCCTGAATTGTGTTGCGGAGGCGGGTTTTGTTGTTGCCAATAAAAGGCAAAAATTACAGAATTTGCCTCCAACAATACAAATTTATGGGTAAATTTTTCAAATAGTCCAGCAATTGCAGCAAATGTTACACAAACACAATGAGCTCGTCAAACTGTTTATGAATTCGTTGGAACAGATGCCATTCGATGATCACAACATTGTCATAAAAGCGGACAAACGACCAACAGCTACAATTAGTGAAATATCAATTGTTGTTGTTGGTGAAAATTTGGAATCGGGTGATATAGCCATCAAACGCCGTACTGAAAACGCACTACAGCGAATAAATTAAATACATCAATCGGAATTACTGCAATAACCGCTTATGTTCTGCCGTGGTGAAGATGGATATTCGGAAATTTGGCCAATGATTAGTACAAAAAAAAAACACTTTTGTTTTCAAATATTGTCTGAATTGGAAATTTATCGATAGTATATGTTAAAACTGTACAATTATTTAATGGGTTGCCCGCATTTATTTTGTTGAATTATTGAAATGGTCAATTTATGTATAGTGTCAATTTATGTATAGCCCGTTGAAGCTTTTCAACAAGTATTTGCTTGACTTTAAAAATTTTCGATTCATGGGAGAAATACAATTTTAAAATTTTTCGAGAAAGAACGAAATTAATAAATAAAAATAGTAATGGACTGTAACTTTTCTGAATTCTTCTATAATTCAATCACAGTACTGTTTGCCTCTCTATTTTTACTGGTCAACTCATTTTAAACAATCTGGCGAGATATCAGTCCTTACTTTTTTCCTATTAGATATTGAAAAGTATTATTTTGATGCCATTCGATTTTCCACCACACAAACACATTGCTTTTATAAAAATGCGACTTTAACTTGTAATTTGCTGAAGATATGATTCTTAGCAACTTAATTCGTAAATCGTTAAGAAATATGGCATTGATGTTTACAGTTGTATATGTCTGCAAAAATAGTTGAACTTTAACAATATGGAATTTTGGTATACAATTTCAAAATTGTAGTAAAAAAAGTTCGTAAGCTAAACAAAGAAAAAAACTTTGCGCACTCATAAGACACACGCACGTGCTTATGTTCTCTAAATAATAGATTTTTTTCAGCTACCGATAGTTTTTTTTTAATAACCACAATAATTTACCATAAATGTAATTTCTATATATATTATTAAATAAGACAAGCGGATGTCGCGCATTCGACCAATGGCTCGGCAAATAATGGTGAATTAATAATAATGCATTTTAATTGTATTACACATTTATTGTTCTGTACAAAAATATTTTTTTTTTTTTTTTGCATCACGATTTTCATTTTTTTGTACAATGATACAATTTTAACATATTCCTAGTTGAGTTTGGCCACGCCGTCATTTTAATTTTTCTTTATTGTTGTTGTTGTTCGAAACATGCATACATACATACATATTATATTCTTATATTACAACATTTTTATAACTGACCGCGCACAGTAAATGAGGAGAAGAAAATCGATCGTTTATTAAAGATCACCAAAATACAACTTCAAACAAACAAACAAACCAAGATATAAATAAGTAAATAAAAAATGTGTATTTAAAACAAACAAATAAATAAATAAATAAAAAATCAAATTTAAATAAGACTGAGCCATGTAAAAATAAAATAAAGACAAAAGCTTAATTGGAGTGCATTCCAAAAAAAAAAAAATGTTGTAACCCTGATCGTGGAGAGAGAAAATTTATTTCACAAGTTTCAGTACGCGCGGCAATCGATAGAAAGTCCTAAATGAAGAAGCAACGATTTCGAAAAGATTTTCCATAATGTCGGTCGTTTTTGTGTAATCTTTGTGTTTTCGCTGTTTGTTCTTTTGATTGTTGTGTTGTTGTGTACAACGACGAGCATATATGAAAAGATCAACCAAAATCGATATTGAAAAATAATTACAATAATTTTTTTAGTTAAAATTTTGCGAAAATCGCGAACGATTTTTTTTTGTTTAACCGTTTGTTATTGCCTTATTACAATTATTTTGCGTTCAACGGATTCGATTCGATAAATTTATTCGTATTTATATATATATACATAATGTTTTTTTTTTTTTGTTAAGTTGTATCTTAAAAAATTTTTTTTTTTTTTATTTAAACTTTAATTCTTGAATTTGGATTGGATTTTAATCGCGCTTAGTCTTCACAACGGAGTAGAATAAAAAAAAAAAAAAAAAAAAAATTATCGCACAACTGAAAACTATACATACATATATAACAGCAGACCAGTAAGAAGAAGAAAAATTGATCACGAGAAAATATGTAACTCGCGCATTACTCTCGATCTTATTATAGGTTTTTGTTTATGCAAAAAACAAAAAAAAAATTGCAGCTTCTTTAAAAGGGAATTTACAGTGCGCGATGTTATCAAAATTTTGAAATTTAAATTTTTTTTTCATTACGTTTTCTTCATTTTTATTTTGGGTTATTTTATTAACAAATACGTATGTGTCTGTTTCTTTAAACAAATGTTGCGATGCAATATTTAGTGCAACATTTTATAAAATTTATATAGATTTTGGATTTGCGAAGCGATGTTATAGATTCTAGTAATCATTAATTTTTTTATCATTTATAGATCAAATTCTTCCCGAGATACCAGTACTATTGCTATATATAGGATCTGCACGCGGAGCGAGACCAAACCACTGTGGTCGCTTTTTTCACTTTATACGTCATTAGTTTTGTACTAATTTCAGACACTTTACCCGTACATGATAACACTTTGAAAAAAATGTCCCAAAATTCAATTGAAAGCAGCAAGCAATTTTGTTAGAAAACCTATATTTTATCAGTCACTAGATCGCGTTGGGAGAACGTACCTATATATTTTCACATGTGAGCCTGATTTTTTCCAGCTCTAGCATTAGAGCCACCAATCGATAATATGACGTCTTTCTCCGGTATAAATCCGATCAGATCATATAAATTGTCATAAAATAAGTCTTATCTTTGGGTTGGGCAGCCTGTACTGGCATGGATGATGATACGGCCTATGGAATCTGCACTCCAACAGAGGATCATAGTTACGTTCATCGTCATCACCGATCGTAGCCACGTGATGAAGAATCCCCTCTCCAACCCTGCTTCGTTGGGATTTGAAACCGGTACTCCCTTAACCCAAACATTGCAACTTTAAAGTAAAATAAATGTGTTTTAGGCGTTCTGCATTTAGAATTCCTCAGTCCCATGTATCTAAATATATTATATTTTCATATTATTATATTACTATAATATTATAATATTATATTATTATATCATTATATCATTATATTATTATATTAATATATTATTATATTATTATATTATTATATTATTATATTATTAAATTATTAAATTATTAAATTATTAAATTATTAAATTATTATATTATTATATTATTATATTATTATATTATTATATTATTATATTATTATATTATTATATTATTATATTATTATATTATTATATTATTATATTATTATATTATTATATTATTATATTATTATATTATTATATTATTATATTATTATATTATTATATTATTATATTATTATATTATTATATTATTATATTATTATATTATTATATTATTATATTATTATATTATTATATTATTATATTATTATATTATTATATTATTATATTATTATATTATTATATTATTATATTATTATATTATTATATTATTATATTATTATATTATTATATTATTATATTATTATATTATTATATTATTATATTATTATATTATTATATTATTATATTATTATATTATTATATTATTATATTATTATATTATTATATTATTATATTATTATATTATTATATTATTATATTATTATATTATTATATTATTATATTATTATATTATTATATTATTATATTATTATATTATTATATTATTATATTATTATATTATTATATTATTATATTATTATATTATTATATTATTATATTATTATATTATTATATTATTATATTATTATATTATTATATTATTATATTATTATATTATTATATTATTATATTATTATATTATTATATTATTATATTATTATATTATTATATTATTATATTATTATATTATTATATTATTATATTATTATATTATTATATTATTATATTATTATATTATTATATTATTATATTATTATATTATTATATTATTATATTATTATATTATTATATTATTATATTATTATATTATTATATTATTATATTATTATATTATTATATTATTATATTATTATATTATTATATTATTATATTATTATATTATTATATTATTATATTATTATATTATTATATTATTATATTATTATATTATTATATTATTATATTATTATATTATTATATTATTATATTATTATATTATTATATTATTATAATATTATTATATTATTATATTATTATATTATTATATTATTATAATATTATAATATTATAATATTATTATATTATTATATTATTATATTATTATATTATTATATTATTATATTATTATATTATTATATTATTATATTATTATATTATTATATTATTATATTATTATATTATTATATTATTATATTATTATATTATTATATTATTATATTATTATATTATTATATTATTATATTATTATATTATTATATTATTATATTATTATATTATTATATTATTATATTATTATATTATTATATTATTATATTATTATATTATTATATTATTATATTATTATATTATTATATTATTATATTATTATATTATTATATTAATATATTATTATATTATTATATTATTATACTATTATATTATTATATTATTATATTATTATATTATTATATTATTATATTATTATATTATTATATTATTATATTATTATATTATTATATTATTATATTATTATATTATTATATTATTATATTATTATATTATTATATTATTATATTATTATATTATTATATTATTATATTATTATATTATTATATTATTATATTATTATATTATTATATTATTATATTATTATATTATTATATTATTATATTATTATATTATTATATTATTATATTATTATATTATTATATTATTATATTATTATATTATTATATTATTATATTATTATATTATTATATTATTATATTATTATATTATTATATTATTATATTATTATATTATTATATTATTATATTATTATATTATTATATTATTATATTATTATATTATTATATTATTATATTATTATATTATTATATTATTATATTATTATATTATTATATTATTATATTATTATATTATTATATTATTATATTATTATATTATTATATTATTATATTATTATATTATTATATTATTATATTATTATATTATTATATTATTATATTATTATATTATTATATTATTATATTATTATATTATTATATTATTATATTATTATATTATTATATTATTATATTATTATATTATTATATTATTATATTATTATATTATTATATTATTATATTATTATATTATTATATTATTATATTATTATATTATTATATTATTATATTATTATATTATTATATTATTATATTATTATATTATTATATTATTATATTATTATATTATTATATTATTATATTATTATATTATTATATTATTATATTATTATATTATTATATTATTATATTATTATATTATTATATTATTATATTATTATATTATTATATTATTATATTATTATATTATTATATTATTATATTATTATATTATTATATTATTATATTATTATATTATTATATTATTATATTATTATATTATTATATTATTATATTATTATATTATTATATTATTATATTATTATATTATTATATTATTATATTATTATATTATTATATTATTATATTATTATATTATTATATTATTATATTATTATATTATTATATTATTATATTATTATATTATTATATTATTATATTATTATATTATTATATTATTATATTATTATATTATTATATTATTATATTATTATATTATTATATTATTATATTATTATATTATTATATTATTATATTATTATATTATTATATTATTATATTATTATATTATTATATTATTATATTATTATATTATTATATTATTATATTATTATATTATTATATTATTATATTATTATATTATTATATTATTATATTATTATATTATTATATTATTATATTATTATATTATTATATTATTATATTATTATATTATTATATTATTATATTATTATATTATTATATTATTATATTATTATATTATTATATTATTATATTATTATATTATTATATTATTATATTATTATATTATTATATTATTATATTATTATATTATTATATTATTATATTATTATATTATTATATTATTATATTATTATATTATTATATTATTATATTATTATATTATTATATTATTATATTATTATATTATTATATTATTATATTATTATATTATTATATTATTATATTATTATATTATTATATTATTATATTATTATATTATTATATTATTATATTATTATATTATTATATTATTATATTATTATATTATTATATTATTATATTATTATATTATTATATTATTATATTATTATATTATTATATTATTATATTATTATATTATTATATTATTATATTATTATATTATTATATTATTATATTATTATATTATTATATTATTATATTATTATATTATTATATTATTATATTATTATATTATTATATTATTATATTATTATATTATTATATTATTATATTATTATATTATTATATTATTATATTATTATATTATTATATTATTATATTATTATATTATTATATTATTATATTATTATATTATTATATTATTATATTATTATATTATTATATTATTATATTATTATATTATTATATTATTATATTATTATATTATTATATTATTATATTATTATATTATTATATTATTATATTATTATATTATTATATTATTATATTATTATATTATTATATTATTATATTATTATATTATTATATTATTATATTATTATATTATTATATTATTATATTATTATATTATTATATTATTATATTATTATATTATTATATTATTATATTATTATATTATTATATTATTATATTATTATATTATTATATTATTATATTATTATATTATTATATTATTATATTATTATATTATTATATTATTATATTATTATATTATTATATTATTATATTATTATATTATTATATTATTATATTATTATATTATTATATTATTATATTATTATATTATTATATTATTATATTATTATATTATTATATTATTATATTATTATATTATTATATTATTATATTATTATATTATTATATTATTATATTATTATATTATTATATTATTATATTATTATATTATTATATTATTATATTATTATATTATTATATTATTATATTATTATATTATTATATTATTATATTATTATATTATTATATTATTATATTATTATATTATTATATTATTATATTATTATATTATTATATTATTATATTATTATATTATTATATTATTATATTATTATATTATTATATTATTATATTATTATATTATTATATTATTATATTATTATATTATTATATTATTATATTATTATATTATTATATTATTATATTATTATATTATTATATTATTATATTATTATATTATTATATTATTATATTATTATATTATTATATTATTATATTATTATATTATTATATTATTATATTATTATATTATTATATTATTATATTATTATATTATTATATTATTATATTATTATATTATTATATTATTATATTATTATATTATTATATTATTATATTATTATATTATTATATTATTATATTATTATATTATTATATTATTATATTATTATATTATTATATTATTATATTATTATATTATTATATTATTATATTATTATATTATTATATTATTATATTATTATATTATTATATTATTATATTATTATATTATTATATTATTATATTATTATATTATTATATTATTATATTATTATATTATTATATTATTATATTATTATATTATTATATTATTATATTATTATATTATTATATTATTATATTATTATATTATTATATTATTATATTATTATATTATTATATTATTATATTATTATATTATTATATTATTATATTATTATATTATTATATTATTATATTATTATATTATTATATTATTATATTATTATATTATTATATTATTATATTATTATATTATTATATTATTATATTATTATATTATTATATTATTATATTATTATATTATTATATTATTATATTATTATATTATTATATTATTATATTATTATATTATTATATTATTATATTATTATATTATTATATTATTATATTATTATATTATTATATTATTATATTATTATATTATTATATTATTATATTATTATATTATTATATTATTATATTATTATATTATTATATTATTATATTATTATATTATTATATTATTATATTATTATATTATTATATTATTATATTATTATATTATTATATTATTATATTATTATATTATTATATTATTATATTATTATATTATTATATTATTATATTATTATATTATTATATTATTATATTATTATATTATTATATTATTATATTATTATATTATTATATTATTATATTATTATATTATTATATTATTATATTATTATATTATTATATTATTATATTATTATATTATTATATTATTATATTATTATATTATTATATTATTATATTATTATATTATTATATTATTATATTATTATATTATTATATTATTATATTATTATATTATTATATTATTATATTATTATATTATTATATTATTATATTATTATATTATTATATTATTATATTATTATATTATTATATTATTATATTATTATATTATTATATTATTATATTATTATATTATTATATTATTATATTATTATATTATTATATTATTATATTATTATATTATTATATTATTATATTATTATAATAATATAATAATATAATAATATTATTATATATTGCAGCGCAACATCTCAAATGAAATTAAAGTCGGTATAGTCGAGATAAAGGATGCGATTGAGACCATTGCCCATGGCTGTGCCAGCCGGAAACTGGATCAGCCCAAATCAAATTATTGAAGTTAGTACCTCAATTGCAACAGGGAGTAAAAAAAGAAGGTTCACCCACAGAAGTATGACAAAGGCAAGAGTTAAAAAAAAAGTTTCGTAAAAATTTGGTAATTGAAACCAAAAGTAATGAAAACGAATTTGAACCAAAATGTCAAGCCCAAAGCAGGTACCGAAGCTAGACTAAAAAGGTGACGTGGCAGAATACGGCCGACAGCACTTCTTATTAGCCGAGCAGAATGCCAATCGTACGCCGAAGTGGTTAAAGAAATCCAAAAAACAGGACGAATCGGACGCGAAAGTGAGGGTCATCCGTCAGACCAGAGCAGGTGACGTACTCTTGGAGTTGAGACCACCGACGATAAATAAGGATGACTTCTGCAACGTCTAGGGCGACCTTCTAGCGGAAAAAGTCCAAGTGCTTAGCCTTGGAGATCGATTGTTGTACAGAGAAACCAGAAGTTGATGAGGCCCTTCGGCATATTCTGGATGTTGAGTATACTAGCGTCAGTCTTTTTTCTAGCTCCAGGGAAAAAAAAAGCAGTAATAGTGATGTCCACAACTAAACTGCTTAAAGAAAAAATAAAACTTGGATACATATACTACAGGGTGCGAGAAAGAACCTTTGTCACGCGCTGGGTCAGATGCTTCGTACATGGTCGAGTAGCTCGAAATTGCAATGGTCCAGACAGAAGTAAACTGTGCTACAAATGTTTAAATTATAGAAATTATTATTGAGTAAGCCCTTGTTGAATCATATAGAGACTTAAGAGTTCCAATCCGAGCTCTTAATTTAACGGATCAGATAAAAACCATAAAGAAGGGGACTATTATCGGAAAATGTGAGGAGATATCCACAATAGTGAAATGTGAAAAATCGAATCCGAGTATAGAGGCCAAGGAACAGCGGCAGGGGAAGACAGTTGAAGTTCTGACGCAGAAATGGACGGAACATTCAACACCGCAATAGAAACAGGCAGCGAAAGCGTTGTTGGAAAGGTACATGTCCATTTTCTGTAGTGCTCTAGAGAATAATGGCGTAGAACAAATATGAATAACACCGGATAGGTACAGCTGCTGAGATGCCAATACATTCAAGCACCGAGAAGGCTGCCATTAGCAAGCAGGCGGAGGTGGATAGAATGGTAACCGAAATGAAAACTCAGTGGTTATTGAGTAATCGAGCAGTTCTTGCAGCTCGCCAGTGGTAATGGAGGAAAATAAAGATGGCAGTCTAAGATTTTGCGTCGATTATAGAAAGTTCAACACGACAACAAAGAAGGATAGTTATCCCTATACAAGGATCGAAGATATATAGGATACACAAGCAGGAGCACGTTTATTCTCGACACTTGATTTGTAGAGCTGGTATTGGCAGGTGAAAGTCGCAGATGAGGATAAAGAAAAGACAGCATTTGCAGTGGATGTAATGGGCTAAGACAATTTAATGGCATGCTTTTTGGTTTATGTAACGCGCCTGCGACTTTCGAACGGCGAATGAAACGTGAGTTGCACTGGAAGACGTGTCTATAGTGTATCTGGACGACATTATAGTAATGGGGAAAGACTTGAGAAATTTGGACGAAGTATTCGAGAGGTTTCAATCAGCCGGGAGAAGTCTCCACAAATTAAGAAGCTTTAGTACCTATTATCGGCGATTTGTACCATGATTTGCTGATGTTGCCAGAAGTTTGCCTGAGCTGACCAAAAAGGGCATGGCATTCGAGTGGACCGAAAAGCAGGAGAGCGCATTTAAGGAGTAGAAAAGGCGGTTATGTGCGGCACCGGTACTGGCATACCCAGTATACCCAATAAAACGTTTATTGTAGACACCGATGCAAGTAATAGATTGGTACAATTTTGATACGCTAACCATCGAGATTTTTTGAGATTTTAACAGTTTTAAATTTATCACAAAAATCGATCGTTTGGATAGGCTTACCATCATGATTTTCCGAGATTTTGGAAATTTTAAATTTATCACAAAACTGGACAGTTTTGATAAGCATCATAGTTTTTCGAGGTTTTGAAAATTTTATCATTAGTACCAAAAAACAACTCAAATAGAGTTTAAAAACGCCCAATTAACAAGCTGATGCACCAAGAACAGACCAAGTTAAATATTTAATATTTAATCAGGCAATTTAAAAACCATTCCAACCGTTCAAAAAATAATACAATATACCAACAACATAGATTTTTGTCATTATATTGGTGACCCCGACGTGATTTTCATACGCATCTTCTCTGCTTATGATTCTGTAAATCAACTGTCGTCCAGAACAAAGGTAGATCCCTCTATTATTACCTCAACATGGGTTCGTCACATGTATCGCAATAAGCCAATTTCAGGCCTTTCCGAACTTTTTTACTCGAAGTTCAATTGACTCGGAAAAATATGACATTTATAACTTTGAGAAGACACCGGTGCGGGTAAAACGTCAATCCTTCAAAATACCCTTTAACTACAGGTTTAATAAAAACTACTCACCGATTTAAATATTCCTTTAGCTTGCCCCGATAATCACACCCGGTGACTTCGCACGCATAATTTTTCTCTTCCGAATGTATTGCCATATGATTTTTGACTTCTGCTTCACTTCGAGCCGAAAATGCACAATCGGTAATTGGACAATAATGACGTTTAGTAACGCATTGATCGCGATGTATATGTAAATGTTGTTTTAAATAATTCCTGTAAAGTAAAAAAAATGAAATTCACATAAATTATATAAAATTTATACACAACTCAAAGTATAAATAAGTAAATAAATAAGCGCAAGTATGTAATAAGAGAATAAAGTAAGAAGTCAAATTGATGAAGTTAAAACCGAAACAACCAACTAAAGAAACTTGTCTCTTGATTGTGATTAATTAGCATATTTAATTGATAACAATTAAATTTTATGTATATGCGCCTTTACGTATTTATGTACACTGTACAGAAAAATGTTTTCCAATTTCTCGCCTATGATCACGACTTGGGTAAATATTATAGTGCTATGACATGTACGAGTATATTACATTAAGTCAAGTCGTATCAATATTTTAATAATTTCCGTAAGACAAATTTTCAAGTCACTTAAACACTAATTTACCCAATATTGTATACAATTTAAGCAAAAAAGGAATAATTTATGTCCATTTTGTGTAAATTACATTTCATTAAAATAAAAAATTAGTTTATTAGCCACCACCAACCACTAAATAAACAAAGCCGCCAACACAATTAATTTTTGGCAATCAAACAGAGCCCCAATTACAATAATTCTATAACTTCAGACAAAAAATTAACATCTCGAAATTAAAACAGGTTGATCGCTTCTCATTTCAATCCTACATTTTAATTAAATTCGATTTAAAAAAATAAAAAATAAAAATAAATTATTGAATTGGTGCGAGTGTACAAGAAAATTAATGTGTTTTGTCCTCTAATGAAGGACAACATCCTGTGAAGTTAGTATATACTTTTGTGTTAGTTGACGATGATACTATGATCATCATAAGATGATCTTTTCAGCTCGATCGTTTTTTTTTTTGGTTTTATTTTATACAAAAACTATAAAAATAAATATTTGACATTTTCATCCAAGAAATAACACAAAAATTTAATTTATCGCTTTTTTATTTCGAGAATCAAACTAAGAAAAAAAATTCCTTGTGCACGAAATCTTTATTTATTGTGACAGCAAAGGCACCCAAAAAAAAATTATATGTAGCTTTTTTACATGGCGAGATTTTTAACGTTTTGATTTCTCGTGTGCATTTTTTTTATCGTCTTGGTTAATGGTAAATGTTTTGGTAAAAAGTCTTTGTCTTTCTCTCATCTCTCACCTTATTTTCTTAATTTTATTTTTCGCATTTCATATTATTGATTTGATCTTTTACTTTATTAAAAAAAAAAAGATCCAAATTAAAATTTAACACACACACACACACATAAACATACTTGAGTGCAAAAATGTTAAGGAAAGTTTTCAACCAATGAATATCAGATGTGGGTTTTGATCGATGATTAAACACAGTTTAATCAGAAATTTTGTATAAAGCATAATTAAATGATCTGCGACTATATTAACGGCTTATAGTCGATAATATATTGCTAATTAAATTATGCGTAAGCCCATGCGTAATATGTTCATTAAATCATCGAACTTTGAAAATTTTCGTTGAACGGAGCTTATTTGTATAACTATTCTTAAAAGAACACCAGTATACGTTTGACTATAGTTCCTCCATCGGATGTCTTGGTAGTCGCCATGTGGTTTAAAATCTTACATATATGATAATGCAGAAAATTGGTTTTAATGAATATTTTTGAGATGCTTTCAGAGGAGAGCCACCATTTGGCGGCAGATACAGATGTCGCTATTGGTGACGATGGTCCTTCGGGTTTGAGAACGACTTGTTTTCTTCAGGTTATCTAGAACAATACGAAGCACAATCTCGGGATCGAATCCGATGGAGCTAGAATGTAGAGTCGATAAGGGCTAGCAAATGCACCGTTTATTATTATGTTAACGCAGAGTTCGTCAAAGGTGATTGTTATTTTTCATCCAACTCGTGATCTAAAAAACAATAGAAGGAACATATAAACGCTTTTTAAACCAAGCATGAAAGTGACAAGAACCCCACCACTAACCAGCTTCAACTGGTTACGCTTTACAGTTTCAAAAAATTAAATCGAAAAGATGACAAATCATTGAAAAAGGGACAAATTATTGAAAAAAATGGTCAGCAAGAAAAGAAAATCGTGATACTCTCAGAAGTAGCTATGTAGTTCCTATAGTCCGAAACTCTCAGTAGAAAGGAAACAAAATAATCTAGCTTTTCAAATCATTTAGCTTTTTCACATCACAATTTTTAGGGGCCAAAATTGCACGTTCACACAACTAATCAGTAACGGCTTGTTTTTTTACTTTGTTCCATAAATAAGATGCTTTCAGGCATGCATTCAGCTCATCGGAAGTTGTTCGAGGTATAACGGGCAAGGTTTTGCGAAAATAACCTGCAATAAATATCAGAGCGCCTACCATTGGTTGGTTTTTACCTCGGGAATCTCGCAGAGTCCAGTCAAGGGCCTCTAACGAAATAATGATTTTAGAATCATTTGGTATGAATGTACCATGGTTTTAAGGATTGTGGCCATTTTGAAATTTTTGTTGATGTTACAGGTTGGTGTTTAGATTTGGTTCAAATTCAATTGTAATATGGTATAGTTTGAGCGCGAAATGTGCTGTTCGTCCACCATTTAGAAGTGTTAAATTGATAAGACATTTTTGTCAGTGCAGCTTAGAGCATCAAGGAATAACAAATTCTGCCATTTCCATAATTTTTTTTTGTCCCATTGTTTGTGTTTCCACAGAATTTCGTTCCTGGTTTACATCGAATTGCTATTCTCGCTCTAGATCTCTATCTTACACGGCATTTATGTCTCGTGTCGATGCCCACATACCAAGTTGGCATATAGGACTTTGTTGTTGATTGATATGCATAAATCCACAATCAGTATTAGCGCTTCATTGAAAATGTTGTCCGATTATTATAAAGTTCTGATTGGTAGCGCGTGCTGTTCGAAGAATGCCTTCTTTTACGATGCGTTATTGATGATAATCATTTTTAAGTAAACCCAGCTTAAAACAAGCTTCTATATAAGTTTGGTATTCTACGCCATCGACGGGTTTCAATGCAACGAACGATGAATCTTTTGATTGTATGCAATAACACTTGCAAATAACACTCAGCGGTTTTAGGCTGTGTTACACATCCTAATGCATCCGACAAAAGTACACCACCTGGAATAATTATGTATAATCTGGAACAATTGCACCAAGTTTTATTTTTGCGTAGAATTTTGTCGACGTGTTTCATGTGTAGTATTTGGGCACTTCGTTATACAGCAACGCTTTAGCGAAGTAATCGGATGCATAACAATTGGCAGTGTTGCGTTTGGTGGCTGATCAGCTCTATATTTTAAATTTTCATCGGTGAAATATACCCGCTGGCCATTTTCTAAGTGATCGCTGTTCACTGTTGAACACTTGGATAGAGTTCTTGGATGTTGAATGCGAATATTTCCCAAACTGCTTCATTATTATTATCTGCTGATATAGCGTCCGATCTGAAATTCATCGACTCTGGACGTTCATATTTTCGAACACAGGTCATGGCATCTTGTGCGTATTTGTGCTTGTGCCGCAGACTCGTGTACGTTGCTATCAGCCCAACAACTACGTCCTCGCAGTTACCGATTCCGGTAATCACATTTTTTGTCGTAATTAAATGTTTCCGCATTCAAATTGATTCTTTGGCTTGATCGAGGCAATAGTAACCGATTGATATTAAGTTGTCTAAGTCGATTTTGGGGCGTTTGTAATGTTCTCGAAGTTGAAACTCTATTGCGCATTTCCTGAAGACAAAATTCTCTTAGTTCTTCCTTCGTTTGTTCTAGAATTTGATGTTTTGTTTTTTGAGAATTATAATCTTTATGAAATTTTGGAAAATTCCTGTACTAATACCAAACGGCAAGGGGGTAATCATGAACATTATGTTTCGTAATGGTTTGCACTTGTGCATATGCTTCGTCTATAGTAAGCTGTTGGTAAGCTTGGGCGAGGTCGAGTCTGGCAAATCTTGACCCATTTGATATTGTTGACAACAAATGATATTTTGCTGATGGAACTGGAAAGCATTGTGGCGTAAAAGCTTTATAGAAGTAGTGAAACAATAAAGGGCTCCAGAATTCACACTAACTCCTTTAATTCTTCGTCGATCGCGCTTCATATAGGGTGAAAGGATCCTTGTTGGTAAGCATATAGGAGCGATCTTCGGAACAACTTGAGGGCTAACAGCAGGTCCATTGTAGAACTTAATCTTAGATGGTAATCTTAGATTTGAAATTCATAAAGGCTCAAACAAATCAACTCGAAGAATAATAGTTCTATTCCCGGGGTAATGTTAAACAGTAAACAATAAATCAGCTTGCCATTGTATTGCACATGAACAGTCATCCTTCTCAAAATGTCGTTTGAAATTCGTTGAAAATCAGCTACATTTGGACAAATATGTCAGACGACTCGAAAAGTAAGAAACGCATCAAGCCAAACGCTTTGGGCATATCTATTAGCTCTGCGCCAGTGCACCACTTTGAATTCAATCTGTAGCCCAGGTTCGAGAGCAGGCTTATAGGCCAGTAACTGTCCGCCAAGACTTGCATTTACTATTTTTAATTATTTCAAAAATCCGTGCAGTTTTCCAACATTGGAGGAACGTGTGATTATTGAAAGCGTGATTGAATATTGCACACATTTCGACTATAATATCGTCTGGTAAGTGTTTAAGCACTATGTTGGGAAAATTATCGACCCCGAATGATTTTGTTGTTGTAGTAGAATTAAGAATGGCTACTAGCTCGTCGAAATAGGTAAATTTGAAGTTTGCGTTTTGTAAAGGATTGTGCTTGCTGTATTTTTAGTCGTAAATTCGGTAAATGTTTTGTGATGTATATCTTATTAGATGTATGTGCGGGATTTATTCTATCTATTTTGCCTCGTTGATGGTTGCCTCATGATGTGCTTTCCCTAGTGTTGGATCTCGTGTTGCGTTTCGTTGAATGTGGTGGCCAAAAATGTTAGGTTACGAATTAGGTTTTGTACCCGTCTAGGCTCACGTATTTTGAGACAATTTTGTGAGTTTCGCCCAATCAATGTTAGGGTCTAACATTGTATGATATACATCAGTTTCCTCAACCTTCAGGCGGTGTATGCTTTTGTCCGACCTTTCTCATGTTACTCGATCGATTTGGGAAAACATGCCACACCCTTTTTTATATACATTTAGATACACTTTCATTTATGCTTGTATATAGTAGAACGATGTTCCGGTTTGTATAACACTCCATGTTATTTTTACGCCGTACCACCGGACTGCTAATGCTAATGTTATATGCATGATATCATGCAACTGCCACTTTGGGTAATTATGGTAATGTGTTGTTCAATTTCTGAGTCATCGCTATTATGTAGTGTTGGCACTATGTTAGGTACTTTGTTGTCCTTCAGGTGTTTTTTTTTTATAAATATTTTTTTTTATTATTATTACAACTGACTTATTATATAAGTCATCTAGCCTTTTCTATCTTAATTTAATTCACATTTGTTGGGGTAAAGCACAATGGCTAGTCCCAAAGCATATAATAAATATTTGCTATAACATAGAATTATTTTAGTTTGCAATCACTAGATCCATTGGTTTGGTTCTTTGTAGGCATCGTATTGCTATCGGGCAGTCCAACATACGACGTATTTCGGTATTCTTATGTTGTCGAAGGCGTGAATCATTTTGGCAGCATAAACTGCAATTACTTCATTGATGTCTTCCATCTTTGAGTCACGGTGCAGGTCTTCATTTCGAATGTACCACGGGGTATTTACACTATTCCGAAGTACTTTATTTTGGAACGTCTGAATTATCTTAACGTTTGTTTTCGTAGTACAGCCCCAAAGCTGTACTCCGTAAGTCCACACAGGTTTCAGAGTTTGCCGATATATGAGCAATTTATTATGTATAAATAGTTCAGGGTCTCTACCTATGATCCAAAACATTTTCCTGTATTTGATGTTTAATTCGTTCTTTTTCTTTTTGACATGTTCTTTCCATTTCAGTTTGGCATCTAGCATCATCCCTAGATATTTTGCTGTATTTGCATAAAGGACTAGTTTAGAGTTTTTTACGATTGGTATACTGCAATAGTTTGTTTTATTAGTAAATTCACATGAACCGATTTTGTTACTTGAGCTTAATTCTTCATTTCTTCATCCAGTTACTAACTGTATTAATCGATGTTTGTATAACTTTTCTGTAGCTTGCGTTATATTACTCCCAACTGCCAAAATTGCTGTGTCGTCAGCAAATGTAGCTATGGTTGTTTTTTTCATTAGTAGTACTTCTCGTGTGTACTGGAGGTATAAGATGGGGCCCAAAACACTTCCAAAAACGGAAATGCCTGTCGGTTATGTAAGATTTTAGGATTTCATAATACTGTTTGGATCTCGATGTAACTTGGACTCTAATATTTTATGCCATATACGATCAAATGCTTGCGCTACATCCAAGAAGAGGCTTGAACATATCTTTTTCGTTTCTGGAGTACGTTCTATAATATCTGTGATTCTGTGAACTTGCTCTAGGGTCGAATGTTTTTCTTTGAATCCAAACTGATAAACAGGTATAAGATCATTATCCTTTATTATAGGCTTTAGTCTCTTCAGAAGTAGTTTTTCAAATATCTTCGATATAGTAGAAAGTAGAGATATTGGTCTAAATGACTTTTTATCGTTACTGTTTTTGTTTGGCTTTAAAATCATGATCACTTCTGCTACCTTCCACTACCTTGGAACGTATCTTAATCTAAACACAGCATTGATTATGTGGAGAAGTTTGTGTATTGCTTTGTCTGGTAGTTCTTTTATAATTTGCCCAGTTATTAAATCACATTCAGGAATTTTTTCGGATTAAAATTTTTTATTTCTTCTTTTAACTCACGGAGCGTTACAGTTTGTATTTCAAGCTCATTTGATCTGTGCACAAAATTAACATTTTCATTTGCAGATTGTCTGAGTAGTGGTTGAAACGTTTCTTCGAGGTATCTCGCAAACTGATCCGCCCTTTGCTTACTGCTACGAGCCCACGTACTATTATCATTTCTAATAGGTGCTGTTGAATTTTTTGGTCTCTTGATCGATTTTGTTGCTTTCCATAAGGAGTATTCAGTGTCTTTTTGACCAGTAAGTGAAGATAAATATAATCACATTTATCTATTTATCTATTATCTATTGTTTCATTTTTAACTTTCTTGATAAAATCTTTCTTAGATTTCAGTTTTTTACATAAGTTATTAAGCTCGGTTTTATTAGCTGCAGGTTAATTTTTTTGCCAGAACTTACGTGCTTTAAGTTTTTTAGCCACCAGTTCTCTTACTTCGAGTGGATAATTTGTACCTCTAATGTTATTTGCAGGTTCGAGTGGAGTGCTCTGCCACGCTGTTTGTTGTATATTTTCAATTAGTCTGTCAATTTCTTCTTCAACATGCATAGATATTCTTATTGGCACATGCAGCTTGATATTTTTACGAAAAAGGTTCCAATTGGTATTCCTGTTGTAAAATCTTGGTGATATTTCTTTTTGAATAATAGTTTCGCTTAATGTCATGATAACAGGAGAGTGATCTGATGCAAGGTCTTCATTATTTTTCATTCGTATGTAGTTGTCAGATATTCCATTTGTTACATAGAAATCTATAAGATCAGGAGTTTTCTTTAGATTTGTTGGCCTGTAAGTAGGTGCGCCACCAGATTGAAAGTCGCATTTTAATTTTTTCGCTGCTATAAACAGTTGTCTTCCTTTTGATGTTGTAATTCTGGAGCCCCAAAAAGTGTCTTTTGCGTTGAAGTCACCACCAATAATGAACCATCGTCCCAAAGAATGAAAAAGTTCTTCGTGTTCTTCTTTTTTTATGTTATAGCGTGGTGGACAGTATATAGCTGATATACTTACATCTTTGTTCTTAGTGTGAATTGTAATTGTTGTCACTTGCAAGGACCTACTTTCAACCTTCATTTCTTCATGGTGTTTTATATTATTTTTAATGAAAATGGCAGATCCCCATCTTGCCCTTTCTGCTTAATATTGCAAACGTTATTGGTTGTTGTCCTAAATTGCTGCAATTGCTGTCCTAAATTGCTGCAAACTAGTTCTAAGGCTATATTATTACTGTCATAAGTGTGAGAAGGTATTTTCCCATTGCCATTTGTTTTGATTTGTAATCATCCATGGTTTAAGGCTATATCTATAGGTTGTTGCCTGTTCTATTAAATGTTGGAGCATCTGGATAATATAGTTGAGTCTTGAATCTATTGCTATTCAGGAGGATCCAAGGCGTGGATTGGATATTCTGTTGCCCCAACTAGTGTGATGAGTTCAAATCGCCCGCTAAAATGTCTGATAAAATCTTATGATTGCCAGAACTGTAAATGAATATAATATATAGTACACGGCCCTTATCAAGATGCATTTTTATGATAGTCGTTTCAAATCCGCTATTATTTTGTGAGTTATTGACTTGTTAGAATTTAAGATATCGATTTATTGCTATATCGAATTGTGAAAGTCCAGTTTGTGTTTCGGATTCAGTTTTATCTCCGACACCAACAAAACGTCGAATTTGTGATATTCGATGAATTTGAGTTAGTTCAATCTGCGATGATTGTTAATTGCAGAATTCGGTTCCATTATCGCAGAACTGAATATTTTGATTTATTTGCCGCTCTGTTTCTCGACACACGCGTTGTTTCACAAAATTTGGCATAAACTTCATTCTTCCATTTGAAAAATGCATAAGTCATGCGACTGAAATTATTCATCAAAATTAGCATAAAATGAGTCCTACCAAGCAATTTTATTTGCATTAGTCCTGCCGAATAACCGAAAGGTTTAATCAATTTTTTTAAAATCTAATTTGTATTCATTTTAAAGTTTTGTGTCAAATAAAGTGTATATAAATTAAATTTTTGTCTATTACGTGACGTATAGGTCATACAACGGTTAATTCAATTGATTTGTAATATTTGATCAATTTTTTAATATTTTATAATTTTATATTTTTAAAGATGTAATAAAATTATTAACTGCAAATTTCAAGCAAAAACTAGTCCAATTAATTACAGCATACGGCTTGTAGAAATTATATTGTTATATTATGAATTAATTATTTGTAATTTTCAGGGGAAAATTAATTAAATTTATTACGATGGTCTACTCTATTGGAGAAATTAGCGCATTAATAGATTTTGTTTTTAGGGAATTTATTTTGCAGATTAAAGTTGAATGTTGGTACACTAGAGTTGCTGATAAGAGATGATAGAATACAGAAAACAGAGTGCAGAGCAGTTCAATAAAATTTTGATTGTCTTATGCTAACAGTAGTTTGAATATTGGTTACCGGGAATCCTGACTAATTTGGTCATTACTGACATACGTTTCCTTTCCCTACACCACAAAAATAGAAAAGAATTGTGTAGTAATGATCATGAGCTCTCTGAAACCGGGTCGTTTCTTTCATGCATGGAAATATATTTAAAAAATATAAATATATCAAAATCCCTCCTATTCTTCAGTTTGTTTAATGTAAAAAGACTGTAGGAATAGGTCCGGCGTTAACCGAAACATTTTACAAGCGCTTGCTCTCATAGTCTCATCAATCAATTAATCAGTTAGCCAAAAGTTAAGTGTTGACTAAATGATCACGCGACGGATACGTAATTTCCGCTATTTTCGATAAATGAAATTTCATTAGCAGTCGATGTCTTGTTTCAAAAGTCGATCGATCGCAATATGTCCATGCTTTGTCATTTGACTTACGCATAATAAAGTTGCTGTTAAGCCTGGAATGCATATATAGAAAGTATCATCCTTCTAGTGGAGGAAATTCTTGTTTCTTCCCAAAAGGATTTCATATTTTATCGAACCTTTATAATTATTGATTAAATTAAGTAAAATCTGCACAAACTATTAAAATAATCGATCGATATCCACAATTTGCTATAGCAGGCGAGCACGCGGTCAAATTACTTTTAATACGATCTCTGTTTTTAATCGGGATTAATCGTAATCATTAGCATTGGTAATTGTTAAAGACAAAAAAAAAAATTAATAAACCGATGCCTTCACCAAAAAATTAAGCTGTATAATTAGCTACTAATAAAACCTAACGATACACATAAATAAATTAAAAATTTTAAATTTATTTTTTTAACGATCGTACATCGATTTAATATACGAATATAAAAATGAATCCATCTGTCCGCGCAGAAGAAAAATAAAAGCAAAGTAATTAAGTTTAAAACTGATTAACACACGAAAATCGTTTTAAAAACTCTTGTGCGATGATTTTTAAACAGGATTATCGAAAAGTTGAACGCGTATCATTCAACTTGATCGACCGGATAAATTTCTTTTTTTTCATGAATTTTTTTGTTGTTGTTGTATGTGATCGAGAGTCGTTTCGAAATTAAAACCTATTATTATTTTCTTTATTATTATTATGATTATTACTTTAAGATTTTTGTATTCGTCTTGATTTTTTTTTTTATTTGACGTTTTTTAATTTAATTAAATTTGTTATCAATAAAATATCGTTTTCTGATTGACGCGGTTGACCGGCATTCGTTTGATGATCATTAAAACGTATTTATCATGAATTCGATGTAACATTTCTTATAACCATACCTTTTTTTTTTATTGCAAAATATTTTAATCGATTTTTTATTTCTTAAGATCTTTTTGTTAATTTATCACAATTAATAGTGTGATTTAAATACATATTTAATGTTTGATCAATATAAAAATAGTAATAATAGTTTTGGTACAGTTAAGACACGATCGATTTTATATAAGTTTATAAAGCTGACGCAAGTTTATCATCAATTTGATATTTTTTATATAAACGTGATCGATGAAATCTAATTTTACGAAATCAACAAAAAAGAAAAGATCAATGGTATTTCCTTAACCGTATATATATGGTCGATCGATCGTTAGATTTTGGTTGGAAAATTATATATTCAAAAATAACTAATTTTTTGATTGAAATAGTAAAAAAAAATTTTAATTTTATTATAATTTTTGAGTAGAGATCGTCTTCAATGCCGACACAATAAATCCAAAAATTGAATGAAAAAGATCTTAAGACGATATACTGTTGTTGTTGTTGGTTATTATTATTATTAGTTGATTAAAAACTAATAAAATATAAAAAAAATTTAATAATAATATTAATAAATTATGATCATTTTTTGACATTTTTTTGTTAAATTTTTTAAAATTTATGTGAATGATAAAATTTATTTAGAACTCGGTCAGTTTTTGTTGTTGGATGTCGATATGATGGTTACGCGTATACGTGTTTTCGTGGTAAGCGGGGGGAATATTGGCGGCAATATAGTATAATATATTATTTTGAAATATCAAAATGTCTTATATAATAAATATCTACATATTTCGAAGATGATGATCATATGCCGGTGATCATTAGTTTATTATTGTGCTTTTTGGTTGATTTACGGTTAACTGCTGATTTGTGATATTTAAAATAGATTTTTGTTTTTTGTTTGTTAACAATTTTTGTTTTTTGGGTTTGACATTCTATGTTGGTGGTGATATATGTATTTGAATTGATCGTTTGGATGACTTTTTGGTGGTCATTCAGCAAATTGTTATTTCGTGTTTTTTTTTGTGTTTAAATAAAGATTTGTAGGTCTTTTTGATCTCTAGTCATTTACATTTATAAGATTGGTTAGCGTTTACAGTTAAAACCAGATTAATTAAAACTATTGACGTGTGATTATCTATTTTTTATATATATATATATATATATATATATATATGCGTATTTGACGGAACTTATAAAATCAAACTAGATTGCAGCACAGTGTTTTATGACGATTTTATGCGTTCTTAATTTTAATTTATTACCATATTGGATAAAAAAGTTAAATTTGACCTAAAATAAATACAGATTTTATTGCATTTAATAAACGGAAAGTGTGTTCAGACTGGACAATATAATTTTATTAAAAGAAAATAGAAATGTTTACAACCATTAACGTTGTGGTTTATCATTTAGTCACAGAACATTATATTTTAGATTAATATACATTTACTAAAAATTGCACTATAATAAATTGCTTCTCTATATCCCATAGATGAATTTTACAGCATGCACATTGCTTTATTATCATTTGACGTTTGTGTTGCGTAAAAATGTCAAGATAACACCAAAGATCAAGATAATACCAATAAGGATTCCCCTTTGAGAAAAAAATTTGGGAAAGCGATGGGCTTTTTGAAGATAAAGGTAGATCCCACCGAGTTCGCTTAATTCAACTCTGCTAAGTTGGACGAAATCGGATGAATGCGATTCTGTGCAAAAATAAATTGGAAAAATTGTTGGCGCGGAACAAAAATTGTTGGCGCGGCACAAAAATTAAATGCGATTGGCATTTAAAATTAGACGACAAATGGGTGGCATATTTTTTGCTAAACGCAGCGAAGTTATATCCGATGAAAGGTAAGTGGCCACATAATGATCTAACTTTGAGACAGTTTTCGCTGAGGATTTTTTGCTGAGGATGATTTTTTCTAAATACAAATTTTGAAACATCTCGTGATGTATTTCAGGTATTCTTAAATTTCCAGCAAGCCTATGACTCAATCCAACGAGATAGTTTACAGTGTCTTATACCGGCAGTCTAACAAGGTTTTGACATATGTAGATAATATCTGCATAAATGGACTAGATTGCAACGGTGTAAAAGAACTATCAGTTCTCGCCTTCTATTGGTCTTAAACTCAATGATGATTTAAAAGCACGACTTGCAGCTGATTTATATTATTGTAAATAAAAAGAACGAGCTAATTCATTTTTTAGATAAATTTAACAAAGATATAAATTACTATAACTTAATGTCAAGGTAGCTCATGTCACATATGCAACTTAAATCAAAACACGTTGTTGCATCGCTCGTCTGATGCGTTTCAAAGGTCACCGAATAATACTGAAACGGTGATGCCTAAAGTCAAACCGTCTTTGGCTGTTCATGTTGTACCAACTGGAAAGCAAGTACCAACATTTGAACAGTCTCAAAATAAAATCATAAGCAGACAACCGCTGATCTACTTGGTGGTAAACGATGGCATTTTGTGGTTCCGGCATTTTGTGGTTCCGGTTTAATGGTGCTGTTATACTGCAAGCAAATTTGAAACTACGCTTACCCTGTGGTCAAAATTGGCAGATTACTCTTTTACTCGTATTGCCGCAAATCATTGATCCATTACCTATATACGCATAGCTTTCATGTGGACAAAAATAAATTATCAAATATGGATTTGGCCGATCCTTCGTTTAATTTATTTAACTGGTGCAGAAATGTTTCCATACATTTCCCAAAATGAAATAGTGGAAATATGTAATGACTTACCTCAGTCATCAATTGACCCAAAGGCAACAGCATTATGTTTAACGCATAACAGTTAAAATTTCGTTGTGGCAACTAAAGACTTAGGTTTACAGTTTGAACGATTTTAGCAACTAGAAAATGTGCAAGCCATCGTGTTATCAATCGACGGAAAAATGTGTGAAGCACATTATCAACAACACATACATCGTGGTCCGGAAGGTAGTCATTAGAGTAAGTAGAGGATAATGATTCATCGGAGTATCAACAATATTATTTACCACACCATCCTGTGTTTAAAGAGTCCAGTACAACCACAAGATTGCGAGTTGTGCTCAATGCTTCGTCAAATTTGGAAACGAGTATTTGTTTAGACGATGCTCTATTTGTTGAGCCGACTATGCAACAAAAATTGTGGAATATTCTGTTGCGGTTCAGACTGCATATAATAGCAATTACTGCTGATGTGGTGAACATGTATCGTCAGGTCTTAGTACACGAAGAGTATCGAGATCTACAACGAGTTTGGTGGAGAATTTCTGCAAGTGAGCAGCTGAAATCATATATAGACTTCGTACAGTCACTTACAGGGTTGTAAGCGCATCCTTTTTGGCCATTCGCCATTTGCTGGTGATAAACGTTTTCGTTTTCCAAAAGCAAGCAAGATTCTGCATTGAAGACAGAGTTGCAATCGTTATTCAAACGTGGATTCAATTCGTTCGAGCTCCGAAGTGAAACAAACTTCAGTGTTATTGCCTTGGAATTCGATGGGAATTGGGTAAGTTTAACCTATTGGAAAAAATAACTAAACGGAATGTTCTTGCAGAGATATCAAAAATTTTTGATCCGTTGCAAACCATCGGAATGGCATTATGTGCTTACTTCACATAATCCGGCAGATGCCGTATCACGAGGTGAACTGCCAAGTGAATTGATTGAAATGAACTTGTGGTGGCATGGGCCTGGGTTGCTGAAGGAAAATAAACAAACCTGGTCTAAGATTTCAAGGTTTGAATGTAAGGCTAACGATCTGGAATGCAAACCAATTATCACGAGGGCATTTAGTACATATAACTAAAGTTAAAGAGTTTATGTTCGAACTACATCCGGATGGTTAGAAGCATGGCGTATTGTTTGTGATTTGTGCATAATTGTAGACAACCAGTAATTGATCGAAAACATGGTGAGTTAAGTCCACGAGAAGTGAACAAATCAAAACTGACTCTAATAAAGGTCGTTCAAGGAGTGGCGGTGAAGTTGATATCAAACATTTGGAAAGCTATGGATTGGTGAATCACAAAAGTAATTTACGCCCTCTGTATTCGTTTAGGGATAACGAAGTGTTACGTGTTGGGGTAGACAGCACAACGCTTATATTCTATTCGAACAGCAACATCAGGTCTTATTACCAGCCGATCACCAATTTACACAATTGTTGGTGGAATTTACTCATTAAAATTTATTAGCAGGCAGGTGTGCAAATATTACTTTAAAAATTGCAATTGCAATATTGGATAACTAGTGGTCGAAATTTGTGCAAGACAGTGGTACATAAGTGCATTATTTGCTTCCAAAACCGATCGAGAATTCGTGAACAATTGATGGGATCATTACCAATAGATCGTGTCACACCCCAGCGGGCATTTACTGTTTGACTTTTGTGGATCGTTTAGCGTTTCCCAGATGGGACGCGCAAAGATACGATTATATTTTTACGATTAGATGTCGTTAGAATCCTTTATCGCTAATGACTAAGCCCTAGTAAATCATGCTATAACCAAAAATGAACTGACAAGTTACCAGTCTTATCCTTCTGACTGTTTACGCCAATTCTGACCTTTTACCAGTCTTATGCTTCTTAAACTTTTTAATCACCAGCATTACAGGCCAAAGTTGATACATACTGAGATCTTTTACAAGATCTTTCAGAAAATTTTTTGCAATGGGTGATCGTTGTAGGTGGTCAGCCCAACGAACGATTTTAGACATAATTGATCATGGTGTTGAGGTCAGCGGTGGAAATCGAACTCAGGACCGCGGTGTATTTAAGCCAAAACTTTAACCATCACTATAAGACCGGTGACCTATAACAAGTAAATACAAAAAAACCGCCATGACCTGGAGTAAGAACTTCCAAGTCATTTGGTTCATTACCAAAGTAACGAGAGGCCTCGAGTTCAAAATTGCCTTGATTTGGCACAACACCGTAGTCATTTCTTCAAATGTAATCGCAGTTGCAACGATGGCCTTTTTAATGTGGGCCTTAGTGGATTTAAAAGCCGCTTCCCACAACCCCCAAAAAATCAGAGTTGATGGAGGTTTCAAATACCAACTAATTTCCAAATAACTAGTTTGTTGAAAATCACCGCATCTTGGTGATTTTTTCGGGTAGTATCATAAAACTCATTCATTTTACGTTTGGATCCGTTGAAGGTGTCACCGTTGTCACTCTACAAATTCTTTGGTAATCCTTTTCGATCTTTAAAATGTAGCAAGAAAAACAGTGGTGGTCATTTTGCTAACGAGCTCTAAGTTAATGGTCTTTGTAAACGTACATATAAACAAACATGTCTTGATTCTTTGCGCTTCTCCTCTTTCTAGAGGTAGACTTGATGTAAATTGGGCCTGCGTAATCGATCCCCACGTTTTGGCAAGATTTGTTAGGCAGAAACCTAGACGCGGGTTGATGTGTAGTTGACAATCTTAATCTATGGCATCTTGGACATGGTGCCATACTTGTTTTTATTATTTGCTTGGCGCCAATGATCAAGTATTGTAATATGCAAATATATATATGTGAAAGGACTTGGAAGAAGGCATTGTCCGTGTAAGGATAACATAAGGGGTTTTGTCACAGGATGTTTTTGAGACAAAACAATTGAAAATTTAGAAGGATATGAAAGCGACGAATGTGCTAGGCGCCCTCTAACACGAAGTAAACTGAAACTGTCAATATACGGATTCAATTTGATTAATTTGTTTTTACTGCCTAAGTTTTGTTTGCCTCTTATCCGTGTTAAATCTTCTTTACACTCTATCGTTTGTGCCCATTTAAAACATAACTCTTTCGCAGTTTTGTAACGTGTTACAGTAGAATAACCCGATCTGGTTCCTTTTAAGGTGTCTTTGAATCGGTAACACTGTGCTAAGATTCCCAATGTCATCTTAAAATTTGATATTCTTTCAAAAAGTCATTTCAAAATATGATGGCCATCTTCTTCGTCTTCCGTGTTTATATCGTTCTCTTTTCTAAATTTGTAGGTGCCACTTTTTGCTTGATTTGGCCAATGCTGTTTTGATTCCATCAGCTATGGTGGCCCATTCCACCATAATGTTTCTGATAGAAGGTTAATTGTTGACACACCTCTTAATGGAAGATCGGCAGGAGTAGCCTCGGAAGAGATGTGTCTTCATTTATTTACTGGTAGTATATGTCGAGTATTATTGATGTCCTATTTGCAATAAAAAAATTCCATTTTCTGGGTATTTCAATTAACCAGCTAAGCACAATATTCGAATCTGACCATGCATGTACGTTATCATAGTTCTAGATGTCTAAAGCATCACAGAGCGATTTGAGTAACTTTGCAAGAAGGAAAATTCTAAACGTGGTAGCGATATTTGTTTTAGTTGTGCCACTTTGATTACCAGGTCTTTGTGATATTGGAATGTAAAGTTTCATCCCATTGAAGTTTAAGTAATCAAAGCGACGGCAGCAAAATCTTAAAACAAATCGTAATTGGTGATAACCAGCCTATAAGATCAAATATTATTGATGTGTCGGCTAACAAGGTACGTTTTATATTTGCTGAATTAATAAATTCAGGACAAGAAAATGTAAATACGTCCTGACACGTATTTCAGTTTATGCCTAGCGTTTTGGTTTGATCCGGATGATCTTTAATGGATATTACTTCATTACCTCGAACTTCGTTTGGTAAAGATAATACAAAATCAGCATTGTTAGAACTCTACTTTCTAAAAATCAAATCCACTATATATGTTAAAACATCGCACATTTCGTTGTTTAACTTTAGTGCATTTGGAACCGTATCCGAACCCGATAACAAATCGTCAACTTAAAAATCGGACGTAATTATACTGGCGGCTTGTGGGTAATTTGCGAAGTGTTCAGCTGCAGCTTGATGAAGTGACCGAATCGCTATAGGAATGTTGAACAAGCAATGCCGTATGTTACAGTATTTATAAGCGGTAATGTTTCATTTTTTCGCTTTAATCCTCACGTCATATATCTTTATATCTGTATATATATTTTTATATTGCTGGTCCTATCATTAGGTTATCACTCAAGCTCATATTTTTTGACGATTTTGCGGAGCCATCGAAGATTATACTCGAAGCTTTGTCATGGAACTTGTTTGCTGGCGATAATAAACTAATGGTCCGGTAGTGCTTTCGTGACCCAATTGGTGCATATGGCCAAGCTCCTCATAGTCACGCGCATGAACTTTGTGTTGTCCTCTCTGAGTGTACTGTTTTAGGAAAGCTTTATTTGTAAATTCAATATTCTAAACATGGTAATTGAAAGCGAGTCCCCCCTTTCGATCTATGCTGTAAACCTTTACAATTCTGTTTGTTTTTGCTAACCTTTTTCCCTACTTGGTTCTGCACTTGGTTTTACTTCTCTGTGGCAAGCTAAGAAGTCAATCAGAAACTCCAATTATTTCCAAACAGGAAATGTTTCATGTTGCAAGTCATCATTAACTACAACCATAGGAAAGAATTGACCCTTAGTCCAGGTGCACATTGTAAAAATTGTTATTTGATCGTAGAAATGCGCGAAAAATTCTTAAACGACTTCTTAAAACGACATATATGATGCTCGAAATTATTAACCGCAACTGCCACAGTTTCTTTGTTTGTTGTCTATGATTCATTTTTTTAAATAAAATCGGTATCACATGGCAAGATATGAATTATAATATATGAATTATAAGTATTACTATGAATTATAATATGAACTTTGAATTATATTACTATGAATATAATTCATAGTTCATATTATAATTCATAGTAATACTTATTACAATGAATTATAATATGAACTACTATGAATTATAATATATGAATTATAAGTATCACTATGAATTATAAGTATTGCAAGATAATTTTGATAAAAGCTGTTTATAACCTGATGGAAATCCAGATACATTTTTAAATAAGGAACACAAAAATTCAAAATTTGCATGGAGATGACAGATATAAATATTTTAGGGTGTATATTTGCAACAAGGAATTCGAAAAATTTTGTCTTCCCAAAGACAAGATTTCCTATAGGCTTTGGTAATTCATATCGTCTCCCATATACAACCTAGCTACATTTTGATTTAACAAATTGAGCTTTAACATTTTTGATCCGTTGCCGATTTCGATGAATTTACCTTTTTAATATTTTGAAAAATTCAGAATCATCTTTCAGCAATTCAAGTAAACAATTTTGTCATTTTATTATTTTTTGGAAGATATTAGCAAATATAGTTCTGTACTTTAGAAAGAGCTGGATTATTGTAGAGAACTGGTATTACACTATTCGAATTCTCTAATTTATATTTTAAAGTCTGTTTTATATTGTAATATGATGCTTTCGTATAAATTATAAACTAGTCACACATTTAAGAGATGTCACATATAATATCACATATGTAACAAAAATGAATTTTGCTAAAATAGTTGTAATATAAATTTTTCTAAAATAGTTGTAAATGTAGTTCGGTGGAATTTAAATGTTTAATACGCGATCTGGTGATTTTCATAAAATTAAACGTTTAATGATCTTCCTTAACCGGACAATAAATTGCTAAAACTTTGGCGACAGTTGAATGTAAAATATATATATTTTACAATATATATATATATATATATATATATATATATATATATATATATATATATATATATATATATATATATATATATATATATAAATATATATATATATATATATATATATATATATATATATAGTTATATATATATATATATATATATATATATATATATATATATATATATATATATATATATATATATATATATACATATATATATATACATATATATATATATATATATATTTATATATATATATATATATATATATATATATATATATATATATATATATATATATAAATAGACAAGCATATTATTTTTAGTTTTGTTGTGTTTTAAGGGAATAACTAATAAAAATTGAAGCAGAAGAAAATTCTTGCATGATACAATCCAATTTTCTTCTTATTTTGTAGTAATTCTTGCTTAAAAGATTTATTTTTTCGTGGTTTTAGTAAGAATTTTTCTCCTATATATACTACATTATACTATATAGTAGTGCTTTACTACTTTTGTTTTTTTTTTTAATTGCAAAACGAAAAGCATTAAAATTTTAGAATGTAAATAACGAAAATTGCCAACAAACTATAAAAAAATAATAATAAAAAAATGGAAAAGTAGTGAAAAACAGTTTTTCGTTTTTTTTATATATACATATATATGTATAAGTATAATTAAGAGATGAAAGAAAAATAAATAACAGTTGAATCTATGTATATATAGAAGGAAAAAAAACACTTTGCTTATGTGTTTCGGTGGAGCTTTTTTGTTTTACCATGGAATGTTAAAATTTATCCGAAAGATTTAAATTTTTATTTTTCCCAAAAACGAATATCAAAACGTTGTAATAAAAACAAGAAAAGTGCAGATAAAATAATTTTCTTTTGAATTTGTAATTTTCGTATTACGTATACATAAAATGTATTCGATTGAGTTTTGAAGACCCATATCTTTAGTTGTCATCAACAGAGCTAACTACTGTACTATTGTACATATCTAAAAGCGATGTCTTTTTACTGGATATAAATATTCCCTCGCATATGTTTTACCTTTATAATGTGATATTATTATTATTTTTTTTATATTTCATTTCATCTTTCTGGTACATTCATTAGAAATTAAATTAAATATGCAAAAATGTCATTCACAAACTTTTATTCAACGATGGGCTTTTTTTTTTCTATAACATGGAAACTTTTAGATATCTGTATATGTTTGATAATTTAGCTTCAGGTATTTGATGCTTTCATTGTTTTAAAAATATTTATAAATAGATATATTAATATTTTTCTATGTTTTAATATTTGGTTGACATACAGTTTAAATCACCAGTGAGTATCCAAAAGCAAATTGACCTTTTTAAAAATGTTAAAATAAAATTTCGATTAATTAACATTTATCAATTTTTTTTTTTTTAGAAATTAATAGACTTTCCACTATTTTGTGTATTAGAAAAATAATTGCAATATTACCAATACATATAGTACTATTGCAATCTTATCTTATACGTGGACTGTAATTTGACGTAGTTTGAGTATAATAATAGTTGGGTACAAAACCAATTTGTAAAACGACTTTAGTGGACAACTGCATCACATTACCAATTTCCACGTTTTCAACTGCAACCATGTCAACAACAGCAAAATTTAAGAAACTTTTAGGAAACGAGTTTTCCATCAATCGATTGCTCGATGCAAAAAACAATTTTTATTTTATAAATATAAATTTTTCTAATTTTTCTATTCAGTACAAAAAAGTCGCTGTTAACAAAATACGACGTAATCCGGTCATACGGGATAACGGATTTTAATACGCAACCAACATAATAAGCACCAGTTACAACGACACAACTCCAAATCGAAAAAGTGGAAGAAGCGCAACGTCCAACATCTAAACATTTAGAGGGACCTCAGGATAAGCTCAAATAAGTGTCCTGGAGACGTCTGCACCCAGTACTAATTTTCAGAATTCAACTAGGTCAATCGACCAGAAATTAATAGAATTCAAAAAAACACCTTTTAACCGAAATTTCCGAAATTTTTCAACTCTCTAGCTCGTTCTAATTCTAATTCAAATTCAAATTCTCGACATCGTCGCAATTCTCGGTCGCAACAACATGTTTCCAGTAAATCTAGAAGAAATTCATCAAATTATCAAAATTATTCTGATAAAAATCTTGATGATCCTTCGGCAACAAATAATTTTACTTGTTATTACCACCAACATTTCGGTACTAAAGCTTTTAAATGTAAACCTGGTTGTCAGTATCTTCTTAAAAACTCTTCTGATACTTCTATTCCAAAAAACCATTAAGTCATCATTCGCAATTGTCGAGATGCAAGCCGCCTTCCAATTTTCTAAACCTATTTACAAATTAATTTTTTAATAGATACTGGCGCAGGCGTTTCGGTTTAACCAGCTCGCTTTGTTTAGAACCCAAAGGTTAACCCATCATTCAAATTGTTTTGCAGCGAACGGCTCTATAATAAACGCTTTCGGTACTAAAATTGTAAAATTAGACATTTGACTTCGACATAAATTCACCTGGGAGTTCATTGTTGCTGATGTGTCGTTACCTATCATCGGCCCCGATTTTTTGAAGAACACCGGGTTACTAGTTGATATACAAAGAAAAAGGCTCATATATCCTCATAGTACACTATGAGGCTCATAGTACACGTTCTTCCAATGATACTCGAACTTTAACTGCAATTAATTGGTTAACGACGGACCCAGGAGTATTTGATACAATTACAAAATTTCCGTCAGTGATTCATGGCAACTTAACATCAATAACACCAAACATAAAAGTGAAGCGCAAGTGAAACGTTCGATAACTGCAAAAATAAACTTATACGGACGCTACCTTACTTATTCATCCATCATCATCAGCAACTCTGGCCATCATGGTTAACGCTTCCGATACAGCGATCGGAGCAGTTGTTCAGCAGTTTATTTCAGATAATTGCAACCACTCGGCTTCTTTTCTGTATGTCTCAATGATACGCAAAAAAGAAACAGTGCTTATGATCGTAAACTTCTCGCGGCTTATTTTGGCTTAATCAAACATTTTCGAAATCTTTTCGAAGGTATTTTAATCAGAATCCAAATCTCCTGCAAACAGTATCACCTCGTCAATTCAGACACGTCGATTTTATTAGTCAATTCACGACTGATATCCAACACATCTCTGGCATGAATAATGTCGTCACTGATATTCTCTCACGCATTAATCAAATTTCTATCCCAGCAAGTATTGATTATCCTATGCAGCGGCTGAGTCTAAGGATGAAGAACTTCAAGAAACCTTAAAGAGTAATTCTGTTCTCAAATTTAAGAAATTCCCGCTTTCATTTAATTCGAAAAATCTTATTTATTGCGATACTATACTACTACACCTAGGCCATTCATCGTGCTAAATTTACGAAAACAATTTTTCGATGCGTTTCATAATCTTTCACATCCTGGCGTCAAAGCTTCCATTAAACTCGACACAGAAGGTTTTTTGGCCATCTACTAATAATGACGTCCAAAACATGGCTCAAAACTGTGTAGCATGCCAAAGATTAAAGTCTCACGACACATTAAATCGCCTCTCAGTACTTACCAATTAACTTTTCAACGTTTTTCGATAATCCACCTCGATATCATTGGACCGTTACCGGTTTCTGACAATCAGCGGTATTGCGTCACATTGATCGATATTAACACTTGCTGCCCTGAGGCGATCCCAGTTTCTGATATAACTGCAGCTACCGTCGCTTTCATGGTCTACTCACATTGGATAACCCATTTTGGTGTGACAGAGTCCATTATCACGGATCAAGGCATGCAATTCGAATCACAACTTTTTAACGAACTTACTTGGTCTTGAGAGAAGCAGAACAATCCAAAATGTAATGGTATGAACGAACGATGGCATCATGTCATTGAATCTGACATCATGTGCTACGACCAAACTCCACTGGATTGGACCAGTGTTTTCCCTTGAATCTTACTTGGACTACGAACGACTGTGACGAACTGAAAGTTATTTGCACTGAGCTTGTATTCGGATGTACAACTCGAGTTCCGGCATCTTTTATGGATACTACAAACAATTAAATTTTACAGTCTGACTTTGTAACGAATATCAAGCGACACTTCCACGAAATTCCAGTCCTGTACCGGCTTATCGTCACGCTACGGACAATCTTTTTATTAGTAAAGATCTTCAAACTTGCTAGCATATTTTTTAAGGACCAAAATGCAGTATACGCAGATCTTTACAACCACCGTATACTGGACCGTATTTGAAACTTCGCAAACAAGTTCGCTGTTTTGACAGTTTCATCAAATGCATTTTCGAGATTTTTAATTTTTAATTTTAGCTAAATTTAAGAATTATATATATATATATATATATATATATATATATATATATATATATATATATATATATATATATATATATATATATATATATATATATATATATATACATATAAACCAAGTAACGTATAATGAATGCAAAACGTAAAACCTCGCTAAAGCTGTCAAACTATGGTTACACGAACGACAAATTTATTTGTATAAAAAGTCTCAGTTATGCTAAGCATAAAGTTTACAACCAAGCAAGAGACCAGAAACCTAAACTAAAATTCAATTTGAAAAAAAGGGCGCTTAACAGAGAAAATTATTAATGAAGGAAAGACATAAAAGTCAAAATAGATGATGCCCCAATTATATGATGCGCAAATAATGGCCAATACATTTAACATATGGTTTGTTGAAACCATAAAGCAATTACGCCAGAATTTAATCTAATAATCAAAAATACGAGGGCGGAGTGTTAAGTATGGCAAAATTGCAAAAGATGGCGCCACAATCGCAAATCCAAGATGCCATGTGGCAATACCATCATGTATTGATATCAAATTAAATTTTTCAGAAAGATCTGTCATTTAGTTCAGTTTTGACAGCCGTTGGAAACAGACAATCCATTGTTTTTTTGCAAACATGGAAAAAAGTGAATTCCGTGTGTTAATAAAATATTATTTTTTGCGTGGAAAAACCATTTCGCAAACCAAAACACAGCTTGATAAATATTATGGGGACTCTTCACCATCGATTAAAATGATTCACAAGTGGATTATTGATTTTCGTTGTGGTCGTACAAGCACAACTGATTCAGGACGTCCAAATGAAGTCACCACACCAAAAATGGTTGACAAAATCCATGATATGGTATTGCAAAACCGCAGAGTGAAAGTGCGCGTGATAGTAGGAATCTCAGATGTACGTGTATGCAATACACGAACATTGGAATATGAAAAAGCTATCCGCGCGTTGGGTGCCGCGTTTGTTTACAATCGACCAAAAACGCACACGTGTGACAACTTCGGAGGCAGGTTTAGCGATGTTCAAGCGAAATAAAAAGGAGTTTTTGCGCCGTTTTATAACTGTGGATGAAACATGGATCCATCACTATACACCTGAGACCAAAGAACAGTGGATTTCTACTGGCGAATCTGCACCGAAGAAGGCTAAAGCGGTTTTATCGACCAACAAGGTCATGGCCATAGTTTTTGGGATGTACGCGGCATAATTCATATCGATTACCTTCAAAAGGGAAGAACAATCATCGGCGAATATTTCTGCAATTTATTGGACCGTTTCAACGACGTTGTGAAAAAAAAACGACCGCATTTGCTGAAGCAAAAAGTTTTCTTCCATCAAAACAATGCACAGGTGCTTAGTTGCCATGGCCAAAATGCATGAATTACGCTTCGAATTGCTTCCACATCCGCAATGTTCTTTAGACCCAGCCCCCTGCGACTATTTCTTGTTTCCGAACACGATGGAATGGCTCGGTGGAAAGAGATTCGGTTCTAATGAGGAGATCATCGATGCAACAAACGACTATTTTGAACGGTTGGTGAAATCGTATTATTTGGAAGGGATTAAAAATTGGAAAAACGTTTGACTAAGTGTATCGAGCTAAAAGGCGACTACGTTGAAAAATACTTTCTTTTGGCCTAATATATTATTCCTTGTTTCATTTTTACCAGACTTCTCACTCTGTATCTCACTAAAAAAAAGAAGCTATCTTCTTTTTCTTCGAACCAATAAGTAAAAATGAAATTTTGTCAATAATATCTACTTTGGATAACACTAATTCTTTTGAATCGGATGGGATGAGTAGTCTTATCATTAAGCAAATTGCCCACTATATATTATTTATTTAGGAAGAATTATTTAATAAAAGTTTGGTGAATGGAATATTTCCTAATATTCTAAAAATTGCAATTCTCATAACCCTACATAAAAAAGGCGATGAGTTAAATATAGAAAACTATCGGCCAATCTCATTACTTTCAGTGTTTTCTAAATTATTTGAAAAGTGCGTTAAAATGAGAGTTTTAGATTTTTATATACTAAGTTCTTTTCTAGTAGTAAATTTGGGTTTCGTAAAAGATTACCGACAAAAGACACTTTAATTGAGTTTTTGTTTACTATTTTCAATGATATTGATACAAAAATTTGGTATCTGCCAATTTTATTGATGTGACGAAGGCTTTTGATACAGTAGACTATAACATGCTACTGATGAAATTGGGCAGTATTGGATATTTAGAGGTTTACCAGGTGTATATCTTATCTAAGTAGAAGAAAACAATGTTTTAATATTTCTAATACATTTAGTATAGTATTATTATATTAAACTGTGGTGTTCCCCAAGGGTCGGTCTTGGGATCTATTTTATTTTTAATTTACATCAAATTAATTTTTTCTCCTGAGTTGAAAGGTATTGCCGTTAGTATTGCTATCATATAAAAGTTGTCATTTCGATTTAATTGTATGCAATATAATAAATTATGATTTAATGTTACTATACGGGAATGGTTCAATTCATAGCATGGTACTGAGTACTAAAACTTCAAGAAGTTCAAGATTTTAAGTATCTGGAGTCTGGCTTGACTACCGACTTAACTTTAAAACACATTTAGATAATTTACGTAAATAATGAAATTTTATAAATTAAGAATAAATTTTAAACTAAGTATTTTTAAGATTAGAATAATATTTTTTTTGGATTTTTTGTTCTCAATTCAGTAATGATGGAAATAAATTTTTATTTTTTTTTGTCACTTTTTATTATTATAGCATTTAGAATTTGTTATTATTATAGGACATAAATTAATTACTGGATGTATTTGCCATAAAACGGTTAATTAAACTGGTTTGTAATATTTAACCAATTTTTTAAAATTTAATTTGTATAAATCTTAAAGTTTTGTGTCAAATAAAGTGTATACAAATTAGATTTTCAACGATTATATGACGTTTTTGTCGTAAAGCGGTTAATTCAAATTATTTGTAATATTCAATCAAATTTTATTTAGTTTTAATTAATTTGTAATTTCAGATTAAAAATTAATTCAATTTATTACGGCCTACGGCTAAGAACAATTAGTGAATTAATAGATTTTGTTTTCAGGGAACTTCTGCAGATTTCAGATGAATGGGGGCACACTGGAGTTGCTGATAAGGGATGACAGAATGCAGAGCAGTTCAATTACACTCTGATTGTCTTATACTAACAGTGGTTATATTGGCTACTGGGAAACCAGACAAATTCCGTCATTACTGACATACCTTAAATTTCCCTACCCCACAAAAACTTACTAGCTATTGGCTGTCACGGTGTCTGTAACCGGGTCGATCTCAATAATTAACTAATATCCTACCTTATCCTTCCAAGTATATGTAAAAATGGGTGTGTAGCATCGTCTGTTTATTGTTGGTTTGTTCGCTTTCAATTTATATATAAACAAGTATATGTCATTTTTATTTATTTATCAAAGAGCTCAATTTTATGATGGAAAATATATTAATTTTATATGTAAAAATTGCTGAATTAGGCAGGCTAAAAAAACAATATCAACTATATAAAAACCAGGTTAAACTTGTTTTTTTTCAGCAGAGTTGAATTAAAAATTAAAGAACAACCAGCCAATAAAATAATTATTATTTATTTATAAAAATAAATTATAAAACAATAAATAAATTATTAAGAAAATTTAAATATATTTATAAAAAATAATATTATAAATAAAATTTCAACCATATGTGTTTTGTTTTTTGATGATGCTCACATAGGTGTACGATAGGCCCTTTCTAGGCACTTTCTAGGAGATCCTGCTTAATGCTTCGTCGTACATTCTAAATCAATCAATCAATCAATCAATTATAGGACATAAGTTAATTACTCTAAATATTAAATTAATTAAGAACAAGATTAATTTTTATTTTGATTTTATAATAAATCACAGCAGTTCCTAGATTTATTCTACTTTTTTATTGTTATGTTGTATTATAAGCTATATTTTGAAGAAAATAAATAAACAAAATAATGTATATATATATATATATATATATATATATATATATATATATATATATATATATATATATTTATATATGTATATATATATATATATATATATATATATATATATATATATATATATATATATATATATATATATATATGTATATATATATATATATATATATATATATATATATATATATATATATATATATATATATATATATATATATATATATTAAATACAATTTTTGAACTATTAAGGTTCGACTTGGAAAATAATCTTTTAATCCAATAGTTTAGAGTATCTAACTTTTCCCAAGCATCATTGGAATAAATATTCTAAAACAAAACGGCTACCTACACCATTTCGTTTTATCAAAAATCTATTTCGTATCGCTTTACACTGTGGTTTAAAGACAAACCAATCCTACAGTATAGAACAAATTATTTAAAAAAAGGATTAGGCGTAGATACACAGCAAATATATACATATACATATGTATATGTTCTATGTGCTTGGAAATTCTATGTTGTTCTTTCGATTGAAAACTGTACATTTATATACAACAAAAGTAAAAACAAAAGAAAATTATTATTTCCCTTTATTTTCGTTTTGCTGTTAAATGTTATTTTTCCACTTTACGTGTGACATTACACACATTCTTGGTTTTCTTTTTGTAAAGCTGAATAGCACGGTAAAACTAAATAATAAAATAAAAATGTATCCACAAACATAAAAAGAACAAGAAAATAATAAGATGAGGTCATAATCTTTTAACTTGTCGACACTTTACATTGTGTGTAGATAGTTTTATTTTTTTAAAACTTTATTTAACCACTTTGATATGAATTTTGATAACACGAAGAGGTCTTCGCTTTGTTTTTTTTTTTACATTTCGGGGTGAAAATTGAATTTTCTTTTTTAAGATGACCGATTTTCATTCGTTTTTTTGTTGCTGAATTAAGTCTGTGCATCTATCTGCTGGGTGTACATAGTCCAAAATTAAAATGTTGTTGCACAAAGAGCGCAGGCATACACACACACACAACAAAACTATACTCGGTTATGTGATAGGTGGTAAAAACAAAATAAAAAATGAAAAACAGAAACTTGTATAGAAAAAATGGTAAACGTATTTTTAATTCTGGATGGTCATCGTTGACTTGATATCAGACATAATTTTATTTCAGAGACAATTTTTCTTCGTTTTTTATATTTTATATTTTTTATTTTTTTGTACCGGCAGTTTTTCCTCTCGTTTAGAGTTCTTTTGCTTCATATAAATTCATATAATAATTTCATAGAGTTTTTCATTTTTAAATTTATTTTTATGTTTTTTTATTTAGTTTTTGGTCATCCCATCATCTCTATAGGCTACTTAGTTTGTGACACACAGGGAAAATATTATATTATCTTCTGTTTGCATTTTATTTTGTTTTTCATCTTTTTTGTCAGAAATATGGGCAAAAACATAATACATTCATATACACATACATATACCTATATACTCATAAAAAAATGAAAATTGCAATTTTTCATAATTTTTTATTATTTTATTTTAAATATAATTTTTGTTTGGCGAGACTAGATGAACATATATTTATGTACATATGTATAAACATATATGGTATATATAACATTAATTTTTATGTATATGGCGAAAAGTTTCATATACATGTACGAGATATTGTATATCTGTAGATGAGAGAAAAGTCAAGTCGCAAAAATATTTTTCGAAATATTGTTCTGTAGTTCTTTACCGAAGACAAATTAGAATTGTAATAGAAAATTCAAAAAACAATAAAAAACATTTTAAAATTCTACATTTTTGATTGGTTGTTGCTGACGATGATCATTACATATAAAATACAACTATATATATATATATATTTATATATATATATATATATATATATATATATATAAATATATATATATATATATATATATATATATATAAATATATATATATTATATATATATATATATATATATATATATATATATATATATATATATATATATATATATATACCTATTTTTTATAAGTATTTCAGAATCAGATACTTTGAACTTTAGATTTAATGTCCTTGCTATTACGAAAGTATATGCAAAGGCGAGAGACATGCATAAAAGAAGTGTTAAGTTATTGTGAACTGACTCCAACAGATATTTTGTTTCCTAATGTTTCTCTCCGAAAATTTTTTCAAAAGAGAGTTTCAAATCCTCATAGACTACGATCTCTGCTTTCTGATATCTTGCTGAGGTAATGCTGTCTTTTTCCTTCTCCATCCAGATACATTTGATACATTTTAGTAATAAATTAATAATAGGTAACTGTTATTAATAATACATATCTGTTAAGGCTCTGTTGCATCTAATTTAGAAATATTTCCACCAATATACAGTTGTAAATCATCAGCATAAAGATGAAATTTACAGTTTGCAATATGCCAAGGTAAATCATTAATGTTAATCGAAAAAAGTAAAGGGCCTAAAATTGACCTTTGAGGCACTTCCGTAATTACATCAATTATATTCGAACCATCATCACCATGCTTTACATATTGTTTACGATTACTCAAATGCGAATGAAGTAACAAAATTGCCAAATTAGAAAACTGGTAATACAATTTTAACTTTTGAAGTAACTGGACATGATTTACACAATCAAATGCTCTGGAAAAATTTAAAAGGACCAACATAGCAAACGAATTTGGTTTATCTAAGATAACTGATATATCATCAACTATTTGTACAAGTGCAGTAGTAGTACTATTCCAAGTTTTGTATCCAGATAAAAATGTGGATAGGGAATCAAAATTATTTTGATAATCACTTATTTGCAGTTGAATAATTTTTTCTAAAACCTTAGACAAAGCGGGCAAAATACTGATTGGTCAAATGCCACCAATATAGATAATCACATCAGATTTGGGCAGTGGAATGATCGAAGGCACTTTTCACACATTAGGAAATGTAGATTAGTAGTTAAACATTGGTTAATAATAAAAGTAATATGAAACAGAAACAAATCAATAAATTGTTTCAATAATTTGAAATTTACCATATCGAATGCTATAGCATCAGACTTAGTTGATCGTATTGAATTTCATACCATTTGTTCATCAACGCAATCAAAAACAAAAGCATAGGTATCAGAATAAAAAGAATCAGGTAAAGGTAACACGCTTATAGATTCATTTAGTTTACTGACACCAACCAAAATTTCATCAGCAGAGAACTCAATGACAGCTGATGCAGTGCTAGAAATACCAAGCTTCTTTAAATTATTCCATGTAATTTTAGAGTTAAATGTATTCCTAAAATAAAATAATTTCTTAGTTGCATTGATGCATTTATTAGTGAGATTTCTAAAATATTTAAAGAAATCCTATCGAATTCCAATTTAAACCTTTTATATTTTTTAAAGGCTGAATCTCTGCATTCCATTTACTTTAAAATATGTATATTTAACCAAGGAGCAGTGCTACATATCATTTAATCAGCTAGCAAAAATAGATTAGCCCAGTCCAGAGAAAAGTAACAATTAATAAAATCCTCACGATTTATTGAATTCAAATCAGGAATATCATAATATACAATTTTATTTCTGGGACGGTTAAACTTGTAATGTGCATAGACTAAATCATGATCAGAAATAGCCGGAACAGTAAGCTGTCCAAAAATAATAATATTATGTTTATCAGATTCATATAAAACTATTAAATCTAATAAACTATCCAACCTAGTAGGCTTAAAAGACAAATAATATAAATTATACAAACTTAAGCAGATACTTAGCTTATTGTTGGTCAACATATTAAAATTAAAATTCTCAACACAAATAACTTTTTCATCCTGTGACAAGAATTGTGAAAAAATTTGATATAAATTATTAACATCATCAGTACAAGCAGGAGGAGGATTATAAATGGTTAATATGAGAATTTTACCATAACAACCCCTAAGTTCAGATGCTAAAAGTTCAATTTTACCAAATTTACCCGAAAATAATTTGCGGACTTTTAATGCAGGTTCGGTAATAGAGACCCACTCCACCCCATCGAGTCGTAAAAATTTGTGATCGAAACGTAAAAATTTATAATTGTTAATATGGAGCAATTTTGTCATTAAGAAGCGTTTCTGTCAAACCAAGAAAATCAAATCTGGATGTATCCAATAAAAAATCAATCTCATCAAAATGTTTAACTAAACTACGAACAGTCAAATGCCCAAACTTTAAACTAAAATTTATGTTTACCTGAAAAAGGACGATAACTCGATTTTAGTTCAAATTCCTTAACCAAAGTCCCAGCAGGCCTCGAAGATGGATCCATTAATTTTAGAAAATCGGAATAGTGCACATACATTTTAAAAGATGAATAGTCCTGTTGTGCATCTTTGATTTATATAGGGTTGAAACGTTGGATCTTAGTTCCATGCAATCTCGAGTAAACAATTATTTTCTAGGTTCCACAGTCCTTAAAGTAGATTCACTACCTGAACCAATTACAATAAATTGGTTCTATTTGACGTTGAACTCGAATTATTTTTCTTCTTAAATTTCTTTTCCGTTTTAGATATCAACGACTTTATATTATGACTTCTGTTGTTACTAAAGCTGATATCTAAGTTACTGCCTTGAGATATGGAACCAATATCACTAAAGAAAAAAGGAGCAATATCTTCCAGTAGTTGTCGGTTAGTTTTAGCAGAATCCGGTAACACCGGATCAATTTTTACACTATTGGCCATATTTATATGGTCAATATGATTAATGCCACTATTTGGATCATTGCCACATAAATTTGTACCACTATCCACATTTCCAGTTGCACACATTTTTAAATTGTTAATGGAACTCTGAATGTTTATACAAATTACTGTCGATTCAGACATTTTAGTCACTTGCATTTTTAAGTAGTCATTACAATTTATGTAAAACTAATGTACATTACTATTAACACGAATTAAGTCAAATAATGATTTTTTTATACTAGCACATTTATAGTGCGCTTGCTTATTGCAATGGCCACAAATGAGCGGAAGCCCACGGACATCAGTGTCACAACAAACACACAAATTGGTGATCATTTTAATACACCAAACAAACAAATAAAACGAAACAAACAAACAAATTGAAACAACAAACAAAACGAAACAGACAAAACGAAATTAAACTTAGCGCAAAACTTAACACAGCTTAACAATAGTTTACAAATAGCAATGTAAAATAACAATGTATAAATAAAATTATTTGAAAATATTTTAAAAATATTTTTCAGCACAGAAAAATAAAATTTCGATGTTATTCGCTCGGCTTTCTAGATGAATGATTTAACTAATCTTAAATCCATTACAGTATTTCAAAATGGAATAAGAAAATTCTCAAGATAAAATATTGAAAAGGACAAAGTATTTAACGAATTCTTATAAATCGTAAAGGTCTTAGATTTCTTCGTAATTAAAGTATAGGGCTTCTCATTTTCCGTAAATTTCGAATTTCCGGGATTCCAAAAAAAATTATACATTATTAGGATCATTTTCAATTTGTAATACAGTGTAGAAATATCGGTATCCAATTGTTGGTAAAGTAACAAGGGAGTCGATGCATTAAAACAAAATTTTCCGCTTCATAGCCATTACTAATAACCGTTGCATTTCTTTCACCGCATCGTTCTTTTTATACTCATTTTCTTCATCGGCATAGTTTGGTCTAAACCAGCACTCACTACTTAATGCTTAGTGCCTTAATCAGGCTTGTGTTTTTGCTTACTTATATTAAGTTTGTACCAAATCTATTCCATTTGCCTGGCTTTTGATTCAAACATATAGAAGAAATAGTCAGAATTGTTGTGATAAAAAATCACGAGGTAAACCCCGGAAAAACAAGTAGCAATTTTACTACCGCGGGACCCGGGGAAAATGGGAATCTGTTTGATAAGCACTTATTTATACTTAGTTTGTTGGCAGTTATCAGTTAACTACATAACTTACTACATAAGTTACATTTATCAAAGCAATAACCCAGTAAACTGAGCAATGGAAAATACAAGATTTTATGTCATTAACGTATATACATAGAAAATAATGAGGTCTGAACCTTAGGTAAAACGAAAGTAACATGAAGCAAAATAAACAAAATGGCAAAGAAAAGAAAGAATGAAGAGTGATTACCGATTTAACATTCCAAATAGCAGACTGTAAATTATCGAGATAGTTTCTAGAAGGCATGTGAAGTTAAAGATTTTATCCCAGGAAATGATAAAGTTTCATCGGGCAACTCTAGTAAAATTAAACCGCCTATACAGTTTTGTATAAATAAATGTGAGTAAAATAAAATAATCCTAACATTAACTGGAAAATATCTACAAATAACTAATTTTAAAATTTCCATGCTTATGTATAGTTCAATAACAAACTAAGAAAATACGAACGGAACATATATACAGGGTGGCTGAGACCAAGTGTTATCAAATGAAAACGCTGTAATTTTTTAATATTGATTATTTTTTATTGAAATTTCGTGGATTCAAGTCTGGGGAATATGGTGGCCATTCTTTCGACGAAATCAGCCGCGGAACGCAATTTTGTAAAAATTGCTGTTGCGTTCGAGCTTTGTGTGACGGTGCCGAGTCCTGTTGGAATGCCCAACGGTTCTTACCAAAGTGTTTACGTGTCCAAGGTAGCAAAGCATCGCTTAGAATCTTTTGGCGGTACACCTCTTGGTTTACCTTGACTCCATGTTCAATGAAAACCAGAGGAGTGCGTCCATCTGCAGTAACTGCAGCCCAAACCATAACATAATCTGGTGATTGCTTGCACATGGCAACTCTTGTGTCTAAATTATCGTTGGACGTGCGGCTAATTGATTGGCACTTTGACGAGGATTTCATTGGATTCGTTTCTTCACCTTTCGTATCATTTCTTTTGATGTTGCTATCTTTTTAGGACCGCCTCTGTTGCGTTTAGCGATGCTACCAGTTTCGTTGGATCGAGTTATGGTTCGATACACAAACATTTTATTCACATTCAAATGCTGGAGCTGACGAACTATTGCTGTTTGTGAATTTCCACCCAAATACAGTGCAATTACACTATTACGTTTGAATTCCATTACGATTTTTTTATTAAGATATTAATTTAGAACAATTATTTGTTGACCACATGTAAACAACTAACCAAACTTCAATCTGTCAAAAAATTGACGCGCGAAAATGACATCTACACAAAAGATAGCAGATTGAAGTCAGTAACATTTGGTCTCAGCCACCCTGTATATACATATATAGTAGTAGTTTACTTTAATTTTTCATCTGGTTTGATGAAACTAAAAATCTCTTGGATTAGGGCTATTTGATTTTATAATAGACATACTATCAGCTAATTTTATGGAAATCGTTTTCTGGAAACTTGCCGAAATTTCATCATGGGTGAATTTCAGAAGTAAATTAATTTTCGACTATTGTATATACTAGCATATGGGGTATAATCTTACATAATTTATATGACCTTTTTTGGGAGACTATTTCTGATAAGTCATCATATATATCCCAGCATTCATTTCGGTAGCAAAAGCTTACATAATGAGCTCCATTTAGTACGTAATTTACGAACTTACCTAAAGCTTAATTTTGTCTCGTTCGGCGTTTTATGGTTGAAAAATAATTCTCAACGTGGCTATTATTTAATCTTTTTTTATGATAAACGCGAGGCCAAAAGGGGAGATACGTAGTATTTTTTTTACAAGTATTATTAATAGTTCAGGATTATAAAACGTATTCATTGCTTTTTTCCCTTTGTATGTATTTTGCTCAACAAAACTGTCCGAAATGTTTTTAAATTCTTTGTAATACGGACTTTGTGTATATAATGGTTTGTTTAGCTGGTGCATTTCTTAGTGAAAAATATGACACTTTCGGCAAGTTCCCAAATTAGCTGATAGTATGTCCATTATAAAATCATATAGCCCTAATCCGAGAGATTTTTAATTTTATCAAACCAGATGAAAAATTAAAGTAAGCTACTATTATATTTACATATATGTTCCGTTCGAATTTTCTTAGTTTATTAATGAACTATACATAAGCAAGTAGATTTTAAAATTAGTTATTTGTAGAGATTTTTCAGTTAATGTTAGAATGATTTTATTTTGCTCACATTTATTTTATACAAAAATGTATAGGCGGTTTAATTTTACTAGAGTTACCCGATGCAATTTTTTCATTTCCTGCGATAAAATCATGGGATAACTTCACATGCGTGTTTCTAGACAAAAATAATTTTAACGCCGCGTCAATATAATATATGTATTTATTATATTTATGAGATTCTCATATACAATAATTTACCAAACCCTGCATTAGGGTTCTGATTTTAAGTCCCACCCCTAATATTACACAATAGATAAACCTATATTCTAATTTTAAATAATATATACGAGTATATAGTAAATTCTAAAATTAATACACATACAAAAAATAAAAATTATATTCTAGAATCAGAAAAATGTCAGATTTTATTTTAATTATAACTTTTTTCATTATTAAATTTATTTATATTTTAAATTTTTTTTTTTTTAAATATATAAACGTATATTCCATTGCAGAAGAATGGAATAAAATATTAATGAATTTTATTTTGTACAAAAAAATAAAAAATAAAAATAAAATTATTGATTTTTCTCAAAAAAATAAAAAATTAAATTAAAAATATAAATAAATAAAATACAAAAAATAATCATAAATTTTGATTTCAAGACAGACGAAGTTAAGAAAAAATAAACGTATTTATAAGTAAATATATAAAGTTTTCGTTAAGAAAACTTTCTTATTTTTAATGACAACTTATTTAATTTAATTAAATTACGAAACGAAAGACATGGAACATTTTTTGCTTAAATCTTATGAATTTATATATTACCACAATAAAAGTGAATATATTACTCGTAAAATGAACCAACCAAGGAGTATAAATTAATTTGAATAATTATGATGGGTTTATCGTATGAGGTCGTGTGTGGCATATTGTGGATCGTGTGCAAAGACACCTGTCGAATTTAGTGAACCTACATTTGCGAAAATATTTTAAATAATTTTTATGTATATTATATTTTAATAGAAGTCTATAACTTATGACAAAATACGACTTTAATAAGTTTTGTACTTTTAAAAGTTGTATATTATACACTTCTCGAATAAACCGACCGTTTAAACCATTACAAATATTCATTGAAATAAAACTAAAAGAAGGTTAAATTCAACATGAAGTTAAATGGCATTACGAGATCCACAAATAAAGCTGTCAATTATCATTCGCCTTTAAAAAGAAGACTAAACAGAAACAAGTAGATAACCAGCAAACAGAAATATGCAAACTAATGTTAATTATAATGTTAGTACGTAATCTGTTCAGTGAAATAATTAACATCAATACAAAAAACTTTTTTTGTGATGAAACAACGAAATTACCAAAATTTATCCACCAACTAAAGCGAAAGTTAAAACTGCCATAGAAAGACTAAAGAACAATAAAGTTGCATCAACAGACAACATAACCGCCAAAATATTCAAAGGGATCACATCTAAACCTAAAAACTTATTAACACCATTAATATTAAGTTTGAAATTCTGGCAGAAAATCACAAAAATGTTTTGCTGATTTCAAACACGCATTTGACACGATAAAGATATAGGTAATAAATTTGATTATATATCGCTTGAAAATACAAATTAATATAAGGTAGATTTGAAAAAAGTTGATTGAACATTACAGACCAATTGAATTAACCGTTTTATGACAAATACGTCAATTAATTGTCGAAGATCAAATTTATATACACTTTATTTTACACAAAAAATTAAAATAACTATAAATTAGATTTAAAAAAATTGAAACATTACAAATCAATTGAATTAACCGTTTGATGATAAATATATACGTCCTAAAACAACAACAAATTGAAGATATAAATGAATTCGTATACCTTATAGTTGCTCAAAAGCAAAACCGAGGGAACGGGGCAAGACATAAATAAACGCATAAACAATGTCAGTTACGCAGTTACCATATATCACATAAAATCTTAAATACCTCTTGACGAACATTGCAGTATTACTGGACGAACACAGCAACAAACATCGAACTGCACATAAGCATACAAAGCTGTCAGACATTGATACCGAAATAAAGTAACATAAATGAAAATGGAATAGTCACATACACTAAGGAAACCACCAAATGATATAACAAGGTTGCCTTTGGACTGGGATCCACAAGGTAAAACGAAAGTCGGAAGATCAGCTATCAATTGGAGAAGAAATGTGTTAGCAAAAGCCATAATGAATATATATATATTTCATGCTTAAAAAAATGGTCGAAGATGAATTTCCGAAATTAAGAAATTTTAAATGGAATAATTACATAAAGTCGATAAACTTTTTTGGAATACTGCCAAATTGATTACTCGTTTAATACTCCTTACTCTTTACTGATTATACAAACAATAACAAAGCGACTTTAATTTCGAAAGAAATTATTAATGCTCCGGTGATACATTTTTTTATATTTTTAAATTGACCGATACATTTTCTTTTATATTTTTCTTTCATATTTAAGATCCACTTTATATTCCAACCCTCTATGCCAGAATTGATGATATGATTGTCACCATGTAAAAGAATTGAAATTATAACGATCATAATATGCAATAATCCAATTATTGGATTTTGGCAAAGGAAAAATAACCGTTGCTAAAACAAGACATCTCATTGCCAAATAACTTCTGAAAACTTCAGAAAAATGTGAGAATCGATTCGCAAACACAACACCATTTTAAATCGAATGGAGTTTCTCACCTTCAATTTCAAGATGAACTTAATCAATATTTATTTCACGTTTGTAAGTTGGTAGCACTTATCATTAATTAGCTTATAAAAGTAAACTATTATATTTAGTCTAGAAAAAAATCATAAGCAAATCATGGTTCAAGTTTCGATAGATGTCATAAGTATATAGCACAATAAGCTAGACTAATAATAGCCCACATATAAAATTTTGAATTTTTGGGTCGTTCTGGTAAGTCATTAATATATATAACGTAAAGAAAAGATGACTAATCATTGTGGTACTCAAGACAAAACTGCTACATGCGACTATATCATTTTACCTATAACTTCACTATACATAGTTGCAAGCAAGTGGTTGGTCAAGTACAAAAGGATAATACGAGTATAAGGTACTGAGAAAATTTAAAAACAAAATTCAGATTTTGTTCAACTAGGATGTTGTTGATATAAACAAATACCTTACACAAATGGATTTTTAAAATTATCTTAAATTTTTAAATATCTTAATGGTTTTTTTGTTTTGTAATTAAGAAATGGTAACTTAGTATTTCATAGTCACCTGTTAAAATTAAAATTACCAATTGTTGGTTCAAATTACAATGAAGTCGGAAAAATGTTTATCTAAAACTGGGTCGCTATCCAGAACAATAAATAAACTCTACATTTTATTAAAACTAAAACAGTGTAAAAATAAGCCTGGCGTTATCCAGGCACTTTAGCAAGTGCTATATAGGTCATTTAAATCAATAAAAAGAAAAAGAAAAAATGTCATATAACCAACTAAGGTTAGATCCAATGATAATCAATCAATCAAAAAATGTATTTAAAAATATTAGTTGGTTTGTATAATTTTAGTGCATAAGTTTTATAATTAATAATAAACCAAATATTGAAAAAAGCAGAGCAACAATTAAACAATTTAAAGCACATGTCTTTTGATACTAAAAACAACGAACCTTTCATGAGTTTCACTATTTTGCAAAGTTTTTGAAATTAAATTTTAAATGTACAGTTGAAATGTAGTATGAAACATTTAAAATTGTATTTTAAAATTTTTAATTGTGATCAAAAATATTTTGAAGTAATGTTTAATTTATGTTTAAAGGGTTCTTTATGGTATGGGTTAAAAAAATTAATGAAATCTTCGAAGGCAGTACAGAAAAATATCAATGAACCTGTAATGAAATTTCTTGGTTTTTGCTTATCTTAGGCAGCCTTTAAAATCTTTTGTAAAATCTGTGTAAACAACATCAAGATACAATACACCTTTAAATAAAATTATGACAAAATCTAAAAACTAAACTGGATAGTTAATCAAATGATCTTACTGTGATATTAAGTATGTTGTTGCATTAATATTGTCAACTAATAGTATCACAAAAAAGTATTTAACTATCATCAAAGTACATATTTTGCGGCAAAGTCACATTGGCCATATGTTAATTTTTAAGAGACAGTTTTAGGTCATCCAAGAAAAGAGTGAGATATTATGAAAACCAATCAGCGTTCTGATGATGTAAATGCTCTATAGAGGAAGTATTGAAAACTTCAATTGTCAGTGCTAGGCGGCTCTAGGTATCGTAAAAATTAAACCAAAAAATAATTCGGATGATGAAGAATTGTGTCGTCTTGCTGCCGAGCAACATAAATGATTGGCAACAAGGTAATTATTATTAGAATGCTGATGCCGCCCTTACCGAAATAAAAGTCTTTTTTCTTTGTTATAATTCCGACTCGTTTGTTCGCTTTTATTAACTCATTACATTTTATCTTTTTTTGCTCACACTCATCCATGCGTTCAATAATGGAACTACGGATAAGTGTGTTTTATACTACTTATCTTCCATCTCTCTTTTATAGATGGCACTATTTAATTAACAATAATTTACAAAAACAAATAATATGAACTAAGGTGCGTTTATGGTTGATATTCTTACCGTGGCCGTAACAAAGCCCGAATTTTGTTCTTAGATTGAGAATTTAAACATGTAAATTTAAGTGACGTGCTAGATATGAAACTTTTAATTTGCTTGGTGATATTTGCATTCCTCCGTTTTTAGTTTGCGGCCAAAACCCACATTCAGAGCACCATCATCTGCGTATAACTGAAGTTTACCGAAAATACTCAGGTTGAACATAACATTTAAATAAAAGATGAATAGGAGAGGACCCAGAATATATCCTGTTATGCTTGCCTTAATTAAATCAGTTATGCTTGTCTTAATTAAATCATAATTAAAGTGAACATTATTAACAACAGTACACTGAACAGGATCACACAAGTAGCCTTTTAATATGGATAAGACTTGCTGAGTGGGTTTTAGTTGTTTAAATTTTTCAATCAATATTGAGTGATCAACAAAATCGAAAGCCTTCCGTATGTCTATAAATAAGATACCAACATGCGAAGCGTTAGATTTGTTCCTCAAATAAACATTGTTCATAAAGTTTACCGTGGCTGCTTCAGTACTCGAGTATGAAGTGAAACCAAACAGGTTATCATTAAGAACCTTGTGCTTCTTGAAAAATAAATTCATGTTATTGAAGATAATTTTTTCATAAACCTCAGAAATTGAATTCAAGACAGAGATAGGTCTATAATTCGAGCATTTTTTTTGTTCTCTGATTTGAATATGGGTGTAACAGTATGGCTGTTTTAAATTGCTTTGGCCAATGGCTCTTAGATATATATATACAGTTATTTATTGACTGTTACTGTATTTTATGCATAACGCTTATGTATATATTTAAGAATTTAACAGCTATGGAATCGCTTCCATAGCGATTCGACGGGTTGATCGAAGTTGTAAGTTCGATTTTGTCCAAATTGAAGAATAATTTCTCGAGATCTAAGAGAAACGTCTCATTCAGAAAAGTTGGTGGAATACCAATAAAATATTTGTTAAACTGGTTTGCAGCAATAATAGGGTCTAAGATATCTTTAGAATTATCCGACAGTTTGATAGGAACCTTCATTAAAAATGACCCGATTAAAAATGAAATGATCAATAAGCTTCCAGTTTTCCTAAGGTCATTGCTGTTTATTTCGCATTGATGTCTGCAATACTGACAATTTAGACTTTTATTCATGTTCGAAACAAAATTCTTGTAATAGCAAAATTGTTCTTTGAAAAATTAGTTATTTCGAAACTTCTACTAGATACGATAAAATGTATTTCTGATGTTTACTAACTGTAAAACCTTCTTAGTTATCCAAGTTTTGTTTACACGCTTAATTCTATTATAGATTGTATTTTCAAGAATTATATCAGATAACAAACCAAAAAACATTCATGTCATTAGCAACTGGAAAATTTCGAAAATATTTGCTATGCTTTCTTGATTGATACTTGTGATAAAAGTGCCAAAGTTTAATGATTGAAGTTTGATCGGAAAAGCAGAACTCAAAACTATCAAGAGTCAAGACTGTAAAAGCATATAGTCTAATATAGACGTTGTGTTAAACATACTATATAGTGTAACATTCTGGAAGGTAACTATTTAAAATAATGTAATCATATCCAAGTACACTGAAAAAAAAAGGCTTAGGGTATATTGATAATTTTGCTGAGTAAACCAATAATTTGAACTATCACAAATCTTTTTTAAAATGGGTATGTGCCATGTAAAATTTTGCCGTGTGATAGTTACGACTGATTTTTAATAACAGAAATGTTGGATGTGTAGTTTTGACTTAAATTTAAGTTGCAAATATTTTACTAAAGATTAGTAAAAAAACTATTTATTTTGAAAATACTTAGTAAATATTGTATATGAATTTCACAATTCTCAAAGCGTAGCAGTTTCGGCGAGGTGTGCAGATAAAGTAAGCGTATTAATATCGCCTCATGTGCAAATATGTAAAAGATTTGTAATACACACAAAGTGCATTTTGTTGATTTTTTTTTTTTTGGTGAATTTGTATAATTCACTATCTCAATATGTCTATACGGAGTATGAAAATACAAATTATTTTATTTTAATTATGTAGTTTGATCGCTACAGCCTGATAAACAACCAAATTTTTAATAAATTCAAGTCTCATTAGTTCAAAACCAGAGCTACTGAAACTAAGCACTTTTATCTTTTTGAAATTTAATTACTAGCGGTTGTAAAATTTACTCAATTTTGTAAATATTACTTTCAAGTTTTACTGACAATAATTTTTTTTTACCAATCTTTAGTAATATTTGATAAAAATTGAGTGACAATTAATTATCTGATCTCAATATTTATTCAATATTTTTATGTGCATTGTACATTTTTTTTACCGTTGCCTAATAGATTTACTAAGTGCTTAGTTAAATATGATCAATTCTTGTTAAATATAGGTTAGTCACAGAAAAATAAAAATAAAAAAAATTACTAAGCGCAATGTGAAAATTACTAAGCGCAATATTTGATTAGCTGTATCTTTCATATTTAAAAAGCGCTTAGTTGGCTCAAAAATTACTAAATTTTGGTCTATATTTACTATGCTTTTTTGTAAAGAACGCAAATTTTTTCTTTCAGTGTAGACTAGTTCCTAACTGTTGGGTTGTAAAATCTTTAGTTAAACCCTTAACATTCAGATCACCTAGAAACATATATTTCTGGTAATTAGAACATAAACAAAAACATCAGTGTTAGTTTTTTGAGGTTAATGTTAAGTAACTTGCCTAATCTATAATAATAATAATAAGACTGTTTTTATACAGGTCATTGCTGGTCCGTACCGCATCAACATTCTGGGTCCATCAGGTTCGATCCCGAGGTTGTTCTTCGTATAGTTCTAGACAACCCGTAGACTACAAGTCATTCTTTACCCCAAGGAGCCATCGCCAGTGCCCTCTGCGCTTGCCAAATGGTGGCTAGATATTTCCAATAATGCTACACTGTTAGGCTCGCGGTCAGGAAATACCCTAGAGAGTATTAGAGTTTCAATGTTTTTTTAATCCCCTACAATGCTACGATTCATATTTCTCTCTCTCTAAACGCAGTGAACAACTTCCAATATCTAAAAGGATTGTTGCGAGGAGAAGCCGCTAATCTGCTACGCCACATAAATGGGAATGAAATTACATTGAAGTCTTAAAGAAATTTAATGGAACGATATTATAGGTAGCAAGTAAAAAATATATCATTAATTCGTTTATCAGTACTTTCATTGAGCAATCAACAACTCGCACTTCGAATGCAGTCTAAATTAAAAACCTTTTGGACACTTCCGAAGAAGTGATTCGTTGCAAAATACACCAAACATACCATAACTTTTCATGTGGTAACAAATTACTCAAATTACAAAGGCGCTCTGTGCGATGTAAATGTTCACTATTCCAATGCCAAGAATTTTAAGAGTCTACATTCAAAGAAAATATTCAAAGAAAATATTATTTTGTTTGTGAGTTCTAGTAGAGCATCTTCAGTACTTTTACCATGTTTGAAACCAAATTGACTTTTAAAAAAAATTAAATTTTGATAAGAAGTTAACTTATTCTTAATTATTTTTTCAAACATTTTAGAGAAAACTGGAAGCAGAGAAATTGGACGATAGTTACTTTTTATGTGGTGGTATGACTAGAGCTTTCTTTAAAATCTCAGGAAATGCACCGTTTGACATACTAAGATTAAAAATATGAGCCAGCATAGATAAAATAAGCGATCCAACATATATGAATTAATGGTATCAAGTACCTCACAACTATCAGTTAGATTGAAGAAAAATGATTTTTCATGTGTCTTTTTGAATAAATATTGTGATTATTCTGTGGCTGAATTAGCACACAAAATAGTGTCTTTAAGATCTTCAGCAATGTTGACAACATATTTATTAAATTTATTTGCAATCTTTAGTTCTTCGTTTAGAATATTATTATTCCGAGTTCTGACGGCTGAAGTAATAGTTTTTTCACTTTGACCGTTTAAAATTTCATCTATTAGCCGCCAATTTAGATTATTTTTACAATTATAAAAATGTTGGTGATAAAAAAATTTGAAAACTTAGAAAAAGTTTTTGACAAGTTTATTTTTCAAATTAATAGTTTTGGACTTACAGTTTGAAATCCAAGGTCGAATTTTTTTAGCTTTTTGCTTGTGAGAGTTTTAAACTACAGATGGAGAACAGTTTGTGAGTTGAAAGAATATAAAGAAACTGTGATACGCTTCATTTGGATTATCTTGCATAAAAATATGAACCCAATCATATTTCAATCCTTTTCAAAACGTCATTTAATTTAGACTGATCAATCGTTTGCCTAGAATGATTACTAGTTCATTAATTCCCTTTTATAAGGTTAGTGATTTCCAGAGATAACATGCAATGTTCGGATAATTTATAATCTAAAACTTCCGAATTTAATTTATTTATAATCTAAATAATTAATTTATAATTATATTGGAGCTAATATCCGTCCTAAAAAATGTGATCAATAGCAGTTGAAGTATAGTATCAATGATTCTAATGAACTCGTAAAGCCAACCCAAAGAAAGACATCATTTGAAGATAAATTGTGATTAGTAGAATTTGACTCGAAAATATCAAAATTTAAAACACCCATCATAATAAGATTTTTGTTTCTGATACTATTAATATGCATTGAACATTTTGCAACAAACTCCAAGATTGAACAAAAAAAAAAAAAAAAAAGAAATACCGAGCAATTGGCGCAGTGGTTAAAGCTGCGGTGTTTGGAACGGGAGGTACCGGGTTCGAATCTTAATGGGGAGGGTTGCAAAAGGGATTTTTCATCACCTGATTACGATCGGTGATGACGATTAACACAACTATGACCCCCTGTTGGAGTGCAGAAATCATGGGCCGAACCATCGTCCATGTCAGTACAGGCTGGCTGGAGCAATGCAATGTGCATATGGATTTAAAATCGAACCGGTATTCGTGCGTCCTCGATTTGGCTGGTGACAGCGTAAGGCAGGATGCTAAAAATTAACCACGAAAGAGTTAGGAGAGCTTCGTCCCCAGAAAAGGTTGCAGGGTTTAGACACAAAAAAAATCAAAAAATAAAACGATATACGCAAACCACACAGAAACTCTCAGAGTTCATTAAAATATTTAATCTCAATACGTCAACTTCCTGTCCAAATCTCTGAGAAAAAAATAATATCCGGTTGGAAAATGAATTAAGATGTGCAAAAATTGTACCATTGTTTTTTCATAGGCTTCGGGAATTTTCGTAGACAATCCACAAGACATCTTTGGATATAGCGATTATTGATGAGAGATTTACCATTTGATCGTGACTAATACATTTTACAATTAAAATTTAATAATTTTTAATTTAAGACGGTCTTTTCTTTCTTTGATTTCCAACTGTTCACTCCCATCTGTTTTCCTCATGAAAATTTTAGAATTTCTAACCCAAAGATGTTTATATTCCCTTTCCATTTGCACGATTTTAGCTTGATATAGTTCCCGCAATTTGAAACTGAGTGACTCGTTTATAAATTGGCTGAAGATTCCTTTTTAGCTTAAATTAAAGCACTTCGGTCTTTGTATTTCGACGACAAAACTTTACATAAATTTTACCACTAGTGGCTGGATTCTTACTTTTACCGTGGTAGGAAAACTTTATATCGGTTATCTGAATCTGCAAACCTAAGCCATTATTTAAAATACGCCTCACAACTTCATCTGTATTTTCATCTGTTATACGAAGTGAACACCAACCAGGTCAATTGAATTTTGTTATTCCAGCTGCCCCAAGGTAACAATTTTCTACTGCACACCCATTACTTAATTCTCTTCATTTAAATTTTTTAATATGTTTTCGAACTTTTGATTCAATAAACTCTTATTTTCCGTAGATTCCTTTCGGAGCTGCTTTATTTTCTCGAACATCACGTCAATGACACGTGATTGAACTACTACTGCCAAAAAATGCCATTTATATTTTGTGTTTTGCAAGTGCGCTATAGTTCGAGTTCAAAAAGTTTCACTATATCATCTTCATTGACTCTCCAGATATCGTTGCTGTATGACCTAGATCTGTATGTCGTCATAATGACTTAACTTAATTTCAAAATAATTGATAACAAATTGCAATATGTCGTATACGAACGTATGATAACAAAATCATTCAAATTCAACGTGAATCAAGGATCACCTGTATTTCAACGGTTGGTTATAGAAGTTGTCATTTTACAAGTAAAGCTACTGAATATGTACATAACATTTTATATAAATGTCGGTACTGTCGTTGTTGTTTCTGTGTGATAATATAATAATATTTATCCTCATCTTAAATAAAAAAATATATATATATTTAACATAACATAGAGTACATATATAACATGAGTTAAAAAAAAAATTGCCTCTAAGCTATTACATATATGAAAAATGTTCATATAGAAAAAAATTGTACGTGACATAACGTAATTGCTTGGTAATAAAATGTTTTTTTTTTTCATCTGAACTTAAACTTTCCAGTTTCCACTAAATATTACTTTGCTCTTTTCGGTAAATATACATTTTCTTTTCCATCTCTAAACAGGGTTTATTTACGTATATATACAACGTTTTCAAGTTAAATGAATCATGATTTTTCATATTTTTTTTTTTTTTGTATATTAGGGTTTTCTGGTCATCCCAAATCATCATCATAATCAAAGTATGATCATGAAAGATACCAAAAACGAGGACACGACTAAGTAAAGTTTTTGATTTTTTTTGTTTGTTTGCTTAATGTGGATTAACGAAGGTTGACATATTCCAAAAAGCATGTGTAAGTGTAAATAGAAGGGGGCGCTTGCACCTCTACATATTTAATTTATGTAATTTAATTATAAATATATATATTATGTACATAAATATATGGTTTAGAGGAACTAACGTGTAATGTAAATACATAACTCAAGCCACAAAGAAGCTTACACAAAAACTAGCTCCGATTTAAGTTCTTTTTTATAATAAATGTGTTCTTGTTAAAAAATAAACAAATTGATTTGTTTGCTAGCTTCATACATTTTTTTGGCAACAGAAAAATCTCAAATAAATTTTCATAATTTTCTTATTTTGCAACAACAATTTGCAAAATAGATAATAATAATAATAATAATAATAACGACAAAATGAAAAGAAAAATCCATAACGATCAAGCATGGCAAAAAAAAAAAGAAAACAGCACTAAAAACCATTTGTGTTGATTTTTCATTTTTTTATTTTATTTTACTGGAAAATTTATTTAACTTTTTCGTCGTCGTCATAACGTTTTTTGGTTTGGCATTTTTTATTTTTTATTTTTTTTATACTATGTCTTGTTATTTTGCTTTTTGCATGAAATGAAAATGTCATGGAAAATCCAGATCCAAAAGACATAGAATACTATTATGTATGTATATATATATATATATATATATATATATATATATATATATATATATATATATATATATATATATATATATATAAATAGAACGAAAGAAAATTGAGAAAAATTATGATAATTGCACAATTCTGGTTTGACTTGTTTTTTTTTCATTTTATTTTTCGTTGTGTTTGATTTAGATTTATAATTTTCGTCAGCCATTTTGTAAGCAAGAATTTTATTCATTATATAATGGCGTCGAGGGAGTATCAAATATAAAATGTACATATATATGTATAGTTAGATGTACACTGTCCAATTGTCTTAATTTCCCTGAGCAATTAATAAGGCTGCTGTATATGTACAGCATTTGTCTATGTTATGTTTTGAACGATTACAATAACTATATAATGAAAACTCTTTTTACAAACCAATTTTAGTTTTCCATCGTTTTTTCCTCTAATCTCAATTCAACAATCTTTGTGTTAGCAGAAATAAAAATTATTACATTCGTGTGATATTTTTTTTTCTATTCTATTGTATATTTCGGAAAAAAGGAACCCCCATCTCGAATAAAGAAAACATGCACACCAAAGTCCTATGCCTCGCCACCTCATTCTATATAATGGCGTATAACGCTCCAGAACTATCATCTCTGGTATGCTCGGTAAAAAAAAATAAAAAAATGTTGTTGTCATCATCATAATGTATACGTTTATATATATATGAAAGAAAAGTGGAAATGTTTTATAGTCTTGGACACAAATCACTATCAGAAAATTTATATTTTCTTTTCTTGTTGGTTACAACTTATACTATCTTTTGTTCATAATTTACGAGTAAGATTCTCGATATATTTTCAAAAATATAAATTTTCACTAGTCTAAAAACGGAATGAAACATAAAAAAATAAATAAAAAAAATTAATGTCACAAAGATCAGAAAATCTTTATTTCTAATTTTCTTCTTTCTCTCCGGAACAAAATTATCGAAAGGAAAAATGCACATTGCTGTGTATGGTGCTTATCCTTTTTCTTCATCTCGCCTATATCGTATGTGTCTGTATGTATGTTTTGTTCATTCTCGCCCTGATATGTTGTAAATTTTAATGGCTTTTATCCATTTTTTTTTGTTCTGTTCTGGTGTTTGGTTTGTGTATTTTATCTGTGTGAAAGATGATGATGAAAAGAAAAGCGGTAAAAATCAATGATGGAAATAGAAATAAATTAAATTATAACCATCACAGTGCAAAAGCACCATAGCACAGTATATATATGAATAAACACACAGAGTCACACAAAAAAACAAAAACAAAATGTTTGGCTAATCTATTCTCTCTCGCCTCTAATAAATAATTAAAAAGTCTCAATTGTGTTATTAAAAATTTAAGAAAATTTAAGTGGCATGAAAATGGATGTTTTATGTGTGGATGGGGATATAATTTTTGTGCTAAAGAAAATTATGGCATGACACCAAGAAATAAATATCAAAGAATATATGTATATACATGAAGCCAAATAAATCCATCAACATGGTTTTTGTATCCGCATGATAAATGCACTTAAAATGTCCGCGTGTTTAATTGAAAATGCTCATTAAAATGTTTCTTAAGTTGTAGTCTAATAAACAAATTAAAGAAAATTTTGAATTCTCACATATTTTTTATAGACATCGCAAATATAAAATATACGAAACACCAAGAGTTTGGAATTGATGCAATCAATTGCAGGAGATGTTATCTTTTTAGTCTCTGCATGGCCAAAGTGAATTTAGTAGACTTAGATCTGAAGATATGATGGTAGAGTCCAGTGCCTCTTTTAAAGTGCAGATTGGAAAATGTATTCGCTCTTTTCTAAAGAATATTGTATTTTCTCATCTTCGTTCAAATTTTAAACTTGTCTCTTTATACAAAGGGCCAAATATCTTTGCCACAAGTTTAATAGATATTTTGATGAACTACGATTGTGCTATACTCGAACTATTTTTCAAGGACGACTTAAAGTATTCCCGTTTTTGCATCGTCTTCATATAAAAGTGAAAACGAATTTTATTATCTATAAATTAGAAAACGAATTTTGACATGTAACTCTGCCATTTTCTTCCGATTTTGCACAGCCACTGACTATTTTATTTTGGTTTTTAAAAGGTTTTCAAAAAAAAAAAAAGTTGTACTCGAAATAATAATTTACTGGCTATATTTCCTATACTATAATAAATATAGGTGTAGCTAGAAATGCTTTCCAATGAGCTAAAGACACATGTAAAACTTCATTTGTCGATGATTTAATTAGAGACATCATAGTTATAATCACGCCACGCCCGATGTGGCTCGTGTGTCATGTCTCTAAAAGCAATACCCAATTGATGAGGTGCTAGAAATCGCAAGAGCTAATGAATCTATAATGAAAACATGTTTGACTATATGAAAGAAGAAGCCGGTTCAGCCGAAATAAATAAATTAGCCGACGATGTTTTCAAATCGTATTCAAGGTCGGTCGAACTTCCGTTCGAAATTTTTACCGTTCGTATCCTAAATGTATTGACGAACACGATCGTCGGCGCTGCCGGTTTGCCAATGCCATTTGTGATCACTGGGCGAAAATAGGTCATATTGCTAGTGTTTGTATGACACGTTCCAGAGGTCGATCCACATCAACGCTTAGTAACCGATAACTAGATAATCACGAGTACCGACGCCGTGGTCATTATCGGTACCGCTCGAGTCCCAGTCATATAGTCCAGGGATCGAAATGTTGCTAATTCAATTGATGTGTACTTAGCATCATTGGTTTAACTATGTAAGCAACTCGTGCAATAAGATTTGGATTAGACTCAAAGGTAACGGTCCTTCAATATCATTCCAAGTAGATGCTGGTGCAACTTGTTCGATGGTTGGTCGTAACGTTTACCTACAACTTGGAAATCCGATTTGTACATCGAACATTTTACGAGCATATGGAACAAGGTGAAAGGCACGTGCTACGTAATCTTCATGTATAAAAATTATAAGTTTGTTTTACCGTTATTTGTGGTAGATATATCGAACATTATGGACATCGACTGATTTGAAACATTTAATTTCAAAATTGTACATGATTCTAGTAATATATTTGCAGTATCATCCGAAGAGAATTCCGTAGGCGAACTGAAACACGGAATATCTAAATTGGTTCAAAAGCAACATCTACTGTTTGAATATTCCTTGGGAAGATGTACGTCCTACAAGGCTGAAATAAAACTAAAATCTAATGCTGAGCCTCGATATTTTAGGCCTCGGACCATTGCATTTGCAATTCAAGTGGCTGTCAAGAAGGAATTGGATCGACTCGTCAATAGAGGAGCGCTGAAACCGGTACAAACCACTCAAAGAGCAACCCTAATTGTGCCAGTAAAAAAATCAAACGGAGAAATCCGGATATGTGCGGATTTTAAGGTAGCACTAAATTCACAAATTGAAATCGATCGGTATCCGATCCCCGCAGAATCGACGAGTTATTTCATCGACTATAAAGTGGACAATATTTCACCAAAATCGATTTAAAAGATGCATATATTTTCAAATCGAACTGTCAGAGGAAACTAAAAAGGTAATGGTAGTGAACACATCGTTTGGGTTTTATCAGTTCCAACGACAATCATTCGGTATTGCCAGTGCTCCGGGCATTTTTCAGCGGTTGGTAGAACAATTGACAGCGGATTTTTGGAGAATCACACCAGGAACATTCAACAAACCTAGAAAAGTTATTATGTCAATTGGAGGAAACCGGTTTCAAATGTTGAGCCAACAAATGTGAATTCGCGAAAGTCGAGATATACTAATTGGGGCACATAATCGACAAACACAGCATTCGACCGTCAAGAACTGGTTTGAGTGCTATTAAAAACATACATCAACCGCGGATCTTGAAGGAAGTGAGATCTTTTGTTGGAAACATAAATCATTATAATAAATTCATCCAGTCAAATTATTGCATTTGGCTCAATTAATTTCAGTCAACTGCAGGAGCCTCAGCATTTGAAATTCTTCATGGTTTTGAATTGTATGATGGTGTGACAACCAAAGCCGTGATACATTTATAAAACGGCCTGATTGCCGAAAATACTATTTTGTTTATAACAATATATAAAATAAATCTCCCATTTTCTGAAAGACATAGTTAACCTATTCTATATAAACCTCATCATGATGTGTTTAAAGAATCTAGCTCAATAACGAAACTAAGAGTGGTATTTGACACCTAACGGTACTGACACCTAAGCGATCAATCGTTAGTCTTTTTTGTGGGGGAAGGAAAGGAATGTCAGTAATGACAGAATTGGTTAAGTTTTCCAGTTGCAAATATTCAAACTACTAGTAGCATAAGACAATCACAATTATAATCAACTGCTCTGCATTCGGTAATCTCTTATAAGCATCTTCAGTCTGCCACCATTCATCTGTAAAACATACGGCGACCTCGTGACCGTTACGAGGATACCTTTATTTAGCAGACGCCAATATCGTATCCAATCAAGGAACTAAAACTGAACATAAAAACGGACCTGGAACCACTTCCGAAAATGTACCAGATTCTGAAACGAAAACATAACCAGCTTTATAATCCCATCTGGAATCGTATCTAGTTCCAAAAACGGAACTCATACACAATTCAGAAATTTTTCGAAATCTGATCCGGAACGTATGGAGATGTTGATTGAGAAATATCGAAGCGATAAACATCTCGATAGAAACGATTCAATCCAGTATACTGGGCCTGGACACCGAAACTGGTATTTAGTCTGGTATTTGTCAGATATTTGTAAGATCCAGAAATATTCCGAATTTAGTACCGTGAACGAACTTAAAAGGAACCTAAAGACGAAAATAAAACCAGGTCCGAAAATGTTCCGAATTCTGATACGTTTTTGGTATCTAACCCCAAAATCCGCAACATTGACGGATCCTGTTCGAGCTAAATCCAGAATTAGAACAAAATCAGTTAATTGTTTTGGATTTAATCCCAGAAACGATCCGAGAAACGAATTACGAAATACTGAAATGATAACCACTTCGATAGAAACGATTCAATCCAGTATGTCGGGCCTGAATACGTTTTCAAATCTGTTTTGAGACATTTCTGGTTCTGTCTTCATTTCATTTTAATTTCCTGTCAGATTCAGAAATGTTCCAAATTTAGTCCCGTTTACGTATGGAATATTGGAACTAAAAATGGGACCTAAAAACGGAACTGGAACTAGGTTCGAAAATGTTCTGGATTCTGAAATGGAAAAGGGTCCAGCTCTAAAACTTTATCTGGAAAAGTGTCCAGTTCCAGATTCAAAAACGAAACTCATACAAAATTCAGAAATGCTCCGGAAACTGAGCTGGAACGTATCACGTTGATTTAGAAATATCGAAGCGACAAACACTTCGATAGAAACGATCTAATCTAGTATTCCGGAACTGGATATGTTTTCAAATCTGGTATTGGGACATTTCTGGATCTGTTTCCAATTATTTTTTGTTCTCCGTCAGATCCAGAAATGTTCTCAATTATGTACCGTAAATGTATCTAATTCAGAAAATAAAACTAAACCTATAAACGTAATTAGAATTAAGAAAAATGTTCCAGATTCTAATACGGACACGTGCCCAGTTTCAAAATCCTGAGCTCGAACGAGACCCGTCAATGTTCTGGATTTCCGCAATGGACAAGATCCATCAATGTTCTAAATTTAGTTCCAGAAACGGATCCAGTTTCGAATTCAGTTCCAGAAACGGGTCCATTTCCGGAACTAGGACTGGACCTTAAAACGGAACCAAAACCCGATCCGAAAAAGGTCCGAATTCAAAACCAGAAACGTATCCGGCTCCAAAAAAAGATCATTTAACGTATCCGTTTTTAGATCCAAACCGGAAAATCTGGTTTTGGGATATTTTTTGATTTATTTTCAGTTTTTTTTTTGTTTCCTGTCAGATCTTGTAATGTTTTGGATTTAGAGCAGCAAACGTATCCAATTTTGGAATTAAAACTGGACCTTAAAAACTGAACGGGAACCAGATACGAAAATGTTCTGCATCCAAAAACGAAACTCAAACAAAATCAAGGAATATTCCAGAATCAGATTTGGAACGTATCAAGACGTTAATTGAACAATTGTGGAGTATTAGATACCTCTGTAAAAACGCTCCAAGCCAGTATTGCACGCATCGAAACCAGCACAATTGATTATTTTCGGAAAGGAAAGATAATCAACAGAAAATCAAGCATTACCATAGTTGAAAATATTAACTTATGGAACGGAGCTTCATTTAAGCAGGATATCAAAGATTTTGCAGGATACAATATACAAATCAATGAAGTTTCAATTAACGCAAGTAACCTGTGAAACCACATTAACATTCGAAGAACTTTCACCAGTAATCGATCAAGTCGAGACATGTCTCAGTTCTAGCCTATTGACGACAATATCGGCAGAACCATCTGAAGTATTGCTAACACTGCAGGTGATTTGTTAATAGGTGATTCAATACTCGCCATTCCAGAACCTGATTTGTTACATCAAAATGTATCCTTATAGGACACCGTTTAAAATTATTTTAAAATATGGTTCAACATTTTTTAAAACGACCTATAACCAACAGAAACCTTCAACAGAGGTAAAATGAAAATGCAAACAACCAAAAGTCAAATAAGATGACCCGACTAACTTTTTCATCAGCCAGGACTCTATTTTAAATACCCTGGAAACGTGCAGTTTACCAATAACCAATCAAAGATCATTGTGTATGTTAAAATGACTTCTTATCACACAGACCTAAGCTCGTGTCAAGCTTGGGTAAACAAGTTAACCCAGCTTTGTTTAAATAGTAATGTCACTGACACATGGTCAGTAATAACAAGACAACTGCTAATTATGTTAGCAGCTCTCAATCAGAAAAACGTCCAGGCCTTGACGTTCATGTTGTAGTTTAAGGAAGTTCAACAAAATGTAATTGTAACCATTCAGGATACTCACAATAAGGTATATTAAAAATATAGTACTGTCATTGTAAGACCCTCACAGTTACTAGGATAAATCAACAAAAGAACCCAGCATGTTCCACCACATGTAGTTATTCCAGGACAATAGAACCCTGATTAAATATTAATCTTATATGAACTGATATCTTGTAAAGGACGACGGAATGGACAATACGCCATTATGGAGCTAATTCAGCTACCACTATTAAACAAGGATACATATCAATTGCTTTAATTTGTACCTTCCCCAACGCCAAGTGCTAAATTCATACAACCATCAATGGATTACTTGGTAACATTCATGCACCGTGATCAGTACGACATGCTATTCAGCTACGAGATCCATTATTGCAAACAAATTGATAGAGCTATTTCTGTATACTTCAGTATCCAATGACAACTTTGTATTACAACAACACTATTTGTGACCTTCATATGTAAACTTTGAGGAAGATAAATAACTGCATCGAAACAAAGAGCAGACAGGTCACAAACAATTATTAAACTTAGGAACAATAACTGGTTGTTCTCATCGCCACATTCGCATCCGGCCATTAAATGGTTTCCGACGAAAATTTGACTACGGAGTTCCTTCCTAACTGGCTATATTCCAGAATTTTCCCAAAAAATCATTTTAAAATCCCATTTTCATTCTATATATCGAATTTCATCATAATCGGTTAAGAACTCACCGAGTTCCTCCCTAATTGGCCATATTCCAAAACTTTCCCAAAATATCATTTTAAAATCCCATTCCCATTCTACATATAGAATTTCATCATAATCGGTTAAGAACTCACCGAGTTCCTCCCTAATTGGCCATATTCCAAAACTTTCCCAAAACCTCATTTTAAAATTCCACTTTCATCATACGTATTAAATTTCATCATAATCGGATAAGAACTCGCTGATTTTCTTCCTAATTAGCCAAAACTTTCCTAAAAAATCATTTTAAGTTTAAATCACACGTCGAAATATCCTGTTTTGAAATATCCAGTTTTGTACCATATCTCGTTTTAAAATATCCAGTTTTGTACCATATCTCGTTTTGCACCTTACCTCGTTTTAAAATATCCAGTTTTGAAATATCCAGTTTTGTACCATATCTCGTTTTGTACCTTATCTCGTTTTGAATTATCCAATTTTGAAATATCCAGTTTTGTACCATATCTCGTTTTGTACCTTATCTCGTTTTAAAATATCCAGTTTTGAATCATCCTGTTTCGTCAAATCCAGTTGTAAAATATCCAGTTTCGTTGGTACGCAATATTTTCACATGTATATAAGCATTAATTTAGCTGGTGTAATTGCTATAAAACGGTAAATTCGGTCAAATTTAAAAGTTTAATTAATTTTATATAAAATTTTATTTCGGTGTTTTTGTATCGAGTAAAGTGAATATAAATAGGATTTTCATTCGAGTACTTTGTGTAATTATCTTATTATATTATTAATTAATTAATTTATAATTTCAGGTGAAAATTAATTCAATTTATTACGCAGCCTACGGTTAAGAGCAATTACTTCATTAATAGATTTTGTGGCATACTGGAGTTGCTGATGAGAGATGACATAATGCAGAGCAGTTCAGTAAAATTGCGACTGCCTTGTGCTAATAGTAGTTAAATATTGGCCACCGGAAAACCGGACCAATTCCGTCATTACTGGCTTACCATTCCTTTCCCTCCACCACAAAAAAAAGTAGAATATAATTGTGCCGTAATGATAATGAGGTGTTTAAAACCGGGTCGTTTCTATCATATGCATGGAATGTATAAACATATAAATATATGGAATACCCTTCCTATCCTATCATTTGGTAAATGTAAAATGCTGTAGGAATAGGACCTGCGTTATCCTGTATACTTGCCTAGAGCTCGGTCTCACAGTTCAATCAATCAATCAATCAATCAATGTATAAGAAATAATTTAGCTAAATTAAAGTTAGTGTTTCATAATCATAAACAAAATTGCTACGACATTGGTCTTCCGCATCACTGCTAAACACATTCCGAGAATCTCGTCTTTTTGATTGATATTTTAATTTGGTAATATATTATCAGTAAATTTAATAATTTTATATTATTAGTTTTATTTAATCAAACTCTAAAACTTTAAACTAACATCATCTTTTCTGAAGCCTAAACATTCTTCTCATTTTTTTTTACATCATAACATTTATAGACTAAAAGTTATAATTCAAATCGTGATTTCTAGTAAATGTCCAGCAAAATACATGACCAGATTAAAGATATCTATTCATTTCATTGTTTGAAAAGGATGAATTTTCTATAGTGTGGCTTTTTTGTTTGTTTGCAAACAAACCATTCATTTCTGTTTGGTTAATTTTCATTTTATTATTACGATTACACATAATATTTTGTTCTCCTAAAAACTCAAAAAGATAATGATAATGTTATGATGAAGGTAACCTAAAAACATCCGCATTTATCCGGTTAACCATCATACCATTTATAGAGCATCACCGCACCAAATACATATATATACCAGTACCCAGCATACAAATATTCAGTAAAGCTTTTTTAATTCTTTTGTTTGTGAAGAATATGCTAAAAGATAATATTATGAGCTTGTTTTAGATTATTTATACTATAGACTTTTTTTGTGTGTACGTATGTGTGTTGTTCTTGGTTAAAGGTTTAGATAATGAACCAAATCAGCAAGAAATTGATCGTCTAATTAAAATTACTTCTTGTTTAAAGGATCCTCTGGATATACATATATTTAGAGTCTAAAACACCAACAACGATGAAACCGAAAAAAGGGTTAAAATTTTCATAAATTTTCTTTTTTCGCTTTCTTTTTTTTTCTTGTTTTGTTGGTCCGCTTTAAATAAAAATAAATGCGGACACTTATCAGAGCTAAAACGAAAAATGGATAAATTTATTTCCACTGACCTTAATTTACCACATTTTACAATCATTTAGTGTCATGTCTTTTAGAAAATATGTGGGACGAAAGCAAAAAAAAAAACACAAAATAATAAACCAACAAATGAAAATACATTGAATAAATTTTAAGTGATGTTAAAAAGGAAATTGAGGGAAAAAGGATGTAAAGTGGTATACTACTACGGGTATATACATACAAAAAAAATCTAATGGATATATTGAATTATATTTTCCTTCAGTTGGATTTGAATTTTGATGATTTTTTTTGTGAAAAACGTAAACAAAAAAAAAATCTGTTAAAATACGAATCTAATTTAAGTTGAAAACTTTTCTTGTTTGTTTTAAGTAACACCGAAACAAAAAAAAATGAGCAAAGAAAGAAAATCTACGTTACGAAAAAATTAAATTATGAAAGATAAAAAATTTTCCCATTCTTTCCCATTTGATTGAAATAAAAGCAAAGTAGAAAAAGTATAACTACAAATACATATTTATACAAAAATTTTCATTTAGAATAGAAAATATTTTTTTGTGTTGTACGTGATTTTTGTAAAATTCATGGAGAGGAAAAAGATGTTTTAGAAAAATTGAAAACAATTGTTTTAGAGCTTTTAACTGTGTACAATGGAAACAAAAATTGTTTTGAGCTTTTAGCTAATATCATACATATATGGAATGGATACAAAAAAATATATATAATTTTCCTATTTAGTTTACGATGCCCAGATTCATATGTATATGATTTTTGTTGTTGTTATTGTATTTGGTAATATTATGTAAGTTTGATGAGTATTATTTGTAAATGGAAATGTGCGCTTTGTACTCTAAATAATGAAAACTATTTAAGTATATTTTAGTAAACAAATTTGCCAAATATCTATCTAAATAATTTGAATATTTTTGATGGTCAGTTTAATGAAAAATAATATAAATATATAGGTGCCCTTTTAAGATAATAAGTTTCACCTCACCAAATTACAATAATTGGAGAATTCAAATTGTTGTCTTTCATCTTCAACATAATTGAAGCTGCAAAGCTTGTATGCATGATTAAATCAGAATCAAAGTGAGTGATGTTCCACAGTTGTGTGGAGATTTTTCACACAAGATAACCAACATCTTAGTTGTGGTTATAAAGTCGAACAACTTCTGTTAGGTTAGAAAGTATGTTTAAAAAATTAATCACATGTCGCAGTTGTTTCAAAGGTCGATAATTTTCACCGTAACTTAGAAATTGTTCAAACTCGGCAACCACAACAAAATAAATACAAAATTTCCCTAAAAAAAACTGATTGACCCGCAAAGACTTGATTGTCAATCAATGCTTTAATGGTTCGAACTTACATTATAATCCTTTTCAAAATCAACAACAGATACAGTATGCTCTTTAAAAAATATTTTTTGCTAACAGAGGAACCAGGTTATAACCGATCAATAAAACCTAACATGATTCATTATGCCATCACTGCAAGTCGTCTCCTAAGATCAAAGCCACGATGACTATAGATCCCATACGTCACAAAGCTAGAAATATGTCAAACATCACCATCTCCATTATCTTGCCTATTGGTAGTCACTCTCGGCTTTCTCATACGCAAAATTACTTTAAATTGTGTCTTGCCACCTGGAGGACGAATTAATGCCATTAAGTAATTGTCAGCTCTTATTCAATCAAAATCAAACGAATTCAGTTATTCATGATCGGTATGTTGAATTACTACCAATTTATACCAAACTTAGCAGAAATTCCAATTCATTCACACTTGGCCGCACTACTCAAGTTGTCCAAAACTCAACTTCAATAATGTGAAGATGGCTTTAGACTACCAAAACAATGCATTAGAGACATTCGGTCCATTCAAGAAGTTAATTTTCAACTTTTCTAATACAAAAAAGTTCAACCTCATCAAAAGGCGGCGTTACTCGCAAATAAATTAAAAGACTTAGTGTAAAGTGGGCGCATAATACAGCAGTTGGATGAAATACAGCAGATGCGAAACGAGAAAAAGCAAAAAGAGCAACCGAAATGCCCGAACAACGTGAAGTGCGTTTGGAGTCAAACTGGCTTAGAAATCAGCAGTCAAGAGCAACCGAAACACCCGAAATACGTGAAATGCAATTAAAGTCAAATAGGTTGAGAGACTGGCAGTCAAGAGCAGTAGAAACACCCGAACAACATGAAGCGCGTTTAGAACAAGTACGAATCAGAACTACAACAAGAGTTGCTGAAACTCCTCAATAGCATGAAAACCGGCTTGAAGGTAATCAATTACGATCGGCACAATCGCGACACAGAATCGATTTACAGTTGGCGGCATTTAATTATGACAAAAACTGCGACTACAGTAATCATCCGAATGTTGTGATTGGGCCGATGAGCACTCTTTGTTTGTACTGCAACGCACTGAATTTTCAAAAGGAATCGGCCGGCATGTATTGTTCGAATAGTAAAGTCAAGTTATCAGCCACCTGAACCACTTATAAGCTTCGTTTCTGGCAACACAGCGTTGTCCAAACATTTTTTGGAAAACATTCTTGCTGTTCATTTAGATAATGGTCAACGTGTTTATTTTACCGAAGAGATTGTCGAAGAACGAGCAGCACAGCCACAAAACACTTACGGGTTTTTTTCCAATTGTGTCATGTTGATAATTTTGCGAAAACATTGCTGTATCATGAAGTACCAATCTATTACACTTGGAACATAACAAGCAAAATTGTATACAGGAGAAAGTAAGGCGCTGTTGTTCTAGACTATGCTGGTGTTCGTGCATCTGATGCATTGGGCCGTGTATATACTGTGCATCCAAATAACGCTGAATGTTACTAGTTAAGAATGTTGCTTCACACAGTCAAAGGTCCAGCATCATTCCAAACTTTAAAAACGGTTAATGAAGAAATATGTGGAACTTACAAAAAAGTATGGTATCGACTCGGCTTACTTGAAAACGATCAGCATTGTGACACGACATTGGCAGAAAAAACTTTCACGTATCTTCCGCCAGAAATCCGCACGCTGTATGCAAATATTTTAACGACTTGCGTGCTATCTGATCCGTCTCATCTTTGGGAAAAGAATAAAGAAAGCATGAGTGACGATATACTAAGATATGCCAGTTTTCGGTTGACATTTTTAATGTCAACTCATACTAGTTGAGGATAGATGTATTTCGATCAACAACAAAATTCTTTGCCAGCTTGGCCTACTAGCACCGACATGTGATCGAAGCCATTTTGTCGATGCTCATAAACAAATGATGACTGCTGATCAACAAACAGTTTTAGAAAAAGTTATGCAGCACGTAGCAAACGAAAGTGATGGAATTATTTTCCTTGATGCACCTGGAGGCACTGCACTGGAAAAACATTCTTGCTCAATTTGATACTCGCTGAAATGCGATCGAAAAGTGAAATTGCACTGGCTCGAAATTACTAGAAATTGCATCGTCTGAAATCGCATCAACGTTATTCGATGGTGATGTACGCCCACTGCATTCAGCTCTTAAGCTTCTATTAAATGTAAACCATACCGAAACGCCAACATGTAACGTCGGTAAAAATTCTGGCATGGCTGCAGTATTAAAAACAAGCTCACTTATTGTATGGGATGAATGCACTATGACGCACAAGAAATATTTTGAAGCTCTTGACATCTTTTGTGCTCTCAATAACTTTGCCAGTTATTCCAAGATCAATACCAGCCGATGAACTAAATGCATGTTTGAAAGCGTCATATTTTTGGAGAAATGTAGGGAAACTTACATTGACTACAAATATGCGGGTGCATTTACTTCAAGATGCTGAAGCTACCTGGCGAAGTTGTCTACTCAACTTAATATTATTTATCCGCTATAGCATTAAGATAAAAAAAATAATAAATTAACAAATTCCCTTTTTTTCCAACAAATAAACTAAATGTATTTCATTTTTTAGCATATTAGCACATGCCGGGTATCCGCTAGTATAGGATAAAGTTGAAAATAAATTCAAAAACAGCTTGTGGCGGTTTTCTTAATTAGCTTCTAATGTTAGTAGGCGCACGAAGTGGATTGTTTCTTTCTCAAATCTACCATACCAAACTGAATTTCGAAAAGAAATCCGCCCCTAGAATAGGAAGATTGACGATGGCAAATTTTTTAAGACTTAATTTTAAATATTTCATGCCGTACGTTTTAATGCTTAAACCGTTCGCTGCACGGTGAATTCAAAGAACGAGGTATAATCGAGATAACGGCTTCCATATCAATGAAAAATCTTAAATTGGTTCCTGGGTCTCAGATAAATAAGCGGCCACTTTAACAACTGAATTAGTTAGTTTTTTTGTTGGAGATCTTGAGATCATCTTGTTTTCGGTTTTCAAAACGTTGATATTATGAGAACGACTACGCGACGGTTATTTCCAAAATTTCTCAAATGAGACTTTGATCTACCCTGAAAACTATTCTCACCCGAACACGGAGAACGTATTTCTGAGGCATCTCGTTTCAATCTGTTGACCTCTTTACACATATTTTTGACCATAACGCTCAACTAACATATTGGTTTTTTTGGAAGAGATTGGACCTGATTCATAAAAGGGTTTTTAGCTCCCGAACTCAAAGAAATGGATGAATTGTTGGTTTAAATGGTGGACAAAACAGATGAATTTGAAACTTCCTATAGATCTGTTCAGCTAGAGTAAGATTTTCCATAGCTCCTATTTGCTTGCTGCAACTAAAAGCATATTTACTTTTCTGAGTAGCCGACGAGTCCACAGTTCTTCAGCAACTTAAACGATCAAAGAGGTTGGCTGGACCGGTAAAAGAAACCATAAACCGATAAAAATCAGATAGTTTTATCTCCCCCTATATATCTGCGCTCGAAAACAACGCTTCTATAAACGTTGTTGCCCGCTTATGGAATGGAGCTTGGTTAGGGTGTACTTTAGCGACTAGAACCAATTTCCTGTCTCAGGTGGTGACTCGACAATATCAACGACTGGTTTGACCACCTCTCTAGGCCATGACATGATAACATATTTAAATTTGGTAATGTCGCTAACTATTTTTCGATTTCAGAATTACATCTCAGCTTGAGCGAACCTAACCGCCGGACTATCCATCCAAAACTGAGGCAGTTTCATCGACGCCACTGAAATATTCTCTCTGGCATACCAGCAAAATATAATAAACTATCCTATTTTTTTTGCAAAATTACAAGGCTACATCTGAGAGTATCACACAGGTTACAGTAAAAACCTGGTACTATAACTTTACAGAAACCGCGGTCTCTTGGATCTGATTATACTGTTTTGGGCCAGTAAAAGTTAAGTGCTCAAAACTGGTAAACTATATTAAAGGATTGTACTTTATTGCACTCCGATACCTCGTTTATTCATGTATGATGAATAAAATTACTTCCATGATTTACTAAAATATGGGAATAAATTAAACACTAAGAGAATATTCACGTGGAATACAAATGGGCCAGGACTAGAATATTTATAAATAAAGAAATTAAGATTTATGCCTTATATTTTAAAGCTATTTTACTAAACTTTCACTAGTAAAAATTTGTGATTATTATTGTTACCCCGCATTTCATTCAGGATGAAGAGTAAGAGTGTACTACGAAGGTGAACCAAACTACTGTCTGTGTATAGGGTTTTACGAAACTATAGGGATACCCAAAAACTACGTTTAAACGGATGACAGTGGAGAATTATCATCAGATCATTCTCCTGTTTTAGTGACTTTCAGGGCAACAATAACTAACAAAGAGCCAATAAAACACCCAATAAAACTAATTGGATACTTTTCTAGAAACTAGCCAGAACTCCTCACAATTGGACCAACAATTAGAACAACTTAGTAATAATAAACAATAAACAGTTTGGAATACCCATTAAAAGTTAGAGGACTGCTTAACAAAAAATTAAATATACTCAATTATCTAAGCCATTAACTAAAAATTATAATCAAATATATTCATATAAAGAATCATTTCATTATTTTCTTACTGGCCTTTTTGATCAAAAGAACACTGACTATATATCCTCTCGAAAGATTTATACAACTACCATCTAAAACCCAAATGGTTACAAATAAAATATGTTGATGAAACGCCAAGAAAAATGCAGATTATGAGCTGAATTAATACAATCAACTTCAGGAGAACGATTTTGTTAATACCTCCCATAGAGCGGTCCGGTCATACCGTTATTTGTTTCCACAATGCGCTATTGCTAAAGATTTTGATATTGTATTTTTCATCTTCGTTTATCAGACCTTCACAGCTGAAACGTAAGTTTCGGTTTTCTGTGATCCTTGCCTCGCATAAAAATTGTCAACTCGCATGAGTTTGCAGTAACCAACTAATGATTTCTTGTCTTTGAATTATCTACGAGTTTGGTAGCAAACTAATATCTATGCAGACATGTTGGATGACCCAAGACCTTGAAATTTACACATGACGTGTTACAATAAAGTTGATTTTATAAGAGAAGAATGTGCTAGATACAATGGGATTGTGTCCAATCGCAAAGTACATCATTCTTTCTCCCATCATCGCTTCCACATAGGATTATCGATTGCTTTAAAATAAAAAACCTCCTGTCTAATCTGGGGCTCTAGAAGAAAATTAACACCAATATTGCCAAGATCATCTTCACTGTAAAGCAATGAATAATCTGGGGACATATGGTTTCCAGTTTTTGGCCATTGTGTTGCTGAGAAAGCAACGAATTCCAAACGACATCCAGTGCCAGATGATACATTGCCATCAAACGTGAAAGAGTTTATCAGTGACTGCACTTTCCCAGTGCAAATTTTTAACTCATATACGTAAACGTTGGTGGGAATACGGTAAAATTTTTGCGGAATCTAATTCTTCTTTGTTAATTATTGGTGACAATAAGTTTTAAAGCATGCGAGTGACCCGTAAGAAAATGATGAAACGATTCCAAAATGTTTCCGAACAATATCACATTATTAGTTTTTGTATTTTTCTAAGCCGTTTTACAAATTTTTTAAAATCGATATTTTCAGACTATCACTTGGAACTTATATGAACCTCGCAAAAAATAAAATTACGTTAACATAGTAAAAAGTTAATAACATAATCATTTAACTTTGTGTTTCTATATCAACATAAATATTTTACGTATATATATATATATATATATATATAATATATAACATCAACAAAACTGACAAAATTCATTGAATTTATGCAAATGGTCCCCCAAAAATTCCCGCGCTTCTTTTATTTTTCGTTTAAATATCATATTTTTCAAACAATTATTTTTTATGAAAAATTAAAACGAAATATTTAAATCTTGTCCCATTTCTCATACCTCAACTAAAGACGAACAGAATTATCATCTTCTATAAAGAAAAAAAAATGAACGTGCATACATATTTTTTTTTTACCGAAATTTCAAAATTACAATAATTTTTGTGCGACTTGTCACAAAAACAAAATTTTTTTAAAAGAATCCAATTACCATTAAATTTTTTTTTCCAAATTTATATTTTGGGGTCTTGTCAAATTCCGCGGGTGTCCTTTAAATGTATTATTATTGTTATTACTCTGACTATATTATGCGCGTATGTATAAAGATGATGAGAAACGAATTAAAGAAAAAATATTTATGTATTTAAGATGAAATCTGCCGAAATTCTAATTAGTTAGGTTCAAAATTAATATAAATTTTGGTAAATTGATGATATAATTTTTAATTTTTTTTTTGGTAATTTGTTGCCCGGGTGTTTTATATCAACGTCACCTATAACTAACTGGTTTATGCATTATTTAAGCTAAAATATTATTCCACTTTATTTAAAGATTGGAACCCGCATGAACTATGTACCCATGTTCCAATAATTTATTCCTTTGTAACCCTTTTAGGTATATCCAAACATTTGTATTTGTTACAGGCCAAAAAATGTAATGTATGTCGATTAAAAACATGCTAGCTTTTAAAAAACTGTCTTTTCTTTTTTAAATTATGTATATTTTCAACATATAGACACATACACACACACCCAAGCAACATATCGAAATAAATAAAATTATTTTTCTTGTTCATAAATCAAATCATCTCTTTATCAGTCGAAAAACATTTTCTTTTTAGAAAAATCGTTTGTATGGTATAGATATAAAAAAAAAATATATCGCTGGTAAATGGTTTTGCCACTTCTTTAGCACCAGCAGCATATATCTAATATAATACGGGGTAGAACTACTCGTATATGTATGGAAAGTAGACAAAAATTTCTATATATATACATGCATTGCATAGGGTGAAATGTGGTGAATCGTTTTTCTTTTCGTTTTGATGGTCAAAAATATAAATTTATTTAAAAAAAATATGTCAGACACAATTAGAGTTAAAATTAATTATCTTACGGAATTGAATTATGTATTGTCTACATAAGGAATTTAAAATCAGAATGTTATGTTAATAGTCTGAAGTTGTAAAATCATAAAATAGTTTATTGTGATTGGGAGCGTTTACAAGTCTCATAAAACCCAAACGAGAATCTATAAGAGTTCCATCAGAGGAACTTTAGTCTTAGGAAGGCAATTCATGATAGCCAAGATGTGGTCGACTAAAAAATCCAAAGACAGTGATAATTCATTAGCAACTGCAAAGTTACGATCACAGTTTTTATCCAAAGATACCAACAACAAAAATGTCAATTTCTTCTTGATCTACAAAACGTAGTCGATAAAGATGTTTAATCACATTTGAAAAATAAAGAAATCAGTAAGCAAATGTGTTTGCTAGAAGAACTAAGCAAGTTGATGATAAAATATATGGAAATCTGGAGTTTTTAGAATATAACAGTTTAGCAGTGAGCAACGATTTAGAGTCAACGATTTAGAGTTATTTCATTTAGTTTTGGTGTTAAGTGATTTTTGTGAGTCTTATATAAATTTTAGAATTTTTCAAAAAAATTTGTAATATGTATCAGTTAGATTTTCTTGTAATTACTTTGACGTATTTTTTCAGTTTAGCGGTTATTTTATTTAATTTTCAAGTTTAATAATTTTTTTAAAATCTGTAATTCATATACATTTTAGAAATTTGCGTGTATTGAGAGTGCTTTAACATATTTCAGGTGATAACTAAATTTAATTTATTTCTTATTACGATTTATGGGGGAATTAATGTTACAATGTTTACAATTTTAATGTTTGATTCATTGGAAATTGAGAAGTGGTACGTATAGGGTTGAATCATGGATAGATGATTTCGAACGAGTTAGCAAGTTATATAATCTGAACCCACTGTAGCATTCAAATTATGCAACGTGATCTTTAAAGGGTACTGCCGAGAAAGCAGTAAGATCAACAACACATATTTCTTCATGGGAAGATTTAAAAATATATTCTAAGAGTTTTCTAGAAAAGTTTCTGGTGCTGATGTTTAAAACCATCTACGATAATGCAAGACGCGGCGAGAAAGGTTTTTAAGGGACTATTTATATGAAATGCGACGACTCGGATCGATGAGGGATGTGGATGATTCCTCATTAATCAACTATATATTCGATGGCATAGACGATACACAAACAAACAAAATAATACTGTATGGTGTTGATCAATGACAGAGGTTCGAGAAAAATTATTTATTTATGAAGGTTTCAAGTCGAAGCAAACAAAACCGTCCATTTCTGGTAGCAATAGTGCTCTAATGTCTCAAAAGTATTACATAAGTCAACGTTGTTTCAATTATTGTGAAAAACTTGGAAAAACATCACTCAACAAATTGTTATAAAAAAAATGCTGGACCACGATGTGGGGGCTTAGCAAATGTGTGGGAAAGTTCGAATTGTTGCTCAGTAGTCCTCAATAATAAAAAAAATAGAAGCGGTAATTGATACCTGAAGTGATTTCACGATCATTAGATAGAACGAATTGAAGGAACTTGGGTTGGAGTATAATGGCTGCGACACTGAGGAACTACACGGAATTGGAAATTAAAAAGTAAAGCCTTTGGGTACTTTTACCTTAGGTTTAGAAATTGAGGTGGTGGTGGAGTCAAGTATGTTACCAGTTAAATTCCTCATTGGGTTCGACGTTCTAAAGCAACCCGTTATATATACAGAAAATGGGAAAATCAATGTACCGAAATATAATCAAGATTGATTCCCTTTTAATTGTTTGCTTGTGGAAAGAGAAGTTGAGATAGATGAAGGCGAGACACAATTTTAAAAATATGTGAAAGAATTGATTAATGGATATGAACCACTTAAGGTAAAGGAATGTCCATTTGCATTGAAAATAGTTTTACGAAGTGATGTTCCAGTGTGGTAACCACCTTGTAGGCTTAGTTGTGCAGAAAAGGTAGAAGGTCATAACCGAATTTCAGAGTGGATAAAATACGGTATTGCCAGACCTAGCGTTTCAGAATACGCTTCACCAATTGTTTTGGTTAGAAAAAAGGACGGTGATAAAAGAATTTGTAACCGAACAATTGGCGCAGTGGTTAAAGTTGCGATGTTTAGGACGGGAGGTACTAGGTTCGAACCCATTGGGGGAGGATTGCAAAACGGATTTTTCATCACCTGATTACGATCGGTGATGACGAATAACACAACAATAACCCCCTGTTGGAGTGCAGAATCTATGGGCCGAACTATCGTCCATGTCAGTACAGGCTGACTGGAGTAATCCAATGTGCAGATGGATTTAAAATCGAACCTGTCTTTAATAATCTTTTAAAGTTGATATGACGGAAGAGAAAGTGATGGCAAAATCAGATAGCGATGATTCTGATGATGAAAACAAGGCTGGTAAGACAAGAGGTCGCAAAGTTACGTATTTAGAAGATTTTGACGAAAGTTTCGACGACGGAATAAGACCAGGTGTGAAACGTCCAGATACTCTTCCAGAAGAGCACGCTCTCTTTATTCAAACACAAGAAGAAATAAAACGCATATTGGCTGCCAAAAAATTCTGATGCAGCTAAAGTGATGGTAACACATGTATTTAAACCTTTAAAATCATCGATTGAAGAGCCTTTAGTAACCGATTCAATTTCAACAGTTCCTAAACAAATTATTCAAGGCACAAAAGTTTTGGATCCAGATTTTCTTAAAAATAAACAAACTACTGAGTTTGATAAAGAATTTGATGATAAATTACCAGTAGATTTCGACTCAGAACCCGAATCGAAGAAAATATTAAACAATAAGGACCTTTTAAAGAAAGATGATAAGAAGGAAAACACTGAAGCTGAAACCGATATTTTAGATATTGTCCGACGGCCAACAATTATCAAAAGAAGCAATAATATCAATTATAAAGCAAAGAAGAAGTCACGCAAATTGAACAGTCTTGACATTGAATCCAACGAAGATTTTAAAGGAAGCTCAATTGATGCGGAGGATGAAGAAGAATTATCAGTTTCGTCCGCTAGTGAAAGCTCGTTGGATAATAAATGGTCGAAAAACAAATTAAAGTGGCGGTCATAGATTACGGCAACGTCGAACGATAATAGTGAGGATTCTGATGAAATCAAACGACCCGTAAAAAATATTTCATCTTTAGTTTGTCAATATTGACAAACTAAAGATGAAATATAAGACGTAATATTTGGCAAGAAGATAAAGAAAGACGAATAGTCAATTCAGATCAAATGTTCATCTATAAGAAGATAATTAGCAAAATTCGAAGCAATTTGAAAAACAGAAATTCGTCGAGACACCGAACAGGATGGCCAAATTGTGGGAATACCTTGTTACGTTTCGTCGATATATTGCACATAATGTTTGTAGTATTGTATATTTATATTGATGTTAATAAAACCACCATTGGAGTTTTGCCGCAGTGCATTATAAACCGATGAGTCCAGCTTTTGTTTACACATACGGGTAAAAAAAATATTAATCGACTGCGAAAAAAAAGACTGCACGTAGCGTTATAATATTCCAACTCTCCATAGTGGCGGAATTACAGTGAGTATGAGGCTGGTTAGGCTTCCTGAAAAAGTAACCTTAAGTTCATATTTCGACATACTGAATGAAAATGCTCTTGTTTTAGGATGTCAATAGACACCTTATTTTGACATTTTATTTTGCAACAAGATAATGTTCCAATTTATAAAAGCAGAATGATAACGAAATTGTAAGTAGATTTGGACTAAGAAACCGTCGAATGGCCGCCTCAAGGACTAGATTTAAATCCTTTAGAGAATCTATGTCGTTAAGCTAATCAGCTTCTTATAGCTTAACATTGACATGTACTTATTACATCAATTACAGCATGAGTTCGCTTTCCCACTTAGTAATTAAAAACTACAACCGAACAAATACATATACTCTAACTAAACTATATAGTCTGGCTGATCCTTCCTAAATATAAATAAATCAAGCAAATTACTTAAATTTTAAGTGAGACTTAATTGAAATTTTAAATATTTTATCTTATTTTGGTTTAAGAATTTTTATAAAATAGAAAAAAAATTGAAAAGGGAAACTTCAGGGAAACTTCGTCGTACAAGTTTATTTTTTGACAAATTTAGAAAATGCTTCAACATTTAAAGAGAAATCTCCAGTGCTTGGAAATGTTTACTAAAAGGTGCTCCAACTAATTGATAGGAGTATAAAGGGGACACTTGCCTATATTATTTTAGAACACAACAAGCCATAATAATTATGTTACGAGTATTTTCGCTGATTTTAAATGAAGAAGATAATACCTTGTATGGCAATACAGAAATCTCAGATTTTTATCCTAAAATTTCTATGGTAATTTTGAATGTAATTTTGAATGTATAATAATTTATAACGAAATGTAAGGCCGTCAATTTTCGATTTTTACTGTTGAACAAGTATTTTCTTAAAATTATTTTCAAGTTTTCTGTAGTAGAAACGGGGAAGCACCTAATTATCTTGACAATTTATATATATTTTTACTTCCATCTATTGACACTAGCTAAAGAGTTTTCAGAGGAATTTTATCGACATAGGTACAATAAAAATATACGGACATGAGCATTACAATAACAATTTTGCTTGTGTACTAAGACTTATGCTGCAACTAAAGTTTTATTGACTATAAACTGACTAGTTAATACTACTTAATTAATATTTTTTAATTTAATATAATTTTTTTTTTTTTTTTATTAAATAATTTTATTTGAATAAGAACATATATAACAATTATTTTTAAAGTACACTATTTAAACAGTCTTAGACAAATAAAAAATATATGAGCTGACCCTAAATGAGTATAAACCTAAAGTGGCGGATCAACTTTTAATTATTATAATAATATCTGTAGTTTAGTGGGTGCCGAGTTTTAATAAGTAGTAATTTTTATTTAGATAATTTGCAATGGAGTCAGCGACAATAGCTGAAGAAATTTGAGAGGTATTTCCAAAAAACAATTATTAAATTCATTACAAATATCGGTGTCTGATGTAACAATGTTCATTGCAGAATCATTAATCTGTTTTATTCCCTTATTATTACTAGATTTATTGAGAATATAGAATCAACAAATCTCCATTGTGATTTTGTATTTCCATTATAAAGATCAAAATTAAACTTGTAGTAATTAATTTTCGCTCGTTTAACCATAACAGAAAATCTTTTCGATAAAGTATCAAAATATTTGAACAAACACAGCTACACCAGTTGATCAATGTATATCATTGCAATTTGCGTACGTGTTATATCCATCAATATTGTAATTTCACTTAGAAAACATAATATAGGCTTTTTGTCTAATTTATCCAAAAGCGCAAGAAAACTATCAAAATTAGCACGAATTGATCTAATATTTTGTAATATGATAGAGCTTGAATCTACAAATTGACGAACGTTATTATTAAGTGTATTAAGGTGACAAGAATTTATATGTGAAGCATTATTAGATACACGGATGCTTTTCAAAATCAAAAAAATAGTTTTTAAATTAAAATCAGTTATTTAATAATTTTACTAAGATCATTTTTTGATTTTATAAAAAAAATCGGGTCACCAGAATTTTCCTTAACATTCATAAAAATTTATAACTTTTTATGTTCTTCAACGTTTTTGCTTCCTTTAATAAATTACGACGCAATGTTGTAAGGTCGTTGCTAAAATAAACGTTACTGCCACTGTTAGCCGCTTTTAGTTTATTAGCATTTTCCGACCTTAATTTGAAAATCTGGTTTATAATATTCCTATTATTGAACTTTATCAATATAAGTGAAACACGGTTGCTTGCTTTTAATTTTATACAGCTAATAATTTGTTGATTTGATGCATCAATATTAAGAGTTTGCTTTAAAAATATTTGCAAATTACTATTTAATGGTTCAGCTTGATTTTGTAAATTATGTAGTATAACAGAATTATGACGTTTTTGTTGTTCCATGTCGTCAATTCGATTTTCCAATACCGTTAGTCTATTCATTAGATCCACTTGAGTTTTTTCTATTAAATTAATACGTTCAACAGCCGATGCTATATATCTCATCTGCTCCGTTATCAAATTGAAATGATTGTTGCTCTCGTCAGAATTTTTGTTTATGTTTGTTTAAATATCCGCTATTTCAATCAAAATTTGTTTTAATATTGCTGATATATAATCATTATTAGCGGCATTCATGACAGTTGAAGTAATTTTAATAGTTTTAGGACTAGCAGCAAAACTTTCATCATTACCAAACCATCTTGCATTTCTTTTGGAATTAACACAATTTGAACAATCCCAACTTTTTTTTTCTTTAAGCAAAAAGTCTTAATTATTTTTACTCAATTTGATAAATGTAGCATGATAATCGTATGAGCAATTATTATACTCAATGTTTAATTTTTCACCACGAATAACTCGTTTGGTACAGACTCTGCACTTCAAAATATTTATTTATATAAACAATTTTATTAGTATAACATAAAAACTTATTCACAGATTTACTATTTTTTATTTTCTATATTAAGAACAATTTAAAATAAAAATACAAATAAAAATAATTCGAAATTTTCGATGTGCACCCAACGACATACGAAAACAGAATGAAGACAGAATCATTAATTTAATATTTATTTCTCAATACTTTTCCTTTATTTTATTTTAACAATGATAAATTATGAAATTAAAAAAAAATTTAAATGGTTGCAATTGGCACAGCAAGGCAGTCAAAAAGTGAGAAAGGGTTTTTAATATTTACCACAGTTAAAATATTTAACTTTTAAACTAAAACTTTTAGACTCAGCCTAAAACATACTCACAGAAAATAGAACACTTAATGCCAGGCAAAATAAAAGTTTCACATCCATAGTACGCCACTTAAATATAAATGCCTCATTTCTCAGTTTGCGTCCAAAATCGACACTCTGGTTTCATGGATTGACGAAATTGAATTTCAATATACGGGCTGATTATTTTACCGAAGAGGAAAATATCCTTCCTGGTTACACAATTTTACTGTAAACGATAATAATTTAATGGAAAATTAATATTAGACTTGCTTATTGATGGCAACGAGAGAAACGTAGTTAAAAAGAAGAAGATCGAATACGAAAAAGCTCCACCGGAAGATGAAATCACAAACTTAAACTTCAATGATCTTATTGATTCCTTCTATGTCACGGAAGAATGGGCACAGAGGTAATAAATCTAACAAGTAATGAAATTTTGTTTTGCGTAGAATTAGAGAAGAAGTTGTACTTAGTTGTACAAGAAAAATGTGAAGTAATCTTAACGAATAAATGATTTTAAGTATTTGCTCATATTTTCTATTTGCCGAAACACTGACTCAAAGAACTTTACAATTTTCTTGAAATAGGTAAAGTGAAATCAAGCAGTAAGCAAAGTTACATAACATTACATCTAAAAAAAATTATGAATATAGAGTGCACGTGCGTTGATTAAGTAGAAAAAAGTTATAAAAAAAACGAACTGTTGTTTAGATGTTTCTACAATCTAAACGGTAACATCTGCATGTATCTATATATTCCAAAATAAAATATATTACCGTATCAAAATTATTACGATCAATTATAATTTATATTTCTACGAAAACCTAAAATATATCCAACAGATGCAATCAATCAAATTCGATTGAAATTCAATTAAAGCAAAGTAAAACAATACAACAGCAAAAGTATTAACTAATTTCCGTCCACATACAACGAAAATACAAACAATAACTTTTATCACTCCCCAATTGGTATCCATCATTATGTATATGTATACAGGATAGATAGAAAGGAATATTATCATTATTATTATTATTACTATCATCATTATCATCCCCAAAATAAATAAAATATAGAAAAAGGAAAACAATCACAATTAACTCATTCCAAACAATTTTCCAATATTATTGTGTGTATGTATAATGTACATCGAAAAAAAAACAAGATTTACTACTAATTACATTTCTCTTAATTTTCATTTTGATTATTGTTGTTTTTGTTGTGAAATTTTCATAAAAAGAAGGGAAACGTTGTCTATATAAGAAAACACTATGTACCTCCGTCCTATATTCCTATATAGAGATATGTATATCGGAATGAAAACATGAGAATGACAAATCTGCTTCGATTTTGTTTTAAATAATTTTTCACGATTTTTGTGTAAATAAACCATAAGAGAAAAACCAAAAATGATTTTACGATTGAGAAATTGGAAATAATAATTTTCGCTAGTATATTTACATATAGTGGCCAACTAGAAAACAACAACAATAAAACCAAATGGTTTTTCAAATCCAGAATTTTAAGTTATTATTTTATCGGAAAATGGATTCGATACGTTTTGTATTTAGTTCTTGTTTTTCGATAAAAATACATATTGCCTTTTCCATATACACAAATTAATGTTGTGGCATCGAGTGGTTTGAGATACTAACGCTATATAGAAAATCTATATATGTACATATGTTATTTTGTATACTTAATAGATAAATAACAACAATAACAACAACACTATTAAAAAACCTAACCAACTCAAAATTGACTAACGATTTTTTATTTATTTACTAAAAACTACTTAGGCAGTAGCGTAGTGTAATATAGTGTCCTGTATTAAATGAGTTCCTTATATGTATTATGTTTAGTAAATATTATATGTGAGACTACACAGTTTGTTCGTGTCTGGCTGTGATGAGGTCATACCAATGACCACAATTACAATATTTGTTGGAGCTTATTTTTATGAGTGTTTGTCCATGTGTGTGATTATTTAGAGATTTAGGATTGTAGAAATAAAAGTACATACATACCCTCATGCATACACACACACACAAAAAATTATCTATCTATCTATCTATTTTTATCTATTTTCTATTTTATTTTGTCTTTTTGGTTTTAGTGTGTTAAATGAGAGAAAATGTTTATTTTTTATATAGGATAACCGATCACTGATAGGTTTATGTGACCAAAAGCCAGCAAAAAATAAAAAATACAATAATAATATAGGAAAATAGGGAAAACAGAGAAAAAATTCGACAAATAAACCAACAACCTTAAAAACATATGGTGTCAAATTAATTTTTAGAGGAAAGTGGAGAAAAATTATTGCTGGTACAATTTTTTATTTTTTGCCTATTTTCTATGGTTAGGCAAATTTTCAAAGAGGATAATTTACACATTTTCGCTAAATAATTAAAAGCGACCATAATAAAATGAATTTAAACTCTATACACATATATAAATTTACTTACTTTTTGGTGAATGATTTTGCACAGACTTGACATGTAAATTTCACGTCTGTTTCCACATCACTTGGTTGTTCGTTTGCTTTATCTTCGTGCATCACTTTAATATGACTTTGCAAGTTGGCTTTGCGGGTAAAACTTTTCGAACATAATTCACATATAAAATCACGTTCGTTTGTGTGTTGGCGAATATGATAGCGGAGTGAATATTTTGAAAATGAATATTTACAAAATGGGCATGATAGTTTGGTTGTTTTGTCACCCGATGATGTGTCGATTGAGTGTAGTATTTTGTGAAAAATTAAATCCGCCTGCAGTAATGTTCTAGAATTAAGAAAAATATTATACTGTTAAAATATTATATTATAAATATATAACGATTTTTTTCTTTGTAATGTAAATTACACAAATCTGTTTAGCTAAATAATCATAGATTATATATTGAAGTTTGCTAATTAAATATTAATACCAACATCCTTTACAAATTATAGTTTGGTTATTGGGATATATAATTTTTCTATAGGTTACAAATTAATTTTTAATTGGACGTATTGGTCATAATACATTTAATTCAATTGTTTTATAATGTTTAATCAAATTTTTTTTTTAAATTTAATTTATATTAATTTTAAAGTTTTGTGTCAAATAAAATGTATATAAATTAGATTTTCGACGGTTACATGACGTATTGGTCATAGAACGATTAATTCAACTAAGTCACTGCAGTTGTTTTGTATATATGTAAATTTCTAGACGATTTCATGATTACGATATCATAGATTCGGGAACATCCTCACAAATAGCAAACTTTCGTTGGAAATAGAATTTCAGAAATTCAAGGTAGTTCAAGTTCAGTATACTGAAGACATATAAGTTTTAAGAGATGTTGAAAAATATGGCATTTTATACCGCCCTCAACACAAGATTTCAGAGGACTTTAAGAAGGGAGAGTAAAAATCAGACTATCAGCTACTACTTTTATCAAGTAAAAAATGGAGCCTACTTACTGTTAAGAAACATAGTTTATCATAATTGAACCAGCGGGAAAACAGTGTTTGAAAGTGAACAGTGTTTGTATTGGAAATTATTGTGTCTTGTGTATTTATTTGTGAAGTTCTGTGTATTTTTTTTTTGTGGACTGTAAATATTAGTGCAGTTTATTCAGAATGCAATGATACGAACGAAAAATAGGCAAAAACGTAACTATAAGTGACAGCGATGGGATTGTGAAAGGTGTTTGAGCGATGAGATATACCAACTGATGTTGGTAAAAAATAATATCATCAAGCTGTCAGTAAAAATTCAGATAATAGAAATAAATCAAATAGGGATGAAAAGAAAAGCCACATAGTTGTAAATGAAATTCAATGATTTCGACCAAAACATCAGATGCTGTGTTGTGACAAAACGGGTCATATCTTAAGAGATTATCTAAAATGCCGACAAAAACAATCTAAAACACCATCACCAATGTATGACAGACCAATGGCAGAAGTAGAGACATTGGAGATTGTTTCCAAGAAAGAGATGCAGGTAACGACCAAATCATTAAACTATTTTGAGTAAGTTTCCAGGAGCAGAAAATGCTCCTTCGGAACGTTCTTGGTCACAACAGTTGTGGGTTGTAGAAACAAGCGACGAGGATAATAAAGTGAAAATTAGCATTGAAAAAGCTCCAATAAAACCATATAGCGAATTAAGAGTTCCTGTACGAGCTTTAAATTTAACGGATCAGACAAAAACCACCAAGAAGAGGATTGCCATCGAAAAATGCGAGCAGGTACCTGCATTGGGAAGAATCAAATCCAAGTGTAAAGGCCAAACAACACCGACAACCAAAAACGGTGAAAGATCTTAAGCAGAAATGGACAAAACATTTACCAATGAAATAGAAACAGACATGGTTAAACCACAGATCGATTCAGGATTGGAGATGCCAATTCGTCTAACACCGAGAAGATTACCATTACCAGCAAAGCAGAAGAGAGGTAGATAAAAAAGTAACCGAAATGAGTACATCAGGATTTATTGAGCAATCGAGCAGTCATTGAAGCCACCAGTCGATTATGCATCAATTTTAGAAATTTCAACAAAATAACTAAAAAGGAAAGTTACAAAGAGGAATGACACACTAGCAGAAGCAGAAATATTTTCAACACTCGATTTTTACAGCGGATATTGGCAGGTAGAAGTCGATGAGAATAAAGAAAATACTACAATCAGTTAACCAAGAGTTTGCTTGAGTTGACAAGGTATATGAGTAAACCGAGCAACTGACGAGTAGATTGCAAGTATTGCGGCCAAGTGGAAGACAAAGAAAACATCATCGATAAATTCATGAAAAGTCTATAACCAGATAGATGTATTTGTGAGGAAATTAGAAAAAAACCAATGGAATTCTTGGATTTACCAGTAATCATGAAATTCAAAGAAGAGCGCCGATTAGCATGAATTGAAATTGTATTGAAATGAATTGGATCGAAGATAGATGCCTAAAGCGAATTTGGCAGAGATAAAAAGGCCCTTTGCTGCAAATGTTAATAGTGATATCTTTAACGTTCGGGTGGGAGAGATTTTAAGTGAGTACCATGGCCATAGTGGTGGCCATCTAGGAATGAATAAAACGCTAGTCAAAATTCGATGAAAATTTTACTAGTCGGGATGTTAGCAGTCAGTAGCGCAGGTCTCAAAAGTGTGACTAATATTTGGCGGTTAAAGTGCCCGTTCAAGGAAGTCGAGGTACAATGCGTCGGTAAACTGTTGGGATACTGTTCAAAAGGACCGCGATAGATGTTGCCAGAACATTTTCAACGGCGAAAGGTAAATCCAATAGCAACTCAAGAAACAACGACTATCGTGAAAACTGTGGTGAACAATAAAACAATGCATAAAGAAAACCGAAACGACATCTATGCATCCACAGTTAGACAGTATGATGGAGGTATTTAATGCGGCACTGCGGAAGTACATCGTAAAGATAATGGAGGAAACCAGCGCAAATGCGATTAAAATATCGCCCTGCGCTTTTAATGGTCTATCGATCGGCGGTGCACGATTCAACAAGAGTGACACCAGTAAAGGTATTTTTATGGTAAGGGTTTTTAGTTACCAGGCGACTTGAAGTTTGGAATAGTTTCAACTGCTTCTTTATGTGCGCAAAACCTCATTGACAACATCAGGGAGAATTGAACAAAATACATCAGTTTGTGCGAGAGAAAATACGACTTTTTAGTGATAAGATATGATGAAGCCTTGATAAGACGTACGAGCCAAGAACAGGAGGTTTATCGCTAAAGGTGCTGCATAAGTGGTAAGGACCTAACCAGATCATAATGAAATTAATTGTAATCAAACGCGATCGTTTGTGCGGTGACCTTACTGAATTAAACGAATTATCGGAATTAACTGAAGAGATTTGAGCGTTAGTTTTGTACGCTTTACTTCATTAAACATATTGAGCAACTGATGTTCCATAATAGTAATAGAAAAGTAGTTATTATTTGCCCTCTGATATTTGCAATCCGTTCGCACAGCTTTTTTACTTCAGTTTATGAACCAGCTCCGTCGCCGATCACAATGTTTTGACTTATCAGAAAGTGCACGGGCGATTGTTTCCCACTCATCTTGTTTACAAATCGCGCTGAGAATTGGACTGGTCGAATAAATTTTTCGAAATCATTCTTGAACATTCTTGAAAAACTGATAGTAATTTGCCAGAATTTGCAGCTAAATTTGGTTTGTTAATTTATTAATTAAGATATATGTCAACAATGGCCTAAAAGGTTATACTGTCGTACTAGTCCTAATAAAAATAACTTTCGTATTTAAATATAAAAATCAATAAACTTACCCGTATGGACATACGTCACAAACAAATTTTTTCACCTCAGCTGCTTCTTCGTCGTGACTTACTGCCACAATTGTTGTTGTAATATCACTAATTGCATCGTTTGGATTTTTTTTAAATGGACATTTACCATCCCGCATATGAATACTTAATCCTTGTGAAAATGTAAAAATTTCACCACACTGTACACAATTATAATTCTTTTCCGGATGCAACTCGCTCATGTGCTGCTTCAACTCAATCAAATTATCGTAAATATTACGACAATAACGACATCGACGTTTCAATAAATTTCGATTTTTATTCACACTAATTTTATGTTCGAGTGACTGACGATGTTTGCGTGCCATCATTTTAGTTTCGAAATTCATTTGACACGGGTCACAATAAAATTCAATCACTTTATGTTCGTGACGCTTATGTAATTCCAATGAATATTTTGAACGTTTTATTATGTTGCATATACTACATTTGTGGATGGATTGATATCGATTTGATGCGGTACCGCATTCGATCGTATTTAAATCTGTGTCTAAGTGTTCTTGTACGTGATGACGCCGTAGTTCGAAGTTAAAACGAAATTCTCGTATCGGTTTACAAAGTGTACACGAAATAATGATTTTTTGTTTAATCACAATGGGGACGGATCGATTTATGGCGAGCACTGTTTCTTGGTGATCGAGCCCGATTAAATGTTCCGTCATTTTATCATGATCTTTATGTTCAAATTTACAAAACGAACACCAGTATCGAAAATTATTTTGGCTGTTCGAACTTATAATGTTTAAATGAGACTTAGAATTCCAGTGTTTCATAAACATTTCTTCGGTATTCGTATAGAAACGACACATTTGACACTGGAACGGTGATTGTAACACTATTGCGCGAATATTTTGTAAAATTAAATCGAACGACATTTCGGGATGCTGCACCATACGCCGATAATGAAAATGTGATATTAAATGTTTTCCAATAAGATAATTTCGTAAACGAGTTTTACAAACACTACATTTTATAAAATGTTTTCGACGTGTTCGTAATTTTTTTACGAGTGTCAGTTTTCGCATCGGCGGGCTTTTTTTAGGCGATGCAATACATTTTCGTTTGCGTTTTTGTGTTTTATCACTGCCAATCTCGTAAATATCTTTATTTAAATATACCGATGGCTTTACAAATCGCTTTGAAAGCTGTGGATCGCTCGAACTACATATTGCTTGGTCTAACTCATTTTCGGGTTGAGAACGTTTCAAATGTAGTTTAGATTTTAAATGTCGATCGTATACGATCTTCGATGCCAGTTTTCGATTGCATATGTTACACCAAAATTGTTCGGTGTTGAAAGGTATTTTATCATTATCATCGTTACTCGCCTTGTAAATCGGAGTTAACCAAATAGGTTGATTAAACTCGGTTGGAACAAATTCATCGATCGGTGATTTCCATTTACCCGATGTTGATGGTTCAAAAACTGAGCTCCAATTATTTTGATGGTGTGGACTGTAATGTGAAGTACTCGGCGCAGTTGTTACAGTTACATTGGGTGCATTAGTCTGATGAACCGGACTAGCTGGTTTCCATTTACCTCCGGTATGTGTGCGAGGTGGAGCATTATAATATTCTTCGTCTTCATCGTCTGAATCTTCGGAAGACTCGTCATTTTGATGTGTATGACTATAACCAACCAGGTGTGATAATTCAACTTTTTTATTTCCACTTATATGATTGACGGCATGCATTAATTTTTCTGATCGATTTTCAATTTGACTTTTCCTTTGTGCACCAATATTCGATGTCTGAGGTTGGTGATGGTGATCGTCGTCTTTCGATTTACTTTGAAGTTGGAGCGAAGAGAAAAAGACATCAGCACCATGTCCATAATTATAACCGAAATTATTCCCTTCGGGTTTTTCAATATTTCTCAAATTTTTATTTACATTTTCATCATCATCCTCTTCCTCTTCATCGTCGTCATCATCGTCATCGTCATCTTCATCATCTTCTTCATCGTCATCATCTTCATATTCATCTGTTTCATAATTATTGTACTTTCGTTTTGCCACCAAATATTTGCAATTATTTTTGCGATGCCTAATATAATTATTCAATCCAATTATGGTGACGTTACATTTATAACACAAATGTGTATCATCCTCCTCCTCATCATTATCGCATAAATCTTCATCCTCATCATCTTGGAGATGCATATTTTTTTTACGTATTTTTGTATGGTATATGTATATATTGTAGTCAGCTAAAATTCAGCTCTCTGGTTTGGTTGTACACAGTATTCTAAAATAATTAAAAAGAATCGTTCACATGTGAGTAATTAATCAATTATTTGTCAAAAAAGTTAAATACATAAAATTATTATACGAGAAAAGAATTTTATCCCAATCTAACATTAAAATTATATAAAAACCCATATATACATAATAAGAAGCATCCCTAAGGACTTCTATGTATATATATATATATATATATATATATATATATGATAGAAGAAAAAAAAACGGATTTTCGGTATAAACATAAATGTCATATTTGGTCTGTCTCGATTCGAACTTTTTGCTACATTCCATTACTAATAAGAATTTATATAATGTATAAAAACTAAAATAAAAAAATTTTAAAAAAAGGCAAAAACTATTTTTATTTTTTAGATATTTTAAAAATTTAACAATAATTCATTTTTGAAAAATAGGAAAATTAGTAACCACCATACATGTTATAACCGATTTCACATCTCTTCCCCATATAAGTTTACCATATACACACATAGACTAACTTCTTAGTTCTTACGTTCATACATATACTATATACACACATACACGTATATACAGATGTAGACCGAGATAGAGAAAATTTTTATTTTACTTTTTCATCTATATCGTACATACGTAAGACAACGAAGAATAAAAAAAAAATTTGGCCTAAAACTAAACTAAAATATTGTAGCATAAAAAAAAATTCTAAGATTTGATGAATGGCCAAAGTTGTGTGTTTGTCTAATTGTTGGAATAAAATTAGAAAATACATAAATTTTTGGTTTTTATAAATCATTTTTAGGTTCTCGTATTATACACCAACACCATATTTATGCTTGAATTTTGTTAGTGTACTTTTCCGACTTCGTCTTATGTATTTATGCATTTAGATTTTAATGGGATTTTGCAGAGATAAATTTCTTTAATGACATTTAATTGGGTGCATTTGTTGCAACATGATATTATATGATTATCAAGTTTATAGTATGTCTAATATGGTAAGTATCTATGTCTATTTAAGAATGTATATTTAAGTCTTAAATATTGAAATATCAGTTCAAAGGAGGGACATTTGAAAATATCCAAATTACTATTTGAAATTAAATGTGCAGTACCGAAGCTTTTTACTATCTGTATCAAAAGAAAAAGTTTCATAAACTTGTCTCAGAGTATAAGGAAAATTTCATTTTTAAAAGCTCCTCCCTAAATTCAACACCATTGTTTTCTACACAGCAGCTGCTTTCAAGGCAAAATACTTTTGGGGCCAGGGCCAATTTATTTAATGGGTACTTTTTTACAAGGCAGCCTATACGTGCTTAAATATTTTACAACTTTTATAAATACATAGTAAAATTTCGATAAAGTGACCACGCAAGGGATAAAGTGACCACCACAAATGTTGATAGTTTTATGGAGGTATAAGTAATTTGAAAGATTAAAGGCATGCTGACATATAAATAATTTTAACGACTTTCTGAGCATCGTTTTAATGCAAAAAAAATTAAGTTTCGTATTGCTTGAGAGCCAGTAATAGGTGAATTAAAATAGTTCATTACACGCGGATAGCCCTGAGATTTCCTTTTCGTGTTAATGAATGAAAAAAACCGTTTAGGATTGGAACAAATTTTATTCTCAATCTGTAAGATATACATTTTATATAAAAAATCATTTAAAAATTTAAACTCTTTACATAAATCGCTATACTTTTGTTTGGTATTAATGTCATTAGTTCGTTTATAAGCCTTAAATGCTTTAGACTTGCGATTAGCAATATTTTTTAAACGGAAATTAAACCATGGTTCAGTATAAACGGAATTAACGAGTTTTTTTGGTACAAATAAATCAAAACCAGTATTCAAAATTTTATAAAATTCAGACACGGCATCCGAGATATTCAGATTGCGAAACAGTGTTGTCCAATCAACGTTTAGCAGAAAACTAGTCAAAGAAGCCACATTGGCTTTTACAAAATCATATTTGAATTCAATATTATTACTATAATCGCAAGAAACAAAATCAAAAAAATAAAACTTAATCAAAAGTGGTGTGTGATAAATATTAGAATGACCAGCTAAATCAAGACAAGCTTCGATTTCAACGTCGTATAAAGAAGAAAAAACTAGATCTAAAATTCGACCATGATCATTAAAAACAGTGTTAAACTGACGAGTCCCAAAAATTCCAAAGTTATCCAACACCTGATTCGATAGATCATCCATAGTTGAACCATAAAAATTGTCGTCCGCCCATCTCCATGTAATTTTTGGTAAATTGAAATCGCCTACAAATAAAATATGATCCTTCGCATTCATCATCGGTAATATCTCGTCTTTAATGAAGTCCATAAACCCGTTGTAGACATCTGCAATGCTGCCAAAAGGAATATACACAGCGATTAAAAATAGCCAAAACTCGCCACATTTGATTTTAACAGTGAGTGATTCACCACTATTACATATCAAATTCACCCGCTGAAGTATTAATTCTTTTTTTAAAGCAACAATGATACCACCACCAACAACTGTGACGTTATCGGCGTCCCGATCCTGACGTAATACCGTGTAAGAAGGCGGAAAATATTCCTCTGAATTAAAGTTGCCGTTTAGCCAGGTCTCAGTAAAAACAACAATATCGTAATCATTACATAAAAGTGATGAATAAATTGCAGTAGCCTTGGAGCGCATACCGCTATTATTGTGATAGTAGATATGAAAACCGTTATTGTTGTTCGTTCTATTGTTTATGCTTAATAAATTATTTGTGATACTGCTGTCGATGATGCTATCGCTGTTGGTCTTATTTAAACTACTGATGGACATTATATTTTTTTTTAGGCTTTATCTGCTCATGGCTGGTAAGATAATTCCGTTGTCGTTTTTTGGCCGTGACACCTTACGAACAAATCGTCTTACTAAAACACCCTTTGGCCAGAAAGTGGAAGATAAAATTTCACCGGAAAATTTTATGTCAACAGCAATTTTAAATGAAACAAAAGTTAATGAGGTCCTATCTCTCCCTTTAGGTCGCAGTAAACGACAATCAACTACCCCGATATCATCCAACTTTGATTTGAGGTAGTCGACTAGTGCATCCCCTTCTGTTTGTGGACTAAGCATGCTTACATAAATAATATCTTTGTCCGGAACATCGACAGACTGCAACGATATGACAGGGTCCCCAACTCCAATAAGTCCACGTGTAGATTCACTTTCAGCATGTATAGTACTTGGTTGTCCAGATGATACATTATTTGAAAACTGCAATTGTAATGAATGTGCAGACAAACGTTGGGCTTCTATTGATGTTTTCATAAATTCATTCATAATAGAAAACGAGTTAAACAGATTCATCATATTAACTGCTAACTCATCGACTTTTTGAATAACTGCAAAGATTGCAAGTAATTTGGGATACCTTTGCTAATTTTTTTCATAGCTCTTTCGATGACGACGGCACGAATATAAATTTAAGCTCGGTAGATTTGCAGTCTTCTGCCTTGATCCAATTCACGTTTCATGAAGTACTTAATGGCTTAAAAAGTCTAAAAACTGACAAGAGTGCAGGTCCCGATGGCATTACTCCATTTATATTGGCTAAATGTGCCTATTTTGTGTGTCGGCCATTGCTACATCTGTTTAATTTAAGTCTTTCTACTGCTTCCTTTCCTCAGATTTGGAAATTGTCATTTGTTATACCAATATTTAAATCAGGTAGAAGAAGCGACATTACCTGTTATAGGGGAATTTCAATTCTATCCGTGATTCCGAAGCTTTACGAATCTTTAGTTAAATCAAGAATTGAGTTCCATTTGAAAAACAAAATTAGTGTGTACCAACATGGTTTTTTGGCGGGTAGATCTACAATTACTAATCTTATGAGTTTTTCTGGCCATTTATTTAATGCTGTGGGAAGCCGTGAGCAGGTTGACGTCATTTACACCGATTTTTCGAAAGCGTTCGACAAGCTAAATCATAATATTATCTTACATAAGTTGATGGTCTTCGGTTCCGATTTTATTCCGGTGGCTTGGATTGCTTCTTATCTAAGTTTCCGAAAGCAATACGTAAGAATTTTGGGCGATGTTTCATTTGTATATAACGTACCGTCGGGTGTTCCACAAGGGAGTCACTTAGGTCCAATGCTTTTCATAATATTTATTAATGACGTAGTTCAGTGTTTTAATTTTTGTAGATGTCTTTTATATGCGGATGATTTGAAAATTTATGCCAATATTAATTCTTTTATTGACACTGAGCGTTTGCAGCGAGAACTTGACATATTTTGTAATTGGTGTGTGGTGAATAAGCTGTCTCTGAATCCTAATAAATGTAAAGTTGTATCTTTCTCAAGAACTCGGACATCTTGTATTGTGTCACCATATGTCTTGATGGATGTACAAATAAGTCGAGTGTACGATATTTTAGATCTTGGAATAATTTTTTCATGTAATCTTACATTTAATATACACATTGATTACATAATAAGTAGGGCGTTTTCAATGTTGGGATTAATTAAGAGACACAGCCGAGAGTTTCATGACCCCTACACGTTAAATTCTCTTTATGTTACCTATGTCAGGCCAATTTTGGAGTATGCTTCGGTCATATGGCATCCTTTCTATCGGATTCATGCTGTCAGAATTGAAAGCATTCAAAAACAATTCCTGATTTATGCATTACGACGTTTACCATCCCTGAATCGACATATATATGTTCGTGAACCGTACATAAACCGCCTTTCATTAATAAATTTACAAAGTCTAGATCGTAGACGTGAAATAGCCTGTGCCGTGTTTGGTCGGGATGTTTTGTGTTCAAGGATTGATTGCCCGGAATTGCTTGAGAAGTTTAGCATTTATGTTCCACAGAGAAATTTAAGATTGCGGCCGGGTTCTCTCCGTATTCCGTTTTGTTCAAATAATTTTCACAGTACAGAACCATTGTTAAAAGTTCTAATCGAGTTTAACAAGAGTTTTAATTTCTTTGATTTTCATATTTCGAGAGAGTTGTTCAAAAAACGTTTATTATAATTCGAATGTTTTTATTTTTGTATATAATTTACATAAATTTATATTTAATGTTCCTTATTATTATTTTTTACCATAGTAGTGTGTGAGTAGTCAAACTATTGTATTTTTATATGATTGATGAAATAAATAAATAAATAAATAAATAAATATATTTGCAGCTACTTCTTCCTTTGCTTCAATTTTTACATATCCAACTTTAATCTATCCCTTTATTATAGTTGAGAGTTGTAAAGAAAAAAAAATTCAAAAATTAAAAGTACAAATTAGAGGTAATTCGTCTTCGGCTAGGAAACTTGATCAAGCTTCATCAATATTTTAATGATACGGAAACCGCACTCTTAGCATTTACAGACTTTTCATTAAAGTGCGATTAGGGTCGATGATAAATATTACGAAGCTAGAGCAATTTTAGAAGATACCTTGGTCCAACGTACTCGTGAAAACCAAAGGAGGGGCAAAACTGAAGAACCCACAACAACGCACATTTATGAAAAGATATGAAAGGAACAGAGGTGAAGCAGCAGGACTGATTCTTCATATTACTACCACCGATCAAAATGTGGAAGGAAGCATGGGGAAAATTATAAAATTGCTTAAATAACCCAAAGCCAATAGTGTCACAACCATTTTTGGACCAAAAGCCGCGTAAAACTATTAACTACAACTTGCGCCGGCTATATGATCAATCGGATGAAGTAGTTCACCGAGCAATTAGCGCAGTGGTTAAAGCTGCGGTGTTTGGGACGGGAGGTACCGGGTTCGAATTCCAACGAAGGAGGGTTGCAAAAGAAATTTTCCATCACCTGATTACGATCGGTGATGACGAGGAACACAACTATGACCCCCTGTTGGAGTGCAGAATCCATGAGCCGAACCATCGTCCATGTCAATACAGGCTGACTGGAACAATGCAACGTGCAGATGGAATTAAAATCGAACCTGTGTTCGTGCGTCCTAGTTTGGCTGGTAATGGCGTAAAGTAGGACGTTAAAAAATAACCGCGAAAGAGTTAGGAGAACTTCGGCCACAGAAAACATTGCAGGGTTAAAAAAAGTAGTTCGAGCTATAAGAAGCATTGGGAATGAACAAGAATACGAGAGACCCTTGGCTAATTTATTTCTTGTTGTAGAAAGTCGACCAAGATACCAGACAGCTATAAACAAAAGATTCGGTAAACATTGTCATCCCAAGTTTTAAGAATTTTTAGAATTTTTAAATATACGATGTGATACATTAGAGTCAGGCATTGTTCAAGATAAAAGGAGTTATTCTACTGCAATGTCGAAAACTTTTATGGTGAAACAATCGTATCACCAAATCGACATCAACCACCTTCTAACAACCAAAATCGGTTGTTACAATTCAACAAGCAATATCCTTGATTCACCAACAAAGACTTGTTTACTATCCAGTAATAATTATAAGCAATCTTCTACATGTATTATGTTACCCACTGCTATTGTTAATGTTAAGTAACGCAGAGTTTGTATACAAGCTCGAGTACTCTATGAATCGGGATCTTAATGTACATTTGTCACCGAATCATTGATAAAACGTCTAGGCCTTATCTCCAGAGTAAGTCAATTTTGAAAATAATCGGTCTAGCATCTTTAGCTGTCGGTTCTATAAGAGGTAAGACGACACTTCTGATTAAAGAAATCAAAGTTGAGATATTCATCTTAACATCCAATTATATCACCAAAAGAACATCGATTATTTTACCTAATCATCAAAGAATTATACACCATTCATTACTTCATATAAGGAGGTTTATCACTCGTACTAAATACACTTCGTTTGAAATATTGGATGATTAACGCCCGAAACCATATTAAAAGCTTTATTAAAAATTATATCACTTGCACATAGGCATACATTGCCTTTCTAAGGCATATATTGCTATGTCCGTCTTTTTAGCGGATAAAGTGGTTCACTTCAAAGTGGTTAGTAGCTTCACTGAATCTTTAATTGCTGCACTGCACAAAGATATGTCGACAGACATGAGTTACTCGCTTCAATTGTGTAATAATGGGTCCGATTTTGTATCTCGGATCTTTAGTTACTAAATGAACAGTTATTACAACAGCAAACTTGTAATAATGTTCTCGAATTTTGTTTGTAGAAAAATATTAAGTTATTTTATCTGTCCAACCTCAGTGAAATAGATCGGAGAGTTACTCACAATTTAAATTTTAAGTTCGAGGAATTGACAACTATGGTAACTCTAAAAGAAGCGGGTTTAAGTTCATGACCGCTATACCGACACCATGACAATACGGAGATTACTCAATTTTTAAAGAATATTTAAGTAAAAATTTGATACAATTTGGATTTAGCAGTTAAGAAGTAATTGAACGATTTAAATGATATTTAATATACTGATGGTCAGGAAGAAAATCTTATCGAAATATCTGGCCGCATATTTGATGGTATAATTTAGAAAATTTGTGGTGACAAATTGACACATGACATGTCATTGAATTTGCCAATAAAGCAATCTAAACATTGAATCTGAATCTATTCGAAAAATCGATATTTTTGAAGAATTGGAACATCCCTAATTCGGACCATGACGACATTAATCGTAAAGTGCTTAATATCCTTGAGGTTCTAATGACGTCTTTTTTCTAAGCGAGCGATTGATAATATTAAAGACGAAACGAATTAAATGCCTCCACAGTCAATGTTCTTCAGGAATGCTACCTCACAAGCTTGATTTGAATGAGGAAGTAATTATCATAATGCAAAGATATATGGTTTATGTAATATTTATATATATATATATATATATATATATATATATATATATAATTACATCCAGACCAGCCGCATACCAACATAATGTTTCCACACTTTAAGTACAAACGTTATCATAAAATAGCACATGAACTAACATGTTAGAAATGCAAGTTAAAGATAATAAAACTGACACAGAACAACGTGACATTATTAACGTGCCAGTAATAAGATACAATCAATTAAAATTAAGTTAGATTTAGAAATAGTTTAGTTTTTATAATATAATAGTTTATAAGTTTTTTTAGTTAATTAAGACTATCTAATAAGTCTAATTAGAGAACAATCACCCGTCGCACACACTAAATAATGCGAAAATATTTTATAAGTTTATATAATTATTTTTGGCATTAAAACTGCAAAATCCCTCGAAGTAAGGAATGAGAAATATACCAAACATCTGTTATCTACGTAACAGCTGACCAATTGACCGAATTCAAATATACATACAAGCGATATAAAGAGCAAAATCAAAGGGAAGGAAAGAGGCATACTTTGTCTGGCTGGATACCCTGTATCATTGCTAGAAATTAAAACAATCCTGTTGGAAGCTTTAGGCGACAAGCAGGAATTGTCCTATTATAGGTCCCAACTCTGGGCAAACAAACAACAAGAAAATATGTCAGTTCATATTTTCTATAATCTGACAAAATAATGATAAATGATCCAAAATATAAAATCGCTAGCTAATGTATGACAAGCGATCTGCTTATTTAAGATTCGAGCGGCAAAACCCGAAAGCATAGCGGGGGCCTACGCCTTTTTATGTAATATCAATATAAACGAGATTATCTCAAACAATCCGAGGAAATTACATTAAAATAATTTAAATTGTCAAATAACAAATCAATTTGGCCAAACACAATTTAAGAACAATCGATTTCAACAAAGAAAGAATTTAGTCCAGGGAATCAGAAAAAAACGAACTATACAACTCCAGAAACACAAATACCAATAAACAAGTACCACGAAGTCCTTCATTTCGGTCCAGAAATATACGAAACAAATATATAAATAATCACTAAATTTTCGGTGAAGCGGATCCCGTAATCGATGTTGAAAATAACGAAAACGCCAAAGAAAACCAAATATTAGACTCAGGAAATTTTAAATAAGATCAAAATTTAGACACGGTGGATTATATTTCCTACCGTACTTGCCAAAATAGGCATAATAATCAAATTATTAAACTATTTATAGGTATAGAGGCTAATAAAAATATTAATAGACCCAATAACAATACCAAACCACTTCCTAGAACAACAAGAAAACTCAGTAAACAAATATTTTAGGCATATTTTGAGCAGATATCTTTCCAACTGGATACAATTATCCAACAACTTACACATTTAGGCGTGAAATAGGTTCAATATGCCTATAAGTGCCCGCAATGTTAAACCAAAAAATAGAGACACCTGCGGCGGTTCCCATTATTAATGCTCCTCAGATGCAGTTAGATTTTTTTAGGATCCCAGATCTAATAAAACCCATTCCATCTTTTGATGGAAACAAAAATCAATTGATATCTTGGCTAAAAACTGCCAAAGAAACACTCATAATGTTGAAACACTCATAATGAACGGTCCCAACTCAACAGTTCAAAATGTGGGCAAGGCTAAACACTTTCTTTGCCTTGCAGGAGATCCAGAAAATTTTTCGGATATCCGGCAAATATTAATCGGCGCTTTAGGAGATAAGCAAGAACTACCATACTACAAATCCCAAGGATGTATGGACATACCTTCTTCTCGCTTGTTACTGCTTTGCAAGAAGGTATGTCCATACATCCTTTTTTCAATAGTATAAAGGAGATAGTCCAAAACATAAATCGCTAGCTAAACGGAACCCGGTATACAACTGCTCTTGGCAAGCGAAATGCAGCTGAATGCAGCTTCAATTTCGAAAATGCATTAGCCGCATTCATGGCAAACTTGAAAAGGACCAAGGTTTAAAATAGAACTAATCACTTTCAACAGAAAAGATACTTTAATCCTATCTCTGTAAACCCTCAAATCAAAAAATAAAGTTGGTCAGGGCAAGTGAGAAACGTACCCATACCGATGGAAATCGACCCTTGCATAAAATAAACTTTTAATGAGGGAATAGTTTAATAACAACGAAACGCTTCCAAATCGGGAACTGGAACAAGAGGGTTTCCAAAAAAAACTCAAATCCAAATTCAGAAAATGAAAATTTTTGGGAGGAGCACAACTCGGATTTGGAGGGATAAACTTCCTTCCCTATATAAATTGCCAGAACAAAATTACAAGGCAAAACGTAAAAATACTAATAGACACTGGGGCAAATAAGAACACAATCAAGCCCAACATAATACCCAATTATTTATTATCAGTAAAAAAATCTAAGATAAAAAATATTTGTGTTCCAAGAAGTGACGCAAATAGGCAAAATAAACTTTTTCGGACACAACCTATCAAAACTATCATACTATGAGTTTAATTTCCACGAATACTTTAGGTTCTCAATCGATGGCTTACGTGGGCGCTAAAATCGATTATAAAACAGGTACAAAAGCATTAAATGAGAAAAAAAATAAATTTCTTAGGTATTACCTCTAGGCTATAGTAACGAAACATCAAAAGTTAAACAAAAACATCATTGTGCAGCCCGGATTATATTAATCCAAAAACTTCAGAACGACAGTAAATATTTTAATAAATACACCACAAACACCAGAATACCTACCAAAAATAAACTTAAATGTGAACGATTTCTGAGAAAATTCAGCCCATAAAAATTTACAAAATTGAGCTAATAGATCAAGAAAATGATCCGTACAGAACATTTAAGGAAAAAACAAAGAAGGATTCTAATAAATACCATTTATGAAAATCAAAAAGTTCTTTTGAAAAAGAAAGTTGATGCTTCAGGCACCCAGAAAGTCAGAGTAGTGATTGACTAAAGAAAACTTGATGATAAGACTATAAATGACAAATTTTCCGTCCCTCAAATAGTAGAAATTTATATAGCCTTGGAAAATCCACCGACTTTTCAACCTTGGATTTAGAAAGAGCATTGAATAATGTCCTACATGGACTAATAAGAAAGATTTGTTACGTATACTTAGATGATATTATCGTTGTGGGTTTCAATCTAGATAACCACATCGAGAACCTGAAAATACAGCTTGAGAAATGTGAGTTCCTAAAGCGAGAAACAAAATTTTTAGGATACATAATAACGCAAGGTAGGGTTAAACCGAACCATGACAAAATAAAGAAAATCAGTAAGTGGCCAATACCAACCACACAAAAGCAGATCAAACAGTTCCTAGGATTATCGGGATTTAGTTATAATTATTCCAAAATCTCCAAGTATTTGATCAAATTTCTAAAAAAGAGAGCTACTGTGAACGTTTTAAACCCAGAATATGTAAACTCATTCGAAACATTGAAAAACATAATAGCCAAGGATCAAATACTAGCAAATCTGGATTTTAGTAAACCATTTTGACTATAACAACGGATGCATCCGAAAAAATACCAACCCCTTTCTCTATGGTAACAAGTTCGCCCTATACTACTATACTACTAGCGAAAGGAATTTAGCTAGTAATGGGGAACAACAATCCAGTTTATTTCGGAGGAAAAAGTCCTGATAAACAATGTCAGGAACGAAACTTCTTTCTCGAACTGCGGGCCAAACAACCGAGCACTAACAGGAAACTTTTTAGTAGATTTTTTTAACTTTTGTATTTTTACTTTATTGTTAGTGACAGTCTACGTTTCATTAGATGGCGGGTTCGAATTGACATTTTCCATCTGGATATATATATATATATATATATATATATATATATATATATATATATATATATATATATATATATATATATATATATATATAACATATATGACATACATAACTGATTCACCTCAAAAAGTGATTTGAGTAACCACAATCAAGCGCAGTGTTTGTAAATGTTCAAAAATGGCCCAGGTATGGTATATTGATTATAACACTAATTTAGTCGAAAATAAGTTTCCAAGTCTACAATTACCAGAGTATAAATATTTTCTAATTTTGTGCGAATAGGTCGCTTAAATTGTTGCTTAAAATTAATAAAATGTTAGGCGATAAATTTGTCAAACTTTTGGCAAATTAATCGATACTTGATCTATCGTAAATGTATCCTCTCCGAACTAGTAATTTTTCAAAAGATTTAGTCATCTTGTGATGCTTACGTATATAGACGTCTACAAAATACATTCTCATCGTGTTATCGGCCTATTAATTTCAATTGCACATATAAATATCAAATTTCACTGGCACATCTAGACTACACCGGTAAATATATAATAAATATGCAATAAAATCGTTAAACTACACCGAATTACATTTAATCACTTCTGTGATCACAGCACGGATTCAAAAACCTCATAAAAATAGTCGCCGATTTTTTTTTTTACAGCTCGTGCATATTTTTGAATTTAAATTAGGTTTCAACTTTTATTTTGATTTTGGAAAATTAATTAAAAATTCTATTGACCAAAAATAAAACTAAAACTATATAAACTCTACAATACGATGAGTATCTATTCATATATAAATAGATATGTGAAACAACTTTAACTATAATAAACCGGATAATAAAATAATCATAAAACATCTAATAAAATCAATCAGACACAATTGAAACAATTTTTAGTTGAAAAGGCAATCATCATCAATATATATATTCACCATACAATCAAGATAGTTATCATCATAATCATCATCATAAGCGAATTTTATTAGATATTTGTATTGTTATGACCTCAAAAATTATAACTTTAAATGCATAAGTTTTCTTGAAAGTTTTCTATTTATATATACAAAATCACATCATGTATAAGCTTACCATATCTAGTGTGCGATTTTATTATTGTGACACGTTAAATATTTAATCGATGTCGGATGCGCTGGTAGACATGGCGACGTACACCATTACGCACCTTAACATCTTTTTTCGTATTTATAATTTTTTTATATCGTTTGTTACTCCTTGTGCTCGTATTACATTTTCTCATAAGTTTAAAGAAAATTTAAGAAAAAAATCGAAAAACTTTTTTTCTTCTGTCTTGTATTTATGTGAAAGGGTTGAAAATTAACTGATTGAGGTAAATCTCAGCATGTTTATAGACACAACTTACGAAAGTGAAGCCACACCTAAGGAGCAATCAATAATTTTAGATTTGTTTTGTGTATAAATTTATATATATATATATATATATATATATATATATATATATATATATATATATATATATATATATATATATATATATATATTCAGACATTGTATTTTATTTCAGTGAAATATTTAAATCGTCAAGCCAAACCTTTATTTTGTTTTTGCTTTCGTATTGTTTATACATAATTTTCTTTGTAGCGCAAAATAAGAAATATTTTAAATTGATTTATTTCCTCAATAATAAAAATAACTAAATAACTATAACCCCATTGAAATTTGTTTGTATGTTTATATAGTTTTATAGTTGTATATGGTATTAAATTCTCCCCTTTTTATTCTCTTTAAATAAAAAAAAGCTCCTACAGTAGAATCAAAATAAAAAACTCCCACCTAACAGCTCTAGAAATATAAATTATTCTTATTTATTTATGAGTCAAAATAAAATAAACTATTTTATTTTTATGACAATAAATTTTTGAAGAAAATTCGATAAAAATAACAAATAAATGTCCAAATAATTCAATCAAATAATAAAAACTACAACAAAACTAATAATAAAATTGGCGATGCAAAAGAGTTGAAAGACATTTATGAGACAGATTTTTTTTTTTGTTTTATTGTTGGTGGTCCTAAAGTGTTTTCGATACATATATAAAATGCATTTTTTAACGGCGTACTTTAGAAATTATGGAGCCGGGTGAGATTTATATTGCAAACATATATTTTGATTTAACGTCGTATGGTAGTGAAAGGTTACTGACACCAATAAATTCCAAATGTGTTTAGCAAATTGATAGTTTAAACTTTTTTTATTTTGAACGTTTCGACTGCTGTTTAGATAAATTCAATTACTGTCATTACTGTTCTAGCTTTTCATTTATATCTGAAGTGAGAACTTTAGTTAAAACAAAATGCAGTCGACATTTAGTATATTTTTATGGCCAAACTATGGCCATATGACGTATTCACTGGATTAGTGGACGAGAAATATATGTTTTAAATATTTATAAGAATATATATAGTTTTCTAATGGAAATTTTAAAATTTTTTTAGTGTTAATTGCATTAATTAAATCAATTATTTAATATTTTAACATAATTATACAATAATATAATTCCTGCAATCCATAGGCTGTAATAAATTGGATTAGTTTTCACCTTAAAATTACAAATTTTAATTCATTAATTCATCATAATTTATATACACTTTAAAACTAATACATATTAGATTTTAAAATAATTGATTAAACATTACAAATCAATTGAATTAACCGTTTTATGACAAATACGTATAATCGCGCAAAAATCTAATTTATATACACTTTATTTGACACAAAACTTTAAAATTTATACCAAATAGATTTTAAACTAATTGATTAAATATTACAAATCAATGGAATTAATCGGTTTATGACATGATTTAAAATTGTTTTTGTTTCGAACTAAAATTTAAAATACATGATTTTAAACGAAACGTTGATAATTCCAACAATTTACAGCTAATTTAATCAAATCATCAATGAGTTCTTGTTAAATTGAAATTGGTCAACGTATAAAGACAACTTTATACAATCATGTTAAAATAAGTTTAGTAAAACATTGTCATATAAAACAAATGGTACACTTTAAAATTTGTATTAGTGAAAAAAATTTATATAAAATACACTCACACTAAAATATACCAAAACAAAACGAACTGTTGTATTGCATATGTATTGTGTTATGTAATTATAAAACCAATAAAAAATCATGCAAAGCAACAACAAAGTTGTCGGTATTTTATTTTATTTTTGTTGTTTGTGATTTTGAACGTATAAAACCAAAACCCTCTTTATTATACAAGGCGTATTCATTGCATACTAATGTATCGTATTTTAACACTGCGTTCGTATTGTAAGTGTCGGTATATGTCAAAACCCTTTTTATTACAAGCTGTCTTCCAACTTTCGGTGACACAGCCAAACAAAACCGATATAAAAAATTGCGTGTAGTAGTGCTATCGAAAACCATAAAAAAATAATGTGTTTTGTCTCATATTTTCTGTTTCTATAGTATGCGAATGTTTATTTTATTTTACACTATATTCGACACATTGTTTACTTACAATACATCCTTATGTTCATATGATGAGATATCATTAGTATCCGATGAATACGGCTTGTAATAAATAGGGCTTTGGTGTATGATAGCGAATATACAAAAACGTCTCAATATAGAAAGACCAACTCATTTTTTCGTACACTAATACTACTATATATCCGCCTTAATAAAGTAGTATTGGTAGCAGAACAAATAACAAAGCAAAACTAATATAAAAAACTAACTATATTAGTGTTAGTAAAAATATTTTTTTGTTTTTGTTTTACGCTATATCAAAACCAACACAAATGTATATACAAGCCATGAAGTTGCGATACTTATGCCAAAAAGTGACTACTATACCTAAGTATTAGTGTTGTGACGTAGTATAATTTGTATATACTTTTATTATATGCTTTGATGTAAATAAAAAATGAATACGAATGATGGAACAATATGTTGCGCTCTTTAAGACAAAGCAAAAAACAAATTTATTATTTAACGAGAGAGAGAAGTATTGTTATTATTATTTACTTCATTATATACTATACTATATACTAATAATTTAGAGCAGAGTGGACAGTCGCAAAATATAATTATTGTTTCGTTTTTTTGTAGAAATGTTATGTACTTTGAATTTAGAGGAGTATGGACAGTGCGAAATATAATTTTTTGTTTCGATTTTTACTGTAGTCAAATTCACTAACACATACACCAAATAGTAGTCATAATATGTTTTACTTAGCCAAGCTTCATGGCTTGTATAATATACAATAGTGTTGGTTTTGGCTATATCCTTACACAACCAATACTACATCAAAGGGGCGCTTTGTCCCTTTAAATTTTTGAATAGTTGGTCTTTCTATAGAGACGTTTTTGGAATATAGTGTAAAAAACCAAATAACGTTCGCATACTACAAAACAAAAGAGCGTAATTGTCAAAAAACAGTAAAATTTAACCCTTCAATGTATGACTTTTTTTAAACTAACCAAAAAATTTATGTTGTTTGTTAAGTTGCTGGGTAACATAAATGTTTTGAGTCCTTAGATCAAATGAACCGTCTATGACCTTTGATTTGTGTAGTATACCAGCAAATGTAGAAAGTAATTTAAATTTGTTGGTGTCTTTGATGGACAAAACAAGACAAATATAGTACAAAAATTTTCGACGGAATATCCTCGTGGTTTATTTTTAAGTTTACATTTAGTTAAAAATTGAAATTAAACTACCAAACGGTTAAAATATAATTCCACTTTTGAATATATAAATTAGATACATATGATACAATATGCATTGAAGGGCTAAAAGGGTAAATAGTAGAGAGTGTAAAATGTTCATTTATAAATTTAGCTTTAATGGTGTGCGACAATAAAGAGAATATAGAATTTTTTTTTATATGGATAATTTTGATAGTACTAATACTGATGCACTGTTAAATCGAATTTAAAAATACATTTATATATTTTTATTTTTATCAGTACTAATACGGATGCAGAGTGTAAAATGAGTAACAGTCTGCGTGCACGAGAAATTGAAGACGGCTTGTATAATAGAGAAGGTTTTGCACAAAACCCTCTTTATTACAATCCGTATTTATCGCATAGTAATGCTATTTAATCCTATGAACATAAGAATGTATTGTAAGTAAAAAACGCAAAACCAATACGAATGTATTACAAGCCTGATTGTTGCATCGAGTACCCAGATACTCTCTCACGTGTAAAACCAACATTGAATGGTATTAATATAAAGTTGAAACTTATTAAAGTAATATTGAACCGTTTTAAAATAGAATTGACTCCTATCAAAATTTAAAAAATCCCGTTATAGCATTACATTTTTCTAAACATTAAATCTAATTGATCTTACATTTTACTCTTTGTCAGAAATCAATACAGATCAGACGCAAGCAGAAAGTGAAATTGTTAGTATTTTTAATACATAACAATTTCAAGAACATGCCTCAACCAGTGCCACTTTAAATTTTGAGAGTGACGAACATTGTATAGGTAACTTTGGCGCAACTCATTAAGAGATAAAAAAAAACTTTCTGTTTGATTTGGTGTGTCACCAGCCATATTGATAAAGTTGGCCATGCAGAATAAAAATCCATGCGGAACAAAATAATTTAAAATTAAATCTAACTCTGGCACTGTAATATCAACATTAAATCATATTAAAATAATGATAGGTATGTTTTATCTAACAATCAATCATGTTAAATTGACATTGTACAGTTTTAATTGTTTAATTGTATATTTAAATGTTTGCTAAATTAAAATTGACAAAATAATGGTATTATAAAGAAGCTTTACCACCTATTGGTCTTCGTGCAGAATGTCGAGAGAAACTGTTCAGTTAAAGAAAAACTGAGGTAAGTATATTTCTTTCAGTATCTCTAATTATAATTGAACTTTTTGTTTGTGGTTGAGTACGGGGATTGATGACGAAACTTGCTCAGTTTCAATTGCCAGTAAAGTAGGTTTTTGGTTGCAAAGCCAATCAAGTGTTATCGCAACAGTAACTCCGCCATCCTACTTCTGTACAGTAGTTGAAGGTTCTCATCTATCTAAGGTAAAGGGTACTTGTGCTCTAGCTTTAAATAATTATTAATTGTTTTCTTTCATTTTATTTCTTAGAAACTTAAACTTGTGTTACAAGAAAGCCTAAAAGGAAAAGTCAATTAATTATTTCCAGCAGATTTAATTAACAATTTTTAGAAGATATTTTTTTTTCACGACGTTAAATTATCGCCAAAAGATTTCCCACCAATAATAGAAGAAATTATTGACGAATTTCCCAACGAAATAAAAGTTTCTTCTTTTTTGCTTTATCTATACCACAATTAGTAAACAATTTTGTTTTTAAACTCTCAGGAATATTATTTTATTCCACGTGGCAATTTTCTTTTTGCTGGTGTTAAGCTTTGGGATAAATATATAGGGACAAGCGCGCCATATTATCAGTTAAATTACGTGACAACTTTGGAGTAACAGACGTTAATGCTCAAAGTAAAACTAATGTAGAAATTGATGAACCAATATTACTTGCTTTGAAAGTATCACTCTCGCGAGATTTTTCTTATTGGGATGATATTAAAGATAAATGGCAACGTACTTTTTTATTGAGGCACAAGGAACTAAAAACTACATTCTCAAATTATGAATTTCTGAGCAACTGGCCACTTTATATTTTATATTTAACTTAATTTAACTTTTTCTTTTGCTCACCAGGCAGATACTTTAGATTATATACATACAATTCTCTTGAACACAGTCATCGTACCAACGGTACGTTTTTCGAATAAATCAACAAAACACACCAATCTCCATTCCAGATGCCAATGAAAGCTTTATTGTTGATCTAACCACCATTAGTGATCAAGTAAACTCTTATCTAAACTACGAGATAAGTATTACAATAAAGGTTGGACTATTCAACCATTTTTAATAGTTGTAAGCTTAAGTGTTTACTAATTTAAAGAGTTCTATATATATTTTGATAACAATCTTTTAATATTTGATTCTTTCTTATCAAGCTTAGACGATTACTTCAAATTACTACACGCATTGCCCTTGGAATACCCAAAAGACTGTTTTGGAGCCTGGATTTTCCTAAAATATTTTTATGAAATCATTCTTGCTAACGATAGTAAATTAGCAAGTATTTGTTATGTGTCAAATTTTCTAAAGCATAGTCAAAATTCAAATTTATTAATTTCAAATTTCAAAAACTTAAAATGTTGTTTTGCTTTTTAGGTAATCAACAAACAGTAGATTTAAGCAATTAATTACAGCATTATCAAATTCTTTACTCTCTAAATTCAACTAGAGCAATACAATGTAATCAGGAAAATTGTACATCAAAATTGTCAATTTTAAAATTTTAATTGTTAACCGTTTTATTTTGACCATTCAAATCAAATTTAAAATCTAATTATTCAACCTTCAACAACTTTGCATCAAATTAATTGAAATAATGTTAATGAAGCTAGTGAAAATAGTTCAATAACTTGACGTATTGTCAATGACCAAAAAAAAACTCTTATATTACCACATAACTATACTGTAATATTACTATAGATGGAGAATTCTAAAAGCTGTATAAAATTTCTTACTATACAAAAGTAATACCAAAATATATGTTTTATATTATGAAAGTGAACTTAAATTTTTTGACAATCATTTTCAATCATATATGAAACGGGTAAAAAGAGCAAATACTCTGGAAGAAACTCCGTGAACTTACAAGCCCATGTTTGAACCTATTTCGAATTAATAATGGAAAAATATATTTAAGAAATAAATTTTTGTAATAAAATATAATTAAATTTAAACCAAAAAATTTAATAATCCAAATTTACGTAGTTAGTTATTTAAGAGTAACAAATTATAGAAAAACAATTATAGTAATGAGGTTTAAAATATGTATTGATTTATTATATTTTAATTAAAAACATTAATTAAAGTTTATTCTGTAAATGAAAATGAAATTAAATTAAAATGTTTAAAAATTAATTCTTGTATAAAATATAAATATTTTCAAAATAAAATTCTGATATTGTTAATTGATTCAAAACGAATTATCGAGTTATTTTAACAAGAAAATCAATATAGTTTTAACAATATAGTTCAACAGGAATCGTAGTGTGAGAATTATGAGAATTACTATAATTCAACAGGAATGGTTGTGAAAATTCCACATGAAGATCAATATGATTCAAAAAGAACCGTGATGTGATTTCAACATGAGGATCAACATGGTTTAACAGGAATGGTCTTGTTATTTTAACTTAGGTATCCATATATCCATATATTTCAGAAGGAATCGTCATTTGATTTCAATAAGAGGATTAATAAGAATCAACAGAAACGGTCGTGTTATTACAACTTGACGATCAAATGATTCAACAGAGATCAACATGTGATTTCAAAATGAGAATTAATATGATTCAAAGGAATTCATTGAAACTTTTTGCCTCTTCTTCTTCGATGATCTCCATCAATCTGTGGTTTTGGGACACCACATTTTAACTCCCATCAGCAACTCGAATGGTGTCATCTCTATACTACGTTGGTGAGTATTATTTAGAAATTCTTTGTACGTTATCAGTGTGCTTATACCATTCATCGGGTTTATCTAAATCAATATTTGTTAATACTGGTATTAATACTCTGTTAACGCGTTCAATCTGCCCGTTACCGGTCGGAACTCCGGTTGTAATTGCTATATGTTTTATTGACCTACCCTTGTAGTATTCTTGGATTTCTCACGATGTAAATGCAGACCTTTTGTCCGAAATAATACATTCTGGATTTCCAAGCACCGATCTTTGTAGTTTCAACTTTTGAATAACTTCTTTAGTGGTTGTGGATTTTGATGGATATAACCACACAAACTTTGAAAATCAGTCAACGACACAAAGGATGTGTGTGTACTGCTTTTTGGTAGCTACAAAATTTCCAAAATGATCCAGATGGTAAGTATTCAACGGAGCATCTCCTTTCGGATTCCGAAGTATTAAGCCTTCTTGCTTCCCCATTTTCTTCTCCACTACACGGTATATGCAATTGTTTATGCACTTTCTTATTTTTGATATAACCTTGGAATATAAAACTGTCTTCTTATCAATTCTTCTATTTTTTTTATTTTTGTCCTAGGTTGTGATAATGCTGAACTCCCTCCATTTGCATTTGCCTTGGCACAACGATACATAATGAGTCTTGAACTAGTTTATAAATAATTTCATTATTAACTTGAAATTGCAAAGCCCAACCCGATATTCTTGCGCTTAGTTCTTTTTTATTCATGGTAGCTTTAAAAGCAGTGCAATCAGTCACAATTTTGAACTTAAGCCCCAGTAAATATATATATACTCAATAAATATAAATATATATATATATATATATATATATATATATATATATATATCAGCATTGTGCCGATTATTTACAAAAAACCGTTTCCTTAGTTGTTTACAATGTAAACAATTTTATGTAAACAAAGAATTTTTTTCTGTAAACATCGGAAACAAGTAAAAAAAATGTATGCTGTAACATTATTATATGCTATGAGATATAGGCCGAAAACTCCCCATACCGCATCTCTAAAGAGAACTTTTGAACAAAATATTGCGAATTGGCGAACAATGTATACGTAGTCAACCCAACGAACGTTTATTTTCACACAATTCAGTTACCGATGCACAAGATGTAATTACTTAGTTTCTATTTATTAATTTTTGGTCAATGGCGAGAATCGAACTTGGAACTGCAACGAGGTAAGCAAATATATTAACCATCGCTATATGGCTGATAACCGATCAAACCGGTAAACAACCTAAAATAATATTTAATTAATTAAAGAATATAGTGGTAAGTCGTTGGGCTAATTCGTAACAAGTGGTTCAAAAGGTAAAAGCAAGTAATTCAGAAGATAAACTTCCAAAAATGTGTTTGATTTTTTAAATCCGTGCCGGTTCCTATTAGGAGAGTGTACAAAAGACTAAGATAAAAATACTCGTTCAATCTGATGATGGTATTTGTAAGTTTATTTTCAAACTGTGTCAAATTAGGATATTCATTATTTATGTGCTTCCTTCATATTCGAAAAGATAATCGCATCGTCTATTTTTTTTTTTATTAAACAACATACTAAAAAAAATATTGGTTTGCTTTATGTTGGTCAAATTCTAAAATTCCTTGAAAAGATAAACTCATCCTTGAATTCAACATCCATCAAAGAAGATTTAAATTACTTCAAAGATCAAATACCATTCACACCGCACTCCGGAATCTACCAGACATCAAGAGAATTTAGCACAAGACTTAAATAACATGAAAAAGCCAACTGCGATTTTCTCTTCCTCTTTTAAAAGTATATCATCGAATGCAGGATGAAGGAAATAAGCAAAAAGTGTGAAAATTTTAAGTGCCATTTACTCTGACGATAATATATTATTATTTGCCTGTAGGCAGGTCTTATATAAAAACTCTTTTTTAGGTGAATCAATTATTTTAAATGATCCGATTCTACGACCGCAAAAGGAAAATTTATAATGTGACTATAGAGAGAATGAGGAAATATATCTGTATTATAACATGCTTGTATAATTATAATATAATATGATATATTAACTATATGAACATATACAATTAAACATTTCCTCTTTCTTATATACTCATTATCCATTTATTTATTGAATTGCAAACATTGTTTCCAATTGTTTACATTGTTTCCATTTGTTTACCAAATATCAATTGTTTCCACTTGTTTACGATCAAATTGTAAACAACGTGTGTTTACTTGTAAACAGCCATCTCTGATGTATATATATTTACATATATATATATATATATATATATATATATATATATATATATATATATATATATATATATAAATATAAATATATTTATATATATATATATATATATATATATATATATATATATACATATATATATACATATATATAATATATATATATAACATATATATATATATATATATATATATATATATATATATATATATATATATATATATATATATATATATATATAATATATATATATATATATATATATATATATATATATATATATATATATATATATATATATATATCAAAACCTTTGTTTAGTCGCCTCCTACGACAAGCCAAGAATGCTGTAGTGGAGTTCTAAGGATATCATGCTCGTTTATAAGTCTTTTATGAATCATGAGAGTGTTCAGCAACCACAAGGACTTAAACTATCAAGTTACATACAACTAGTTAATCAGCCATCTCTCATATACTTATCCGTCTTATCAACATCTTGCACATCTTCAGGTTGCCGGTATTTACAAGAGATTGACAGCTATACACCACACGCTTTTATATCTCCACCCTCAGAATTATTGTGAGTGACATTAGATTTTATTTTTTTAATTTTGGTTTCTCATTGACAACAAGAAAAACTGGCTCATTTTAATGAATCAAGCATTCTACGTGTAAACTTCAAATGATGTAAATTGTAAGACACTTCGCATAAAGTTTGGAGAATTGGCATGTTAATGAAATCAATTTACAATCGTCATAAAAAAAACTTTTTCTTAATAAATCTTATGTTTACCCTCACAGTGTATTAATATCAGGTTAAATATTAAGAATTCGGCTATGCTAGCATATGAATTCCTAAAATATTTTACGACTAAGACAAACCTTGTTATTTTATATTTATTTTTTATGCATCGTTTAATGGCCTTAGGGATTTCTATTTTTCTAATTTCGATTAATAGTCACCATATGGCAAAATTAATAGGAGCATTTCTAGGGCACCTATTCAAATCAATCAAATAAATTGTAAGGCACTAAACCATAGGAAACGTATTAATCTTGATCTAAATCAATTGTCGTTTTAATTAAATTTATTTATTCTAATATTTTTTATATGTGTATCTAGAACCTAATATATAACCATATAAACATGTATCATTCCAATTTTTTTTTATTTCTAATCAGCACATAAGTAATGAGACTAAAACCAACAAACATGGCATAAATTTTATCCAAATAAAAAATCCCTTATTTAATCCTCATTTATCATTCTCATAATTGAACCCAAAAAAAAAAAAAAAAAATTCACATATTATATTGTTTTTCCTCTCCATATATTCATACTCCGATGTGCATACATACATGTACACACATACGATAGATAAACACATAAAAACAAATTTTCCGAGAAAAAACCAAAATGTTATATTTATTCATCTCATCAACACTTTGGGATTTTTCATTTTTTTTTTTTCAGTTTTCGCGTTTTGTGGTTATTAGCCAACATCAAAGTGTTACTCGTATGTTACGAGTATGAATATAATTTTCACGCATTTTTACACATACACTTTTTAAAACTAAAGTGGATGGAAAAATATTTGATTTTATTTTAACGTTTTTTTTTTCGTCTCGGGAAAATTGAGAATGTTGTATGTGATGGTTGGGGATGTGAGTTGTTTTTTTCCACTCGTTCACCTCAATTAGGATTGAAGACAAACAAAAATATATAATATAATGGAACGACAAATTGTCACACGTATTTTTTTTTTGTTATGTTGTTATCGTTCTGAGAATTGGGAGGGTTATGATAATATAATGATAACCGTAAAGTAAATGTTAAAGAAAATATGCGACAAATACTTAGAAAACAGATTTTCTTTTATATATTTTATTTTTTACTATGTATATATGTATACATAGAGTTTTATGTAAGACATAGATTAAAAACAATAACGAGAAAATGATTAGTATTTTGAAAGACGACCAAAAAATGTAACATTTTTGGATAGCTCTATTAAGCAAAAGGAAAAAATAAAAATAATGCCACGGGTACACGATGAAATGTACGGTAGCAAAGTCATCAATCAAACGGCAGACGCAAAACTCTTCTGTATATAATAATTTGTGTCTAATTAAGTTTTTTATCTTCTTTCGTCTATATGAGCACAAAAACCATGATCATTTTTTCACGGATCGTCATCTTAATTTTCTTAAAAAATTACCGTTGTTTTTCGCTTCCTTTTGTATTTCGATATACATTCAAAAATAAAAATGCGAAACGAAAATATCAACATAATTATCATCGTTTATGTTGCTGTGTATATAATGTATATATGTATGAGGGGATCATGATGAGAGATGTCTGAATATATATATATATATATATATATATATATATATATATATATATATATATATATATATATATATATATATATATATATATATATATATATATATCGAGTCGTGATCACCATCAGGCATTTTTTTGTAGGTAGTTAAATTGCCATAAAAATCATTATGATTAAGGATTTATTTTATGTAGTATGTATTTTGGTTTTATTTTATTTGTTTTGGTTTGATCCGAAAATAAGAATTCTTTAAGAATTTCGACATTTATTTGACATTTTAATAGTTTTTTTTTCTGTAAGCTAAGTGGAAATTTGTATACATATATGTTTAATTTACTGTTTATTGATGGGATTTTATTTTTCAGTTGTTAGCGTGTTAAAATATTTGTATATCAAATATAAAATAATTTAAATGACAAAATTTTAGGAAAAGAATTTTAAGACATTCCTTTACTTGAGCAATTTTAATCAAATTTTTTAAAGTCTAATTTGTATTAATTTTAAAGTTTTGTGTCAAATAAGGTGTATATAAATTATTCTTTTTTTAATTTTTCTTTTAATAAAAACAAAATAAGGAACCTTGTTTTAATAAAAATAAAGAATTCATTACTTCTTGTTTTATATATAAAAATAAAAATTATTTCAGAAAATTAAATTAGTTTTTCGGCGATTACATGATGTATTGGTCTTAAAACGGTTAATTTAATTGATTAATCAATTTTTTTTAAATCTAATTTGTATTCATTTTAAAGTTTTGTGTAAAATTAAGTGTATATAAATTAGATTTTCGGCGATTATATTACGTATTGGTAAAAAAACGGTAAATTCAATTGATGTGTAATGTTTAATCAATTTTTTTGAAATCTAATTTATATTAATTTTAAAGGTTTGTGTCAAATAAAGTGAGGATAAATTAGATTTTCGGCGATTAAATGACGTTTTTATCATACAACGGTTAATTTAATTGATTTGTAATGTTTAATCATTTTTTTTGCAAACTAATTTATATTAAATTTAAAGTTTTGTGTCAAATAAAGTGTATATAAATTAGATTTTCGTACATGATGAATTGGTCATAAAACGATTAATTTAATTGATTTGTAATGTTTAATTAATTTTTTTAAAGTTAAATTTATATTATAATTTTTTTAATTTTATATTTTTAATGACGTAATAAATTAATTAATTGTAAATTTCAGGCGGGTACCGGTCGTAACTGGATATTTTACAACTGGATTTGATGAAACAGGATAATTCAAAACTTGATATTTTAAAACGAGATAAAGTACAAAACGAGATATGGTACAAAACTAGATATTTCAAAAATGGATATTTTAAAACGAGATATGGTACAAAACTGAATAATTCAAAACACGATATTTCGACATGTGATTTAAACTTAAAATGATTTTTTAGGAAAGTTCTGGAATATGGCCAATTATGAAGGAACTCGGCGAGTTCTTAACCGATTATGATGAAATTCGATACGTAGGATGAAAATGGAATTTTATAATGTCTTTTTGAGAAAGTTCTGGAATATGGCCGATTAGGGCATATTCATTTCATGAATATTACATTTCATTAATATTACTTCAAAATATGAGTTCAGCATTGAAAGTGAAGCTAGCTAAAGAAGAATAATCTTAGTTCCGGAGTTAATTAGTCAATGTATCGATATTGAGGATACTCGACATAAATACATTCATAAAATTTCTGATACCTTCCTCACATCATCTGCTAATTGGACAAAAGCGTTTTCGTATGGTTACTCGTCAGCGGTTGATGTTGTATATGATCGTAATCCATATTATGATTGGAACGAATCACAAGTTCAACCTACCATCAACGAAATATCACATAATAAAACCAATTGAGTTAATGAGTTTGGAAAACCAACAGAGTATAATGAAGCGTTGTTGGTAAATTGAAGCGTTATCGTTTTCATATAGCTCCAAATCTTACGCAACCATTATACCTTGGGATGGCTTTTTTGGAATTATTTAGTTTAATGCCTGCAATTGTTAATGCGTTAGATAATCGACAACCTGCATGCATTCGAAGTAACCGCCATAAACTTTAACGTGAATACGAGCATATGCTAAATAGTACAGTTGAAATGTTCCCCTGCACCATAAAAATTGGTTTAGGTCAAACTAGTTTTTTTCACATAAAATTGATGTACAAGGAACGCCTCTTGTTAAACAACGCTTCTATCCGATGTCACCTGTGGTGTTATCGAAGCATGCCAAAGTGCATGGTCCTCCCCAATAACCATTGTTAGTAAGGGTAATGGTAAAGTGAGGCTGTGTCTTGACGCCAGGAAAGTTTTATTAAGTCGATTAGATCAAACTAGATTTATATCGTCTATTAACATTAAAGATGCCTTCTGGCAGATCCCGTTGGATCGCTAGTCAAGAGATAAAACTGCATTTTCGGTTCCAGGACGCCCTCTCTATCAATTTACTGTTAAGCCTTTCGGTCTTTTTAACGCCCCCAAACCTTAGATTGATGCATCAAGTGATTCCCTAACATTTGCATGAACGGATATTTGACGATTTGCTTATCGTTTTCGCTGATCTTGAAGAGTATTTTTCTCTTTTGATGGAAGTAGCTAAATTACTTAAATTTGCAAACCTATAACAATCAACTGAAAGAAAAGTAAATTTGTTTTAAAAGAACCAAACTATCTTCGTCATGTGATTGGTAAGAGGATCATCCGAATGGACCCAGATAAAGTAAAATCCATAACTGAATATTCCATTCCTAAGACTACCCACCAACTTTGTAGATTTATTGGAATGGCAGATTGGTGCAATCGGTGAGTTTCTAATTTGGACTCAATTTGTTCACCTCTCACTAATTTATTGAAGTGCAACCAGAAACTTTTCTGAAATGACAATGCTCAACAGGTATTTGAATGTCTTAAAATCAAATTAACTACTGCCCCCGCATTATGTAACGCTGATTTCTCACGGAATTTGTATATCCAATGCGATGCTAGTAATTGTGGCGTTGACAGTGTTCTTTTTCAGTGAAATGATGACGGCTCTGAATTCCTAATCGCTTATTATTCACACAAATTAAACTTTACACAACACAAATACTACGTTACTGAGCTTGAGTGCTTATCGGCAGTGATTAAAGGCAAGAAGTTTAGACCATATGTGGAGGGATATTCTTTCATCATAATTGCCGACCATTCAAGTCTACGGTGGTTGATGGAACAGAAGGACTTGCCTGTGAGACTTGTGAGATGTAACTTGAAGCTTCAAGGCTTCATTTTTATTATTGAGTATCGTAAAGGATCTTTAAACGTTGTGCCCGTCGCTCTATCTAGAATTCATCTTGAAGCTTCTATTACACCCGATAGGGCTGGTGATGGTGGGCAAGCATATCTCCTCTGCATGTAGACCTTGATGATCAAGTATTTTTCGAAGAAGGCTATATGTAAGCAGAGTTATTGCTTTGCGATCTTATACAAAAAGCTCAAAATTCTCCAACAAGCGCTCACTACGGATACGATAAAATTTTGAAAGTATTGAAACGATAATTTTATTGGACTTCTATGTCACATGATGTTCGGAACTTTATTCAAAATTGTGTACCGTGTGAAAAGACTAGGCCCACAAACTATATCACTCGATCAAAACTGGGAAATTATCGTGAAGTTAATGGACCATTTCAACGAATTATTTATTGACTTTTTAGGACCATACCCACGTAGGACAAACGGTAATACATATCTACTAATTTTGTATTATGCTACCTTTAGCAGTACGGACGTAAGGCATACAAAGCACGGTTACCGCAGCGGCAACGCAAACTGGTAAACGTACAAATTGATTCAGTAGTACTTTGTCACCATTGTCATTCAATCTAATCACCAAAATAGTATCTCCATATGCCAGAACATGGTTGCACTGTTAGTACAAGATGTTGCCTGAGTTGTTTCACTTTTACACGAAAGATAAATTCTAACATGGGATTAAAGAGTATCGTTTTATTATTATACAATATTAACCGATTTTTTTTTAAATTATTTTCCCAGAGAAAAAAAATACAAAATTAAAGCAATATTGGATTCTCGTCCACTACATGCTTAGAAGATGTCAATGATTTTGATATTCTGACGCCGGGAGATTTTTGGGCAAGTTAATTACCGAAAAATAATATAAAAAATAATAAAACCAATCAATAATAGAAAAAAGAGGAAGTTCTAAAGACCGTCAGGCACTATATGTTTTCAATGTTGATCAATCTATAGTATTTTCTGGAACAACATGATAAGAAAAGTATAAAATACTACATCACAATTTTGGTACGTACACAAAACCTTCAGGAGATGAGATCGCATCTGCAGCCATTTGTAATAAATAAAACTCAATACCCATTGCTTGTGGGTATGGAACCAATTGATGCAGCAGGCGTGTTTGCGAAATAGTTCTATATAATATTTTTATTCCTAAAGTAAGAAAATATTTTCATAATAAAGGACTACCATTTAAAGCATTATTGGTTATTAACAATGGACCCGGATTTAACTATTTAAGCTTTACATTAAGAAAATGAATAAAATATTATTCTACAGTGCCAAGTTAATTAAGAAAAGTTTATGATTTAACATAACTCCTTCCCGCAAGCAACATTTAATAAAAAATACAAACTATATACAATTAGCAATAATGAATTGGCGCATTAAAAAAATTAACGATATAATCCCACTGCTTTTATTATACATACAACATATATTATACATAACTCACACTCATATAATTCTATTAAATTGTCAAATTGATTGTAAGGTTTGTTGTTTTTTTTAATATGCACATCTCTATTCGAATATCTAAGATTAGACAAAAACCTAAAAAAGATGTAATAAAATAATAATAAAATAAAAAAAATCACATAAAAAATCATAAAATATCAATAAAGTCGCGTGTGAGATATTTTTCCTCCTCTATATATATCCACAATATAACGTTTTAACATCCAATTACATAAACATTTAGTCTCTAGTTGGACATTATCTAACATCTTAAAATCTCTAAAATCTTGATTTTATAGGTTTTTATTTATTTAATTTTGTTATTGTTTTTATGTATTAATTCTACTCAAGCATAGAGTGAGTGTTTTTTTTATTTTAGTATTTTTTAATTTTTTTTTTTTTCATTTTGAAATGTAATAAAATTCTAAAACAAAACTATCAAATGTCGCGCGCGCCATAAAAAACATAAAACGTAAATAAAATTGTGAGACATTGATTAAGTGATAACCAAAAAACAACAAAAAATTATTATTATGATTATACGATTATTGTCACTCAGATAAGATGCGCGATAAATTTAAATCTGCGCGATCGCTACAAGAGGTCGCAAGCCTCACAAAAAAGGATAATACCAAATCCGCAAAAAATTTATGATTTTTAATTAAATTTGTATATATTTTTCACTTCTTCATAAAGGTTTTTAGTGATATAATTTGTTTTAATAAGTTATAATTTATAACAACAAAATACGGCGACATTATTACATTACATCGAATGCAATCAACTTAAATAACGAAAATAAATGAAACAAAAATGACGATATATATATATATATATATATATATATATATATATATATATATATATATATATATAAATTTGTACATACAATTTGAGATGAAATTATATAAATGACACATTCAACAACCATCATATCTTCGAGTCAAAAACCATAATTGAGACAATCAACTCTCAACAAAAATAATATCGTATAAGAAAAAAAAATGAAGAAAATTTTCTTATATAAAATATAAAAAAATGGTTCGTCCTCCATCATCACAGATATAGTTTTATATCGCAGTGTATATACGACGAATCTATATACCTACTAATGTTAACTAGCTTGATATACAATATATATATATATATATATATATATATATATATATATATATATATATATATATAAATATATATATATATATATATATATATATATATATATATATATATATATATATATATATATATATATATAATATGTATATAAATGTAGGTTAGACTGGAAATACTGTGATTTAAAATAATAAAAATTCTTATATATATAAAGATAAAAAAAAATCTAAGACAAATTATAACAAAAAGTTACACCTGTTTTAGGAGAAATCATGGGTAAAATAAAAACGGCATTAAGATATTTCTATTTGAGCAGGTCTCGTTTATATTTTTAGAGCTATATACATGTTTGTAAATTGAAGCGGCATTTTTTTATGTGCGTTTATTTGAGGCTCGATTATGTTAATTTTTGTATTGTATATATTTGGCTAGTACATTATCTTAAATATGGAAATATCGCAGACAATTTTAATCCAAGTTTTAATCAAAAACATAATTGAACGTTTGCATATTTTTATGTGTAATTAATTCACGATAATATATGTGTAGCCACTCTGCATTATCAATATGGCAGGTGTTATAAGAGATTTCCTCGTCAATTTATTTCTAAAACTCAAACTGGCGATGAGGGTTACCCAAATTACATAGGCAATTTAAAACGGTGGACATACTATACAACACTTAAAGTGCGCAGAAACTAGGGGACAATATACAGGGCCAGTGCTAGAGTATTTGATGCAAACTATCAATGTTGCGCCCAATTAAAATCTATCACCATATCTAAATAAATAAGTAAAACCAGTAGGTAATAATATGTAAAATTATTTTATTACATAGGAGGTACATTAAAAAACAAATCCGATGAAAATTTTATTTTATACGTGCTTTGCATTTAGCAATTGCAGGAACGTCTTGTTCCTGCGACACTGTAAATCGTATGTACGTTTTAATTAGTTTAAGCTTCAAAAAGCTTCATTGGTCACTTGCCACTAAAACCGGTAGGGTCAATAAAATTTGTATATGGCGACACAAATATGTGGTACTTTTGTTTTTAAACATATAATTTAATAAGTCTTGTGGTCGTAATCCTTGCGGGTCCGCCTTTAGATATCTCACAATTCTATATATCTAATAGTTCATTGGATAATTCTATTGTGTTGATCAATGTCTTTTGAGTCAACGTGTTGCAACATTTTTTCTAATTTAACTCCATGATCCAATATTTGCTGCGATGTATATGATATAAAGAAACCCAAAAGTGGAGTTGATGGTCGACATTTGGGAGAATCTTTCATCAACAGATTGTATGGCTCTATCCAAAACCGCAAAATAAAAGCCGACTTTGAATTTTATTTTTGATCCACAATAGGTTGAGGGTTAATATCCAAAATTTTCCATTGATCGATAATGCCATATCCGCTAATAGCTGGACGAGTTTATTGGTTACACCAGAGCCTGTAGTATCCGTAAATTACACAAACCCCAAAAAATGTTCTCTTATATTACAACACTCGTTTTCTGAATTTATGTGGACGAAACGAATAATGAGCGTCATCTGTTCATTATGGCTGATGTCTGGAGTGCAATCTTAGATAATTGCAAAATACTTAGCCGAGTAAATCAATTCTAAAATTTTTGTTTATATTGGTCGATAAAAGTTGAATTAATTCATTCTGAATATCTTTTCCCAAATAATGAATATGCATTTCATTCCTCTTAATCTTCCGAACATGCTGAATCAAACACTATCAAATATTCAACAAATTTGATGAAATTTCCAGGCTTAAACAATTTTTCTTTGCTTCCACATAATGCAATATTATGCGTAACAATAATATTAACAAGTTCTACCAAACGTTCTAATACTTGATGCCAGAACTTTTTTTCATCTTAAATAAGACGCAAATTTTCCTAATTAACAGTTTGATTTGTGGTCAATTGCATTTCAAGCTCTTTCTTTCTTTCTCTAGTATTATATGTATGTTTTTCCAATCGCTTGATCCATTATCAGTGAGATTTATTGGATTCTGGTTTCTTACGAAAAAGTTTGCAACAAAAAATCCGACCTTTTAAAAAAAATCTTTATAAATTTTCAAAGTTTATATTTCGAGTAAAATCAAATTGTTTAATTGGCTCTGGCCCATTTTCAATCAACATTTGTCTAACATTTGTCTGATGGTCAAATGATAAACTGTGTGAATTTGAAAACGTTAAAATTCCTTAAATATTTGGATCGTTTGCACTAGCAAAAAATTCAATAACAGTAGTCCTCGGTTCTTTCTCGTTTGTATTTATCACGCACTCAACTGGTATTGTCAAATTAGAATCCTGTTCTTTTGGAATTCCTTCATTTCGCTTATCGTCTTGAGGTGATTGCTGCCACCAAACATACTTTTGAAATGCTCCTGTTTGTTTTTTTGCCTTTTTCTATTTTGTGCCCTAGACAATTTTTTTTATCCGCCATTAGCCTCCCTCAAATGAACATTTTTTTAAATAAAAATAAAGTATAATTATTGATTTTTGATAAAAATAAATTACGGCCACAAATTTTAATTTATGATGCTTTTGAAATAAAATTTAATTTTACTCTAACAGTCAAACAAAACTGGTAAATTACGTTTGGTAAATTATGACAAGCACTATGATTAGTTGTTGGAACCACACATTCTCCCATTAAAAAAACTGTACACAAAAATAAACGCATTAACCAATGCGTTATTGATATAGAAAACCAGATACATAGTCTGAATAAAAAACATTTAGTTGACAATCACGGTTTGTCATCACCAACCCTTAACTAATAAAATGTTAATTAGCCTTTGATTTAATTATAGACAACGTTAGCAACGACAAATGCAAAGAACTTTTCGCGAATGCTCCTGATGGCACAGGACCTACATTCCTAATTATAATCTAATATACTAGCTAAGGTAAGATGTGCAGGCAAAATTGCTCGTTCTGTTTCGTCGTAGGTATTGCAGCGGTACTCATTAGTGGTGGTAGGACAGCTCACTCAATATTGAAACTATTTTTAAAAATGTCTATACAAAAAGAATCCGTATATGATTTATTAGGAAAAATGGTCCATATGGAAAAATATTAAGAGAAATTTCATTTATAATGTGGGATGAATGCGATGTGTTTTCGAGAGCATTTGGAAGCTATAAACTGAAACAAAAAGGATATACTATCAAATATTTAACTAATGCGCAGCGTAATGTTATTTAATAAAGATGATTCTAGCCCAAAACTGGCAGTTAAAAATTGGCGGTTAAATAAATACATATATGTAAAAACATATACTCACAGATCGTACAACAAAGCGATTCGGTAGGAAATAATGACACTACTCAATTCTTGAAAAATTCTAAAATACATAGAAATCTTTAACATTCGGATTATGAAACAAGACAAAAGCTTACAAGTTCTAAATAGTCGCTTAAATTGAAACTATCAATGTTCAACTAAATGGTGGCAAATATTGCAATGTTTCCTCAATATATTGACCTCCTAACGACAAAAATACGTTTTGGAAATGAAGACTAACAACCCACAAAGAAAAAGAGCTACTTACCGCAGGTCAAAATTCCAAACCTTATACATTTTTATGTAACAAAAGAGGTATCAGAAAACGATGTATTCATAGAAGACAGTTAAGGAATATCATCAGATCACTCTCCTGTAATCATGACTCTCAGTGCGCCGATTGTTAAGAAAGAGTCGTAGCGTTAATTAATAAACAATAAAACTAATTAGAACTGGTTCTAAAAACTAGTCAGTGACAAAAAAGAAAAACTTAATAATGTTTCACAAAAAGCGGCTTGGGATAATGAACGCCTAATAATCAAAAAGAAACTCGAACACATATCAATTTATCTTTGGAAGTTAGAGAATTGATTAGAGAAAAATGGAAAGCAACAAAAAGTATAAAAATACCTAAAACTCAGGTACTTGTAATCAAACAGGTACTTGTAATTAAATTTGATGATGGAACTCAAGCTAGAAGCGCAAAAAACTGGTTTAATTGCATCATATCTTGGAGATGCAGTCAGACCTCTCCCAAGACAAACTGCAGATGAAAAAATAACACTAGCTAACAAAATTAACAGCCTAAGCATAAAACCTGTATCTTTACAAGAGTTAAAAGTTGAAATCAGCAATAACTTATCCTCGAAATCTAATTACAGGAAAAATAGTTAAAACCCTACCTGAAAAAGGATTACGAAAGCTAATTCACATAATTAATGCAGCATTGAGACTTAACTATGTTCCACAACATTGGAACGTTGCAAAAATGATAATGATATATACCAAAGCCAAGCAAACCACCTAACGACAGAAAATCATATAGGCCGATTTCTTTGATTCCAACTATTTCTAAATTATTCGAAAAATTGCTGCTTAAGAGACTCAAATTAATCTTATATAAAGAACTAAAAAATTCTTATTCCACCCCACCAATTTGGTTTCAGAGAAAAACATTCGACTATAGAACAAATCCACAGAATCAGACATAATTGAAGATGCGCTGGAAAGCAAACATATGTTCAAGCATTTGTTTTCGATGTAGCACAACCATTCGATAAAGCATGGCATGGAGGACTAGGATACAAACTGCATCGAGATTTACCAAAGCAGGTTTACCAGATTCTAAAATCTTACTTAGCTGACCGACATTTTCAGATGAAACTCACATAGCAACATTTGCTGATGATACTCAACCTTAGCAATTGGTAACAATGTGGAAGAAACAACGAGAAAAATGCATGGAGAAACTAACATATTGAGTAACTGAACAAAGAGAATCTAGCTAAATGAAACTAAATCAATTCATGTTAACTTCATTAACAAAAAGTTTAACTGGGTACCAGTGGAAATCCACTCATAGCAACTTCCACATGCAAATACAGCCTAATATTGAGGCATGACACTTAACTTAAAAATTAAGTGGAAAGAGCATGTCAAAAAGAAAAAAGAAGAGCGAATCATCAAATACAGAAAAATGTACTGTAATAGGTAGGAATACCGAGCTGTCACTACATAATAAAAGGCTTCTATATATATTCAAATTCTAAAACTAATATGGAGCTACGGTATTCATCTTTGGGGATGCACTAAAAAGACCAATGTGAAAATAATACAATCATCCCAAAACAAAGTGTTACATGGTATTGTAAATGCACTATATAATGGTACGTCAGAAATGATATTCTCGCGATATAGGGGTTTAAAGATGGGATACGTCAACGAAGAAATCAGGAAGCACGCGAGGAAACACATACTTCCTCTTTATCAACATGAAAATGTCGAGATTCGTCGTATGATGGATAAAACCGACTTAGTTAGACGTCTCCTAAGGCCGAGACCTTTTTAGAACTAGGGCTTACTATTTACCAATTTAAAAATCATAGAAAAAATGAAAATATCTTTTCTTTAGTTTTAATTTTTTTATTTTATAGCTCAAAATAAAATATTACCTGTATGTACATACATTAACTCAAAACTTTTTGGTATACAATGTTATCGGTAACTGCAGTTACCATGTAACATGTTTTGTTCGAAGCCGTTTTTCCTTGCTTGGATCCACACAGAATTTCAATTTTTAAGTTTTGTCCCTGGATTACTCTTGAAAATGCCGTATATAGCTAACAATGGCTAAAAAACAAGGTTCTGGTACAAAAATCCCAACTTTTTTAAAAGTTGGACCTTGTACCTTATTAATTTTGATTGCGTAGGCCAAGAAGAGTGGCAATTGGCGACGATAAAAATTAAACGACAATGTGGGATCATTAGATGCATCGGGATATACCCTAGGAATGAAATGAAAAGTTCCTGTATGTGAGCGAGTTATTACTTCTACTTTGATTATATTTGTTTGCATTTCTGGAACAATCATGTGAGTACCGTTGCACAGTCCTTTGCTTATTGATAAATTCCTCAAGAGCATAATAATTGATCCACTTTTAAGGTTTAGTTGGAATGAGGGAAGGCCAGCTTGATTTAAACTATTCAAAAATACTATACAGGAAAATTAATTTGTTGATCAGGATCTTCCTCGCCTTTATCACTTTTAACACAATTGAAGGCCTTGTTCATATTTGTTCATTTAGTAAACGAACATTCTCATTTTTCGGTGTAAGTAAGCCCCCTTTCTCAAAATTTGGGGAGGTCGGTAGACCCATTTTACAATAACACAGTCCCTATTTTTTCAGTTGATTGTGAATTTCAGTTAGGCAAAGAAGTTTCTTGATCATAAATTATTGATGAACAAAAACTTCAGACATGTCGAGCCTAAAGTCGTTCCACAGTTGTAAGTGTTCAGCAGGATGATTGTGAATAACAATAGTCACAAACAACCACCGTAAGGCGCTTGGCATATTTTCTGTTGCAGCTTGAACCATACAATATTACCATTCACGGGAATCGTTCATCAACCATCTTGCTCTTGCAGCTTCACGGTAGCTCGAATACGCATGGCCGCTAATTCTTAAAAGTTGTTTAAAAGACGTGGCTTCATCACATTTTATGGCCAACAACAAGTGTCTTAAATTGTACAGTTCTACATTTCGTGGTGATACGGTTGGATTTCTTCCTATATTGTGAGTTCCTTAAATCTTGAATTTATGTCCCATTTAACCCATTTTTACTTCTCAAATTTAAAATAAATTGGTATATCTTGGTAAAAGTAGTCATGTGCTTCGGGATCTTCTTGGTTGAGTTGAAAATATGATGTGGACGCCAAGCTTCTTCCTCACGATTTTCCTGGAAGTATATAGCCTGGCCAATTTTTTCGTGTATGGACAACTGAAATATTGTGTGAAAGTATCTATTAATTGGCAATTCTTGCAGTTTCCAGCAAGCTTTTTGAGAACTGACATACCGGCAATTAAGATAAGCTGTAGGTTCGTCATGCACTAAGAAGTTATCAGTATCTTCATGTTACAAGCCAATTTGTGCACAGTCGGCCACTTTTGTTATATATTTGTGAATATATTTTATTGCTTTCACAGTGGAACAAAGCTCTACGTTAATATGAGCATCATATTTTTTTATCAAGAAAGGATTATAGGGTACAACCCAATAATGGAATAAGTCGATTATTCCAAGAATAATTTGGGGAAATTCTTAACAAACTGGCCATTCATTCGGCAAATTGTTTTTGAATTTGTGTTTGACAAAATACCATGAACTATTTTGTTTTAATACAATATCGTATAGCCTGGGTTCAGTCGATCAGGAATTTCCGCTTTTGTGATATTATGAACATCATCGCAGCGGTTCCAATTTTATCAAGTTGAGATAATGTAAAAAGACAACAATGTACATGAGGAAGACCTCGTTTTTAATGCTCAACTATGCACAAAAATACAACTATATTACCAAATATTTTTTTATTACAATATCGTCTATAAATTGTTTTAATTTTAAATGGAATACTCGAGTTACCACATTTGGCCAGTCTGATGGGATTTAAATACTTTACAATTTATCTGTAATTTCTAGCTATCTGTAATTTCTTATACTATCTGTATTTTGGTTTACAGGTAAAAGTTAAAAATAAGTCAGGACGACCAAATTTTCACACAATAGCCATATTGTTTTGATAAAAATTTGCCATAAAGCGTGGACCACCGTGGTACGACGAAGGAAGAATAACGACGTTTCCAACTCGACAATTTTGATCTCTGCCCATATTATTCAAATGGTAACTTAGACCTGAATATGATTCAACTCTAAAATCATTTTTGTGCGTACGGATATAATTAATTTTGTTTGCCTAATATTCTTGATACAGTTTACCTCCAAAATGTAAATGATTAAACTCATCTCTGTGTATTGCTATTCGATTGCATAATATTCAAGGTGCGGGTCACTTTATTCCTAACCTCTGTTGCTCTTTTCGCAACATGGATTATATTCAATTAAAATCCAAAATCGCCACGGGGGAAATACAATGAAAATGTCATTGGATCGACATATTTCGATAAAAAACTCAATTTCTGTAACTTCGGTTCCACAGATGTAATTGATGAGACTGAAAAAATCAATACAGCCTTCTAGACATCCATCACGATCCATTACAAAAACCGCAACAATATATCATCGTGGGTAGTGGATGGATTGTAAGGCCGTTGATCATCATTAGAATTACGATTGAAAGTGAGCTTGTGCTCTTAATTTCTCATTATCATATTCTTTACGAAGATTCCTATAATGAACTACATATGGAGACACATTACATAAATCATCAGCAATCATAAAATTTAAAATATAAATATAATAAAACCAATGTCCAATAAAATTCAAAAACACCTAATCCGATAAGCGTTTCAAAAGCGATCCACACCCCACTGATGTCAATAAATAAAGCTTATACAATTTCAAGCTTTTTACTTTCACTAAATCCTCATATACCTTTCTATACTTATTATGTGCATGTTATAAATGCAGTAGTCTAAATCAATCTGATATTACACAAAAAAAAAACAATCGAAATTCAACTCAATATCGTTATAGAACATGAATTGCATGACATGAATTTCCATAAAAGTTAAATAAAATTATACAATAATCCAATTACTATAAATTAAAAAAAATAAAAAATAATCTAAAATAATTAATCAATCAATCACATCAGAAATATATTAAAATTGTAATTAATTTTTAATTTTCATATACATTAATTCATAAATTATTAATTAGTTTTCTGCCCGTATTGCTATATCGATTAAATTAATTTCAATGATTTTATTTTATTATTTTAATTTTTTTTTTATATGTAATACAAAATATATAACATGCAACAATAATAGCATGTACATACATTGATTTCTATTTAAATATATTACAAATTATATTTAATATAAAAATCAATTCAAAACAAATTAAATTAATTGAATTTATATATATATGTATATACATAAATTTTAAAATGTTAAACTCTCTATATGTTGGTTTAATTATTGAAACATAAAGTAATATTGCAATAAATTAAATAAAAAATGGAAATGAGTTTGTTGCGCAACATCAACAATTTTTTTTGTTTTTGTTTTATCCAATAAATCTAAACACCTACATTTCATCTGCAGATATATAAACTTAATTTAGATTTTTTTTGTATATATATTTTTTTTTTAGAAATCGTTAATTTAAAAACTAATATATAATTTTATTTTTTGAGTGTGTTACCGTCTAAATTCACATCAATCAAACCTCCTCAGACCTTTCATTTTATATTTATATCGTATTTATGTATTACTAAAACGTTTTTATTTTTCTCTTCTAAATTAATTTCATTCATTGTGATTTCATCTATATAAATAAATATATATATATATATATATATATATATATATATATATATATATATATATATATATATATATATTTATATATATATATATATATATATATATATATATTATATAAAAAAATAAAATATTTAGTTGTAAATAAATTATATAAATTATTTTTTGTGTTTGTTATAAAATCCAATTTGAAGTTTAAATAAAAAAAAATTATAATTTATTAAGATAAAAATATAAATGAAAGCCATTTGTAAAATGAAGACTTTAACATAAGGTGGATAAGTTTTTGATTGCCTTGAAGGTTGTTTTTTGTTGTTGTATATACAAATCGATCGATTGACATATCAATTTTTCATAAATAGAGCTATGCGCTTGTCTCCGCTTAATTTATTTTCATCCAATTAGATTTGAAGCATACAATAAGCACACACATGTACATCAAATAAAAAAATTAAGCTCAACTTAAAAATATGGTATGGTCTGAAGCGATATTAATAAATTAAAAAACACAAAAAATGGCAATCTGGAATCTTGATTCAAATCTATAAATTACTGTCTTAAATTATTTTTTTTTTATTTTTGTTATAATTTTAATTTTTATAAATTTCGTATATTTTTTTTTTTTTTTTTTTTATATATATTTTGATAGTCGATCGATTAATTTATTGATTTCCTTAATTTTTATTTTTATTTATTCATTTTTTATTTTTTCGTTTGTAATCAATGTGGTGTTGATGACAAAGTGGATTTGTTTGTCGTTTTGAGATTGAATAATTTTTAGGTGTGGTAAAATATAAAGTCGAGAAGAGATAGATGTACAAAAAAATATAAATTTTATTTTGAAAGACATAAATTGAGATTAAGACGATAAGAAGATGGTTTATTAGTAATGAATTTCTAATTAGTGTATATATATATATTTATATAAGTATACACATAAATATATATTTCGAACAATTTGTAAGCAATTTTAATGTAATGCGGCGACAACGGGGCGAGCTAATTAAGGCCAACTCTATATAATCTCATAAATGATTGATTCATACGCAATCTACTTTCATTTATAATCAGATTGTATACATATTGATTGTGATGAAACGTATAAGTTGTTATAACCCTATATCGATTTCATATATATAATATCGATATGATCGAATTTATTTGATATGCGATATCCGGTAATAAAAATAAAATTATATCTTAATTTGAGAGTCTAACGTTATTAGTAATATCGAATAGAATTTATTTAAATTATTCAAGCTTAATCCGTGTCTTGTAATCACTTGCCTTAAATAGTGGAAGCAAATTATATGTGAAACCGGTATAAGTTATAAATGGACAGCACATTGCTAATAAAGTATTTTAACCAAATCTCTGTTCGACTGGTATGACCAACTTTGAATAACATTTAAATTTTTATTATATTAAAATATGGTTTATCCCTATTAAAAGTTGGTCATACAGGTGGTTGGTTCTTTCAAGTTCTTTAGATTTTAGCTAAAGCTATTTTAGCCAAGTTTGTTTAAATATTTATTGTTGAATAAAAAAGGGGTAGCTGATTAGTTTAGATAAAATTTTATTCGAATTAGTGAGTTCGTACTATAATTAAAAGATATCTTTTTTTATTTTTTATTATATATTTTAAATCATATTTTATATATTATACATATATCAGTTTCTTACAACTTATACAAATCCATTAAATAGATCAACATTGAGTGTTAAATGTTATTTTTTATATTGTTAATTATTTATAATTAAAAGGAAAATTCACAATATATATATATATATATATATATATATATATATATATATATATATATATATATATATATATATATATATATATATATATATATATATTTATATATATATATATATATATATATATATATATATATATATATATATATATATATATATATATATATATATATATATATATTTAAGAACCTGCTCTCGTATGATTTTACTTTTATAAGCTGACTAACAAAATAATTAGTGCTTTATTCATTAAACATATCTAAATAAATTTCAAGTGAACCACATCACTCTATTTCGGTTTGTTGTGATTAAATTATTATTATTATTAAGAGATGAATTTTTGTATTTTTTTTAAATTAATTTTTTTTAATACTTTGATAAAATTCTAAATAATTATTTAGCCCTCTAGAGCACCTTTGTAAATTTAATCCTATAAGTATTTTGGAATAAACCATAAGAAAGAAGTAGGATCGGAAAACAGAAGCTATTTTTTTTATATAGTAAATCAACTACTTTTCCTAAGAAAACCTAAATCCACTGCGATGAATTCGTTTAATTTTTTCAAGTTTGAACGTTAAATCAATTTTGCTCCGGAGTCGACGGGTTTGGTTTCTCTTAAATCGTCTGGAAGCGTCTAAATTGCTAGCTAGCGTGTTTTGTTTCATTTCGAACTTTCTATTTTAATTTTTAATATTAGATTTCTTATCTAGATTAGCTTCTTAAAATTTCATATTAAAAACGATAAATGTCATCATTTTTTGAGTAATTCGGTAAAAAATAAATTTAATGGATTTAGATCCAATGGATTAATTTTTTTTTAAACAATTTTATTTTTCGGAAAATACATAAATAAGCTAAACTAAGTAACTGTTTTAATACAGTATAATAATATATGCTTGAAGTTATATTTTATATAGTCTAGAATATTTGTTGCTGATTTTCCTGGTTTATTTATTACAAATATTCTAGACTAAATATTCTAGAACCGGCAAACGTTGTTTTGCCTAAAATAGTTATTTTATTCACGCCCTCCATGCATGAAAGACCGAACTTGCACGAAGCGATGAACAAGCTATGAACAACCTCTTGAACAACCTACATAAAGTTAACTATGGGAAAAACACGGTTCAAGAAGATCGGGCCCAACAACTTTCAGCGATTGTCCTTGTGCCTTGTTTATGCTCATCGCGAAACTTAAACGAATAGGAAACTGAAGGCGTTAAAGGTTGAATGGCTGATCTGAAGGGATGATTGGGATCCTTGGTATGATTACGTCTTCACCTGCTGAATGGCCAATCATGATGGTGAGTTCGATAATGTTTGGCATGAATTTCTTGACAGAAAGTCTTATTCCATTGCAGAGTGCAGGAGGATGCAGATTCCTGAGAAAACGACCCTCAATTTCCATTTCCAGCTTGTTTGGGGTACTCTGGGTGGTTCTGTGTTCAAATACTCTGTCGTGTAGTTCATCGCCTCATGTGCGGCAGATGTTGTATCGATGGATTTGTATGTTTCCAGGCTCCCGGGCAATTCCTATATAAGTTGCTTGTTTATGATAGTGACAGCTTCGTTTTTTGCTTGTTTTTCAAGAATTGCTCTTGTCACAGCCAAGCGTGATCAGTGAAGTGCTGTGCCACATTAAAAAATACCGCCTGTTTCAGTTCTTCTTGATTTTTCACAATTCAAACACCATATAGTGATGCCTCTCATTCTGTCATTGTTATGTCTGAGATTTTACAACGTTACATCAAGTGCTTCGAATGTGGCTTTATGGGACATAGTACATTCGACCCAGACGACACGTTTGCAATCCTGTAGTACTTTGACGTTTGCTGAATTTCTTGAAATGTTACACATTAGAGTCTCATAGTACATGTCAGATGCAATGGTAATTTGAAGGCCAAACGTGTAGCGGCAATGCTGGATGAAGCAACATCCAGGGCAATCTCGCTTTTTTGTCGAATTTTCGCCAAAAGAAAATTTATAAGGCAAGTTTTCCCCGTACTACCAGGAGGATCTAAAAGGAAAATGCTAACCTGCCTTTCACACACTGCTCTTGTGATTTAGTCGAAAGCTTCCTTGTGATTTTAGACCAATTTTGGCAGAATCGTACCATAATTTTTTTCAATTATTTATTCACTCGGTAAAGCAGGCTTTTCAGATCCGATCCACCCATCGATTCAATCTGATCTTCAATGTAGATGGGGGTTCTGTTGAAGGTATCATCAATGTAGTCCAGATCCATTATCTGTTATTGTATACTGGCTTGATATAGTATGTCTTCCGACAGGTTTTCCTTGTGGTTCATCCATGAACCACAGCTTCTTTCAATGCTCTGGCATCGTTATCCAGAAGGCCTCTAAGTTGGCTCTTTGTAAGTTTCACAGGATCTTTCTTGAAAAACGATGGCAGTGTTGTTTTCTGTGGTGCTTGTGCACGTTGAGCAGCATTTTAGGTTGCGAAGTAGACTCTCTGTGGTTCTCTCAAGGTAAACACTTAGATGAACCACTGTGGGGTAACGCTCGTGAATTGGAAATTGAATGCTGCTTCCCAATTTATACTGATGAATTTTATCCATGTCATTCTGTTTGCTGGTGACTTTGAACACACATATCTGATCCTTTGTTGGCATACTTACAGACGTAATTGAGGGACTTTCCTAAATTGTAAAATTCAACGTCGATATGCGCATTAAACATGTTTGTCAAAAGAGGTGAATACGGAACAATCCAAGAGTTGCCCATAAAGATTTCTGATCGTGGATAGAGTGGATAACCGTCTGGTCCCGTTTGCGTGCCATTTAAAAATTGGCGTGGCAATCATTTCGTTCGAATCACGTCTTTCATGCATGGAGAGCGTGGCTTTATATATCTGCAGAGTCCGTGCACCATGTGCTTCGTAACACTTATGAAAAGTTTTGGATCTTATAGCCGATTCGGGGTTTCTGCGCTGTATCTTTCAGACAAATAAGGATGTGTGCATGAGGGCGTTCACGCTTCTGCCACTCTATATGTGACATTGAACGTCACTAAAAATATTTCCGGTTTTGATGAGACTTATCAGTGTTTTAAATTTTTGGTGAATCTCTCTTGCAGACAAAACGTGACGATCCGTATTTCTGGCCAATTCGGTTTGCATATGTGAAGATGATGACGAGGTTCGTTTTAATGCAGTTTCTGACAAAGACCATTCCATCTTGAGTACGCTTGTGCATGAACCTGGAACCCCCAGTGAAGCTTGAAGGCAGGATGATCAACCAGCCAATGTCGGAAATATTTCCATCGTTGATAAGGACATCCCTCTACGACGCATACTGTTCCACTCTCAGCGTCCTCTGATTTAGTCGAATGTACTTTAACTTTTCAGACTCTATTTTGGCGTACATTTCGACGATAAATTGATGAAACAAGTCCTTGCTTAAACACTTAAAAATCACTATTGGAAATATTATTCAGAAGGTTCGAAATTTAATTCTTTTTGTTTAGATTTCGACAGTTATGTTCCAAGAACCGTGGCGCAGGTACAGAAAAAACAGAATCAAATACACCGGAATGAAATAAAGAACCTAAAATCTAGTTGTAGTCGTAATATCGGAAAACCCACTCCTCAAATTGATAATTTTGGCCAAAACATGTCATCGAGAGTATTCACTGCGCCAAGCCAACGAATTTAAAATCTTCTACAAAAGGCTAAACTTTGCTCCTAAGCCATACGTAGTTTTTATAGAAGATATTGTGGTAGATATAGATAGGAACCGGAATATCTGATTACGATTAAAGAGTATTAACAACTATTTTCGAAGAAACATATAAAGAACATACTTGGAGAATTAACCACTCAAGGGACCTTCTCAATTATATGACTAAAGAAGCCAAAAAGAAATAGCAATTCTATTAATCGACCATTAATTAGAGTATAAATTTCATGTAACCAATCTAAAGGACTCCAAACTCTATGCATTAGCAAAATCCATAAACCCAGAAATGGACAAAATCATAAGTCATTTCAAATCTCTTTGATAAATTTTCCTCCTCAATTATTATGAGGTTAAAAATTTATCAAAGAGAAACTACCCATAGTAGGAAAATACGAACTCTGAAATTAAGTAAACTTAATACGTTTGATGGGCGATTACACAAACTTGAATACGAGCTAAAGAAGCTATTCCTAAACAGAAAAACGCTTAATAATCTTATAACTAGATGCTAAAATGAACTCATGCAACATAAGCAAGAATTGAGGTGGTCATGGAAACACAAAAAATCGACGTATGTTTTACTTTACTATAGGTAGAAGGTCTTAAAAATACAAGGATAAAACCCCTTAACCTATTGCAACGCAGGTCAAATGAATACATTCGATTACAAACAAATATAACATTTGCAACATATTGCAGAAAAAAATTTATTTAAATAAATAGAGGTTATAACTTCGATCATTCCATTGATCCAGCAGAATGATGGATCGGCTTTACTAATAAAGAAAAATACAAAACACCAAATAAAAACAAAAATAGAAGAAAAAACAATGCTAGCCACCACTGAAAGGATTCACATTAAAAAACAGCAGGTTTCTGTTTCTGCATTATATTGTCTCCCACGCCATAATTTTAAAAAAAAGGACCACATTTAACTATTTAAATCACAATATAGGACATGATTTTATAAATGGAGTTGGCTTTAAAGCAAAAACCAACCATTCACTAATTTAGACTTTCGACGTCAAAGGATAGTTTGCAGCAAGGCAGACACTAAAATGTTAATTTTATTCTGGTGGCTCACTAACACACTGACTCACAGACGAAACTAGGATATCAGATCTAATAGACTTCTATAAATCAAGAGGAATATCTCACAGATCTATATATGCACATGAAAAACAGCGAATCTCAAGCATCAGATCACTCACCCATTATCATGACATTCAGTGAAACGATAATCAAAAGGAAATGGCTGCTAGAAATGGAAGTTAGAGGGTTAGAGAACAACGTCGGGTGTGTAAAATCTGGCAAATCAATCGAACACTGGAGAATAAAACCACTTTTAACCATTTATGTAAGTCTCAAATCTGTTCTTAGAAGTTGAAAATGAATCATTCAACAGATACTATAAGGTATAGTCTTACTGATGAATAAAAATTATGGAAATATTACTCAATATGTTAAAGGCGACGAAAGGGCTCAAAAGACAAAATATTAAAGTAACTTCACTTAAAAAGGATGATTTAGGGACAATAATTCCTAAAGAGATGATCGTTTTGTTTGACAAACGACCAGTAAATTTTCAAGAATTAAATTAAGAAGCCTTTCAAGAATTAAAAGCCCTAGGGTAAGACTAAACACTTTCCCAAACCGGGATATATAATTGTTTAGGAACGTGATCACAATTGTTGTTGCTGACACATTATGCTTCTGGCCACCGCATAAAACGATCAACGCAAGTTAATAAATATGTATATCCATTTGATGGAGGTAGTGGTCCTACTATATCAATACGGATAGGCTCAAAACGACCAGATGGAATTTAAAATAATACGTGTCGTGACTTAGTATGACGCTGAACTTTTACTTTCTGGCAAGCAATACAAACTGAGTCCAATAGGCTACATCCTTATTTAAATTAGGCCAGAAATAAAGAGAAGAAATCAATTTACGCGTCCCACGTACACCAGGATGTGGTAAATTATGTAACATATTAAACATTTTCTGCTGTATTAGTTCTCCTATATATATATGAGGGCGATTAATGCCGAGTGATGTTTCGCACACCACCTCAAGCCCAGGCAGCTTCAAAATTTCAAGTTTCATAACGGCTGATGACGCCTAGAACCAGATAATAAAATCTGTAGTTCATTATCTTTTTTTTGCTTTTCGATTATCGTATTGTAATCAAGAAGGATAATCTCGGATTGTCCTAGATTAGTTGCGCGGGATAAGGTATCCGGTACCACATTATCTTTGCCGTGAATATGTTGAATATCGGTCGTATATTGACTAATATAAAAATCACGAGATTGTCAGTTTTAGAATGGATAACAATTTTTTTATCGAATGTAGAATATTTAATCTCTGCATCGGTTCGCTTCTTTGAATAGAACCCCAACGGCTCCCGTTCGCACGTAATAACGTGCTTGTTGCAAAACCGCCCTTACTGCGATGTTAGATGCATGTGTCGTGATGGATAGTTACGCATCACTCAGTGGGTGGCATAATAATGTTAATCTCGCTAATTCGGTCTTTAATGACAAGAATCCTGTATTGCATTCGTCACTTCAAGAGAAATTCTTGGGAGTTTAGGGCTTTCGCAATAAAACTGCCAATGGTCCTTCGAGCCGGATGACATTGGTAACAATGTGATGAACCACGTTATGTTTAATGAGTAAGTCACAATTTGGCTCAGAAGCAAGTGAAGGAAACTTCTTCAGTAATAGGCCATAGCCATTGTCGATTACAAAATGTGAGGAAAGTGGTGTATTAACTGAAATGGTAGTGGCATTGACTGACAGTGTTGTAACTTAGTCAACTAACCGTTTTTGCTTTAGATCGACTATAAAAGGCCAAATTTGCTAAGAAAATCGGCACTGATAATAAAGGTTCACCGCAGCTAATGTAACACATGCGTATATTAACGGCTGAGTCCAATATCGAGTTCGAGAAACTTTGTGCCAAATATGCGAATTGGTAGTTCCGTTTGCTGCCGATAATACTAGATCATGCGTTGTCCGCGTGAGATCTAGTGATATATGTTTGTATCCAGAACAAATAGTATATGCGAACCATATTCCATGTTGGTCGCAGACTTCACTTGTGGCGTAATAGGGCAATTTCGATGTATAGGTAAAATTATTGACTGATAGGGTGTACAATTATGATGTTATATCGGGTTTTTATTGTGGGTGTTCAGATGATTATAGTCAACTTTATTGAAACGATACGAACACGACTTATTGTCGGACGCCGAATCCACCTGTGACTTTATAAATTTTTTGTGATCTCAAAATCCGGACTCCTGATGGGTGTCGATTTCGTTTCAATCCAATTGCACGGTGCAACACATTTTGTTGCAAGGTCGCCATATGTATCATGATAATATCATAGGACATTATTGGGATTGTTGTAATTATTATTACTATACCTCGCGTTCTGGAATGTCTACGTTTCTTAGTCCTATTTCAGTAGTTCCTCAAATTTGAGCGTTAACGCTGGTTAAATTGGTTTAGAATCGAGGACATTTTCGATTCTAAATTTCTAATTCGGTCCTCAATCGAATTTTATTGGTTTTTTGATTGCATGTTCAGACCAGTATGTTTGAAAACCAGGGACGACTTACGCGTGGTGTCGCCCGACCGTGAAAAAGCTGACAACTACCCTGATGGCCTAATTGCATCCGAATTTATCGGCTAATTTTGCCATCGATTTTAACATATCATCATCAGCTTGTGTTAACATTGTTATTTTAATGACCTTCGGTAATTGCCGAGGCCAAATGGACTGAATTACTGGGTCTGATCTGGCTAATCCAGCTAACCCGCGTATATAACTTAGCGCCTCTGATGACCGCCTACCGCCTAAATCCTGCTCTGCCGGCAGTGTCTCGATACGTCTCTCGTCAGACGGAGCTAATCTATATCTATCAACGACTTTTTAATGAATTCGTATCGAAGTGGCGGATTTTGTAAAATGTCACTTATTTGTGACATTTCTGCTGCTGGGAGGCATTAGATAAAATAACCGAATTTAATTTAATCAGCCTTGACTGTTTTTATGTCGAACACAATCTCGGCGGCATTGAACCAGTCCCTCGGATTCTGTGGCCAAAATGGCTGCAAATTAATCCCAATAGATTCCAGGTTCACCTTATTTTGCTCGCCGGTTTCCATATTATTGCCTTTGTCTGACATGGTATATAATTATTAATAATACATTGACCCGGTGCATAACTAAACAAAGCGTTGGAGAATCAAGCTTAATGAGGATCAAGCTAACACTCATATTAATTGTATATATCAACAGACTAACCATGCACCAACTCAAGGAAGATGCCATATGCAAAAACAGCTAAATACCTTAACATACCTCCCATGACAAAACAACGACAAAAGAGGACATGACAAAAAAAAGAAAAACTTACAATTAATTGAGACAAATATAATGGCTCATAAGTGGAGGCTTACATTTAATTCAGAACAAGCTGATTTCGGAAAATGTTAAAGCCGATTTATGATAGATCGCCCTGTCGCTAGAATAACCAAGCAACAATTTAAATACAGAAAAATGCAATGAGGAAGAAATTAGCAATATAGAATCTTAGTATAGAAAAAACGGCGACTCAATTCACCAAAAACTGTGAGACGCCTTTGGGACGGAGTCATAGTTAAATTTAGCATAGTAAACTTAGTCAGAACCAAATTGCTGATTATTCCATGACTATAGATATAGTAATATATCAAAATAATATAAAACATAATTCAATTCAACAAATTACCAAAAGTCTACCTAACATTTTTTAGTAAAACTAAAATAGTTCTAGGTTATTTATTAGTTAAACAGCACTAAATGAATGTACTGCAACCAATTACATTTTTCTATATACTTCACACGAGTAAAATTTAATTTTACTTTAGTACAAATGGAAAAAACAAGTTTTTCCTTTTAAATATCTACACACATATCTAACAATATTCTAACATCAAAGTAAAGTTTGATTGACTATTTTATCGGTAAGAAATCATATAAATAATAGCTTACATCGAATCAAAACAAGAAATTGAATATCTTTAAAATTGAAAAAAAAAATAAAAAATCACTCAAAGGAAACTTGAAATATGCGCGCGGTACTAAGAAAAAAGAAGTATATTCTTGCTTTCGTCTCTGCTTAATTTTAAATTACTCATTTTTACCGATTTTGACTGTTCGTTTGTTGAATTTTTTTTTTTTTTTTAATTTTTGAGTATGAATTATTGAGCTTTTTTTTTTTTGATTTTATTTTTTGTTAGTAAGAAATATGATTTTTAATTGGTATTCATAAGAAAACTTCTCATCGTCTTACATTCGGTTTGGTATTTCAATGTTCTGTGGTATGGATGATTAATCGAGTGATGTCAGAAAAGTTGATTTGATTTATATGCTCATAATTAGATAATGAGTTTTTTGAATTCATAAAAATGAAAAAAGAAAAATGGATAATAATAATAAATTGAGTTTAAAAACGAGTGAAAAACCAATGATGATGATCATCAACGACTATATACATATATATGTACGTATCCAAAGAATAGTAATAATGGTGATAATCCATCCCATTATTTAATTTATATAAAAATGGAGATGATGAAAACTAATGTGTATATACGTATAAATATATATACATAAATACATGCATGTAATAATATAAAAATGACAGACAGACGCATTCTAGTTATTTTTGTTGCTGTTGGTTGATGTTAAAATTAAAAGCATACACCGGTTATTTTGAATTTCAAATCATGCAATACAAGGGTTTGGTCTGGTTAAGTATAAAATGTAGTAGTATAGTTATAACATACTCAAAGTTTAACGCGCGATATATAACATACACGTATTTTTTTATTTTTTATTTTTTTTGGGTTCTGATATTTCAATGTCAACCTGATCGTTCAATAATTTATTTTAATTTATAACACAAAAATGAAAAATAAGAATTAAATATTTTCAGTTAAATTATATTGAACTTGATTCGATTTATATTATATATATATATATATATATATATATATATATATATATATATATATATATATATATATATATATATATATATATATATATATGTATATATATATATATATAATGTGTATATACTACATATTTTTGATATGTGCGCGCGCGGTATTAAAATAAAAAAAAAAATCTTTATGAAATAAATATTTTCTTCGTACAGTGAAAACAACAAAAATATTGATGATGGTGGATGGCGGAGATAAATGGTGTCGCTCAGTTGGAAGATGTATAAAAATTATTATTATTATTTTTACCATTTTTTTTTTTCGTTCTTGAGATGGATAAAGAAAAAGTTGTCTTATTTTTGATGAGAGTTTTACATTATTATTATTATTATTATTATCAGTATTACTGTTATTATTATTGCTATTGCTGTTGTATGAACATAATATACTTTATCGTTGGCATGGTATAAATGTAATGTCTAGATCAACCGGAATTGTATGAACAGAGGCAGCAGATAAGATTTAAGCAAAATGGTTAAACAAAAAAATTAACGAATATTGCGGGTACGTGCAGGTTAATGACTTATATGTTATAAGCAATATAAATTCTAATGAAATATGTGCATTAAGTAATGTAATATATTGGGACACCTGTTCAAATGACTAAAATCTTATGTTATAGTTTAACTCAATAATCCTAAAGATTTTCTAAAAATTTTAAAATTTTCACTAAAAATATTTAGAATTAAACGATATTCACTATGTATAATAACGAATTTAGCTGTTTAAAGAGAAAAAATATTAAGATGGTCAACACGAAAAAAAAAAGATTATATAGCATCGAATACCACAAAGAGACGAAGTCAAAACAAAAACGTATCTGGAAAAGAAATCCATAAGTGATTCTCAGTGCGGACACATGTGCAAAAAACCCAGAAAAAATTAACAATATGCGGGCGGCGATATTATTAAAATGTTTCGCTAAATTTTAGTTAAAAAGGATCTACTGATCTGGTGGCTAGAAAATCAAAACGATGAACCTACATGTTTTAATCATAAAATTATTGGCGATACGAACTTTTTTTCAACATCTCGTCAGGTTCTATAATTCTGTTAAATTCGCTGCCAAAATAAAAGCCGATCACATTTAATTATTGCTTAATGAGGGATTTGAGCTCCGTAAGAATACATTAAATGCGCAAATACGTAGGTCAGAAGACCAAGATCATTCAAAATCAATTTCAAGCCTCGGTATGAATTCGCCCAGTTGTTTGATCCTTTAGGGTTCTATGGTCCAATTGTTTTTTTTCGCCCAACACATCATGCAAACATTATGGTCTCTTAAATTAGATTAGGACGAAGATCTGCCTTTACATTTATGCAAGTTTTGGTTAGAGTTAAAACGACAACTATCCACGATTAGAGATTAATAATTCTAAGATGAGTCATGATTTCACGCCTAAAGTGCGTAGAACTTCATGTTTTCGGAGGTGTATCTCAGATAGGTGATGGATGCAGCATTTATATTAGCACCTTGGTTCAGAAAAATCATTGCGATGTCAAATTTTTAAATTTTGAAAGTTAAGTTTCTCCTCTTAAATTCCAGACCATACCCCGGTTTGAGCTATGTGCTTCGTTATTACAGCTTGATCATAAAGTATTATCCGTCATGAAATTTAGTTTTTCAAATATTTATCTTTGAACAGACTCCAAAATAATATTGTATCGAATTAGATCTATTCAGGACATCTCAAACCCGAAAAATTGGTATTATGTCTCAACAACTGAAAACCCTTCAGATATGATTTCCAATACGGACGAAATTTATATGCAAAAAGCCATCAAACTATGGGTCTCAAATTATGGGTCAGTTATCGAAAGAAATTGTGGTTCCATCTCGTCCGTTTGGGAATGTTGGCAACGACTACTGCGGCCCTTTTCTTCTTAAACCTAAAATTTTATCCTGAGTTGAAGAAAAATGTTATTTATCACTTTCCATATGCTTTTCAATTAAAGCCATACATATATAGGGATTGTAAGTGCTTTGTCAACCGAACAATTTTAGCAGCGTTCCGGAGAATTTAGGCCGAGTCGCAATTTATGTTCAAATGTCTACTTTGATAACGCAACAAACTTCGTGCAAATCATAATTAAGGCTATTACACTACATTCTGACGTGATAAATGCGGATTCGGCTGTGAAGAGTGCAAACTTTCATTTAAAACGGATTGTTGGCAGTTTATTAATTTTCGAACAATTAAATACTCTTATCATTCAGATCGTGGGTTGTCTAGAGAGGATAGTCTTAGGGAATTTACAGTGTCGGCAGAAATGGAACCACATTTAAACAGAACCTAAAATAGGCAGTCTAGATTAGTCATCGATTCAACAATATAAATCGCAACTTATAGTAACCTTATTTTCAAAGAAAATAAAGCGTCGTAATTTTTTTTTTTTTTTTTCAATTTTAAATATGTACTAAGTAAATTTTTGTTCAACATTTATTTTTGTTGTAGGATTTAACCCTCCAAAGTGGGGAGTATGCTTGAATTATAATTAAATTTGAAATATAAAATTGTAAAGGAATCAGTGGTTGATGCTTCCGCATCAAATGTGTAATGTTTTTGTTTTCTGTTTAGCCATTTTTATGTTTATTGATGGTATTCGGATTGACTACAAAACAATGGCATTACACATTTGATGCGGAAGCATCGAGCAATTTTTTATGTTAATTTTAATCACTATCATGACATCCAACGTAACAATTAAAAAAAAAAAAAATAACCATTTTCGTGAACTGGTCAATGAAATTTTAGGTCATCAAATTTTAGGCATAAATCTAATTCCAGAATTTTTGAATTTTGATTCCGGAATCAATTTCAGAATTGAATTTTCCTTTAATAACATTTTTGAAGCCAAATAATTGCAAATTATAAATAAAATATCTAAATTTTAAAATAATTTAAAATAAATTAAATTAAGTCGGACAAAATAGTTCTTCGTTTATTGATCTGAACCGCCAATTAATTTTTTAATTTCATCCCAAAATCATCGTTTGATATGTTCTCCTCAAACAGAAAAGAATCAATTACATCCGATGACAATAAATTTGTATCTTCCCTACAAAGGGCTTCAACTGCTAATTTAACATAGGGTTTAAGCATTTTAAAATTAATGACAATTTGTGTACCATTCTATTTCCGAAAGGATTTTTTCTGTAGATATTTGGAGGTCAATTGAAGCTTTTTGCACACATGTTTTAATTTTTATAATCCTTTCGATCTTTGCACAAAGAGAACTCAAACGTGTAGTGCAGTCTATTAAAAGTTGTAATTCTTTACTGTCGTCCTCAACTTGCACATACTTCTGAAGTATTTCGTTTTTCTTTGGCGACCGTCGAAACATCATTACAATTATTCGCACTTTTTTTAATAATACCACTGATACGAAAATCGTTTGAGAATTCTGTGCGGTTAATATCGCCATTTATTGGACACACTTCAAATCCTACTTCTAAATTTTCATCATCAAGTTCGAACATACCTTCGTCAGTCTCATCTATTATATAAATGTTTTCATCAATTTGGTGTTGATTATTATTATAGTCTAAATCTTCAAATTCCTGCGAAATTTTAGTTTTGTACCGAAGATTTATAATTTCTATTTGAATTCCATGTGCAAAAATTTGATCGCATGGAAAATTACTCCTAACTTTTATCATCATAGCGGCTCCATCCGTTACTATATGCATGAAATATCATGAATATGAATGTTAAATGATTTTATTGTTTTATTTAACAGAGCTATATACATTCATCGGCTCATACACAAACTATATCTATATACATCTGGCCAGCTCAAGATTCCAAAATTCTCTATGTCCATGATCGTTGACGTTTAAAAATCGCCGATTTCTGGAAAAGGTCCATTCATCCAATGTTAGACTCATTTTAAATTTTTTTGATTTCAGTACACTTATTTTCGAAATGGTTTTTTCTCGCAATTTTTTGTAATAAACGATGACCATTTTTTTTAAATATTGTCAGAGATTTCGGAAGGTTCGAAAATCCTCGCAATCGCAAACATTTCCGTAAATCATACGACCAACAAAATATTTTAAATGGGAGCCCATCAATGCTACCAACCGGGATATTATCGAAGGTAAAGTTTCATCTTTTTTACCGAAATACTGGTCAAAAGTTTTAATTTTGTCAGGAGAATACTGCGCTGACGCGGGATTTGAAATATATGTACGCTTACCAGCTGAATGATTGTTTTTTCGTATGTGTATGTCATGTTTTGTATACAAAGGTTTGTGACTTCGTGGTAAAAAAGAATGCCAAACTGACTTTTCATGATCTTTTTGTTTTAATACATTTATGTAAATGTCCGATGTTTCCGACTTGAGGTTATAATTTGTAAAAGAACAAAATAAAAATTACGCTAGATTTTGAAAAAAATTAAATAGTAACCCCGTAATACAAACCTATCTAAAAAATATATAAATAATAAATATACAAATAATTTAAAATCACCAATTTTTGAAATATTTATAATAATAATTTGCGTTTCCGTTCAACGGATAAAAATTGAGAAACAATCGTTACATTAAAGTACAAAGTATTTAAAAGGTGTATTTTATAAGAAAGAGGGATGGATAAAATAAAAAAAACTCATTAAACATTGCTAGGGCTGAGCATTTATGGTTTCGTAATAATAGTGAACACATAGAACAAAATACCAAAAATTTAATTTGAAATACACTCTAATGCTGTGTGCTTTAATCGGCTAAACTAACTAAACTAAATTAAAACGATTTAGTTCATGCTATTTCTAGATAGATGGAACTACACAAAAGTAGACAAAAATCGCTAACTGTGCCTCAACATGAAACTAAACTAAACCAAAAAGTATTATAGTTTGTTTATAGTTTAAAATTATTATAGTTATTTTATACTTTTTGTAAAAAGTCATCGAAAAGTTACATCGGAAAAATACTTTTTAGCTCCCATCTATGAAGCAATAGCGGAAGCTCAAACAATTTGAAAAGTTTAGTTTGAAAAGTCGATTAAGGCACACATCATAAAATTGTGAAGTTGACTAAAAGAATTAGAAGTTCATAATTTTGGAATTTGCGTTTTTTGATTCCGGAATAATTAAAGTTAATAAATGAACCGGAATTTGGAATTCTTTATTCCAGAATTGTATACCCTAATCTTTAAGTACCAATAAACAAATCTAGAAACGTCAAAGTAGAAGTTGAAACCCTTAAAGAAAATATAGAACCTGCAGCGTGACAAAGCACTCCATTTGGAACGTAGATGCAACTAATATCATAGATTAAGATATCAAAAGATGTCCCAGTTAGAACAAAAAATAATCGTAAGTAACGGATACCTCTAATATGGTGACGGATAACACTACTTTGAATCCAAATTTATAGAATCATTTTAATGTTTAATATATACAACCTACAAAAATATATTTTTCAACTACAAACAAAGATTTCATTGTATAGAAAGGCTACTTGGTTTCATTTTTTATTCTTTCATTATGTCGAATGCAAATTTTACGAACCTTCATTAAACAGTGACCAAGAAAAATGGTTCCTTCTTTTTAATTTCACTCTCTGTATTTATTTTTAGATATAAATCTATGTTGATTGTGTATGGACCATCTTTATTATATCTTAATCTATGATATTATCCAATTAAAGTAAATCATACTTAAGTTTTGGCAAATAAATCGAACTGTAGCAAATAAAACTTCAATGTAAATGAAACAATAGACTAATATTTATCTTTACTTACTGTAACTGGTCTAAAAGATACTTAATATTCTCTGTGTACGGAAAACAACACAAGTTCTTGGAACTGCCAAACAAAGTGACAAGTAAATTTTTAGACATAATCAATGCTGAGTTAATCAAACATCGATTTATACAGTTAATAACTGAATGAAAAATTATAGAGTACAGCTCAACGAAACCAAATCTGTATCATGTGAATTTTTATAATAAAAGAAATTATGTCAAAATACAACATAGACATATAATGTCAAAATAGACATATAATAAGTCAGTTGTAATAATAAAAATAAATTATGATCTTTTTAATCACGATGTTTAAACGGAACTGATAAAGAGCTGTAATACTATCTAAACATATCATCGCAAGTAAAAATATAAACGACTTCAAACAACTCGCATGGTTTGCCCAAACCTATGTATGGTCTCTCTGTTTGCTACTTTAACATTACAACAGCACGCACTAAGCTTACACCTTATGCCAATAGATTACTAGTTTCGATATTCTGTGTTGGCAACATAAAGAGACAGTTTATAAATTTATAGATGCATATAATGTGTATTATACAGCTTTTAAGATATAAACTAGGTGTCATTTAGAGTTTTACGATGAGTCATAAATTAATCATCTCAAGTCGTTAACCGTATATATATATACATATATATATATATATATATATATATATATATATATATATATATATATATATATATATATATATATATATACATATATATATATTCATATATATATATATATATATATATATATATATATATATATATATATATATATATATATATATATATATATATATATATATATATCGACATAAATATATAGTATTAGTGGATGATCTATATATTTTTATAAGATATTTACGATCGTTCGTCCAACCTGAAATTTTACATGTTTGTTATTGCGTTAATCGATTAATTCTAAAATATTTTTTATCGTTGTTTAAAAAGTGCACAAATAAACCATTTTTTTTCTACATGAGTACTTGCTCGCTTGCCTATAATATATCTACAAAATATATAAGAGTCACATAGAAAAATGTATATTGTATAAATAATAGGAAGGCAAAAATATCTATAACTTCTTCATTAAGAATAATTTATCTTTGTTTCACAGTGTCACTGTGAAGATCAATAATTTATATTTTTATAACATCTAATTTTTCTATTTGATTGGGTTTTTTCTTACATTTCTACGTCGTCTTATATTATAGAATATTATAACAGACATAAAATTATAAAATATTACATTATGGAAAAAATAAAATAAATAAAAATTATGTATATTTATTGTTTATGATAAAAAGAAAAATGGCTGTCATTAAAAAATATGTAGAAAAACTGTATATATATTCTGTTTATGTACAGTATATATATATATATATATATATATATATATATATATATATATATATATATAATTTGGGAAAGCCTTTCATGGTAAATTGAATATATAATCGCGTACAAGTTTAATCGGATAAGTAATTGCACGAGAATGGATCTGATGTATGTAGAGAAGAAATAAGATCAGAATATGGATTAGAACTAAATAATTCGCATACAGTTATTTATTGCTAATGTCTTGTCTGACGATGGCATATCATTTATATACATATATATAATGTGAATTCATAAAGTTTTTTCTTATTAATAAAACTGATTATATTTTGTTGTTATTTTTCTTATTTTACAGTAAATCGTTTCACAAATATGTCAGAAGTTTAGCATTGCATTAAGTAAACTTTGCTAATATTTTTTATTAAATCAAATTATTTTTTTAATGTTTGATTGATGAGACTGTGAGACCAAGCTCTTTGCAAGTGTTCCGGTTAGCGCTGGTCCTATTCCCACAGCCTTTTTACATTTGACAAATAATAGGATAGGAGGGATTTTTATATATTTATATTACTATAAATATATTTCCATGCATGATAGAAACGACCCGGTTTCAGACACCTCATGATTATTATGTCACAATTTTATTCTATTTTTTGTGGTGTAGGGAAAAGAAAGGTATGTCAGTAATGACAGAATTGGTCCGGTTTCTCGGAAGCCAATATTCAAACTACTGTTAGCATAAGACAATCGCAATTTTATTGAACTGCTCTGCATCCTGTCATCTCTTATCAGCAATTCCATTCAACTGTAATCTGCAAAAACATTCCCTAAAAAAAAAATCTATTAATGGGCTAAAATATCCAAGTCGTAGACTGTAATAAATTGGATTTGTTTTTGCCTGAAATTTACAATTAATTAATTAATTACATCATTAAAAATATAAAATTATAAAAATTATAATATGAGTATAATAATATAATAATATAAAATGATTTTAAAAAAATTGATTGAACATTACCAATCAATTGAATTAACCGTTTAATGACCCATACGTCATATAATCGCCGAAAATCTAATTTATTTACACTTTATTTGACACAAAACTTTAAAATTAATATAAATTTGATCTATAATGCAAAGCCTATATGTTTTTGGCTTTGCTGATCAGAGTGTATGACTGCTGCTCTCTTTTTTCATGAGCCATAACCAACAATAATTTCACCAATTTTAAATTCAATAACTTCTCCTTGTAGTACAAGGTCGAAATGCGAAGCTGTCATTAATGGTCTGATGAAGCAGATTAATGGCCAATGTGGAACCATACCAACTCTTATTTCAGACATTAAAACATCTCAGGAGTTTATTTGTAATTAGTTTGAGGGCATTAAAAGAGAAATCAATACTATAGTAGCTGATAATATACGTTTATCTGGCATATGTTTATCTGGCATATACGACTAAATTTAATGGAAATTTGCAGGTGAAAATGTGGTGAAAATGTATGAATTTAAAATCAAATTATTTTTTAATGATCATTAAAAAAATGATCGGTTATAGATGTTGTAATTCATTTTTTTGGTAGCTTAATTCTATGAAATACTACAGTAAAAGCGAGCAAGCCGATATTTATTAGAAACTAAATATGGTAAGTTTTAAGCTACATATATATAAAGAATTAAATGACTAATAATACAAATTATCATGTTTTTGCATAAAATACCCGCATTAATTTAAATCCCTATAATAACAAAACGAATGTATATATTGGTAATGGCACTGATTGATTAAATTATCATCAATGTTAAATTGGTGTCGGACCTAACAAAGCCCAAAACTATTGAATCCATTTCTAGAAAGTGTTTTAAAAATTTGTAACCACCGCAGGAGGTCGGTCGTTTCTTTATAAATAATTAAAAATATAAATTCTTTTTTATTTAAAAAATGCTTATTTATTGTTAAATGTTTAATTTGATTAATAAACCGATAGAAAATCGTAATGATGACTCATTTATGCGCTATAAATACTATTTAGTTATTTTAAATTAACCAATCGTACACCGGAAACTCAAAACGGAATGAAAATCGTTTAGTTACAAAGCAACGACACGAAAAATTATCTGGCAACGATTTCTTTATTTATATTTAAATTAATAAAATTTATAAACTAAAATTAAACGGAAACGATACATAGTAGCTTTATTTAATTAATAAAAATTGAAAAATTCAATAATTTTACAAATTTCATGCAAAATTATCAATTATGTATTTACATCGTCCGACATCACGATATCGTGACTAGATCGTATAGTTTTTTCGTTGTCAAACGCATTATACCATTTAACTAATTTCAAACGATTTCAGCATCGTGTTATTTTTTGTGTTTTTGAACCCTGCAATCTTTTGCCGAAGCTCTCTCAAGTCTTTCGCGGTTAATTTTTAATGTCCTATACCCTTACGCCGTCACCAGCCAAATCGAGGACGCACGAATACAGGTTCCATTTTAAATCCATCTGCACATTGCATTGCTCCAGTCAGCCTGCACTGACATGAACGATGGTTGGCCTATGGATTCTGCACTCCAACAAGGGGTCATTGTGTTTTTCGTCATCACCGATCGTAATCAAGTGATGAAAAATCTCTCTTGCAACCCTCTCCCGTTGGGATTCGAACCAGGTACCTCCCGTCCCAAACACCGCAGCTTTAACCACTGTACCAATTACGATTTAAGCATTCATACTTAAATTTTATTGGCGATATAATTTTTCGTTGATTTTTTTTTTGTGTTGACAGGAATTCTATAGTTGCTGCGATCATTTTTAAGAATGCTCTTCAGTAAACGGTTGATCACTGTCAAAATTTCTAATTAGAGCTAGATCGCAGCGATCCACTTATTTCGACCTTGAAAATAAAGAACGAATAGATGACATATTTCGATGGATTCTCATGTTCCGAAAGTTTCTGCATTATATTTTTCCAATCGCAAGTTCCTTAGGCCATGTAATATTTTTGCCTTCAGTAATGTTTGCATATAGAGCAGTATGCTTTTTGATTAGTTTGTGTAAACACAAACCAATCGCGTTGGAGTTGTTACCGTTCTTGTTTTGTTGAAAATCCTATTAATTTGTCTTGTTTCTTCAATAGACATCAACTTAGATGAAATAAGATCACTAAAAATAGGCGATAGTGTGAAGTTATAGTTTGAAAACCCACAGCAATTTTCCACGAAATGGCCGTTAGATTGTGTTTTTAATTCAGTTTCAAGCATCAAATCACTATTTACGTCGGTTACATTTTCATTTAAACAAGCTTGATCTGTAACTAATATGTCCAATGATGTAACACTTCTTTTGTTTTAATGACATGCGGTAGCAAAATTTTCATTTATTTCTCCAGCCAATCGCGGTTTTCCTTTATTTTTCATTGAACTACTGGATTTTATTTTTTATTTTACTTCGAATAATCAAAAATTATTCGTACATAACTCTATTCAATGTTATAAAACAAAACCTAAAACTATTCATAAATCAATGGGTAATTTACCGCAACAAAGAATCGAACCAACCAGACCATTCATTAGCATCTGCACAGTTTTTAGTGGGCCGTTTTTCATCCAACCCACATTAAAACGAGGTAACACATCCATCAAAGCATATTATATGTGGCACTATTTGTGTGTTTTGCTATACATAAAGAACTTTAATTGGGAATTTAAAGTTAGAGTTTTTTATTGATGCATTGAAATATCTTGCACGACGAGGGAAATGCTCCAAAATATTTTGTGATAATGCTACGAATTTTACTGATACTCAAAAAGAGTTCGAAGTTTTCAATGCATTTTTTAAATCATATATAATATTCAAAATACCATCTACTGATCCCTTCCAGATTTTAGTGTCATTTTGGCGGTCTGGGGGAGGTTTTAAATCAGCAAAATATATATATGATTGTATTTGATCTCTATTAGATCAAATACAATCATGCCTTAATTTGGGTGTCGGCGATCTTTGCCATTTCATCCGATCCAAACGATATGAATCAACTCACACTACAGTTTAGTTTGGTCGCTCAAAATAAAGCTGTGATGAACCCAACGCCGCTGTTTGAATTCCATTCAGACGGTCTTGAACTTGAATACTTGAATTGATGATCACTCCCTACATATTTGGCAGGATATTTTTATGAGGAAACAATATGCTGGTCACAATGAGATCGTGTGCAATCACAAAGTACATTATTCTTGCCTTACTATCGGTCACTAAAGATTGTGTCAGGGGAACGGGTCTATGTTTTTTGCCAGCTCTAGCATTAAAGGTATATATCACTATTCCGGCGTATGGATCCCATCGACTTCCATCGACTTCGGTATGGATCCCATCGACCATCTAAATTCTTGTAAAATGTATATTTAACCTTAGGCTCAAGAAGAAAACCAATACCAAAATTGAAAATCAACGTATATAGGTTGGGAGACGATATAGAATACTATGCGGGGCTCTACTTTATGGCTCTTTTGAAGAGCAACAAGTTCTAATGATGATGAAATAAAACCAAAAAATTAATCTCGTTTGCACTTTCGAGCAGAAAACATTCCTAATATTGGATATTAGGAATGAATTTAAGTTGTGAACCACAGATAATCTGTGGTTTTTGTCTTGTGTGTAAAGAAATTGATTGACTTTAACAATCATATAAAACCGCATTTAGCACTTGATTTACTACATATTTGGTGTCAGCAAAAACGGTACAAACAAATTGTACACAAATTTGTTTACCGATATACCAAAATTTCGGTAGCAAATTGCTTTGGGAGTTAACAAGAGTTAGCTAACTTTCTTGATATTGTTAAAGCCAGACTTTCTGGTAGAGCCTATGATTTAGTAGAATACAAATCTTTTGAGAATTAGAAAATCTTGAAATCGAATTTTAAAATCCAATCTGACGTCCTTAGTATATAGACCAATTTCAAATGCAATTGATTAAAGCAAGCCAGCAGAATGGTGAAAATATTATTTCCTTTGCTAGCAAAATTGAACAATTGCAAGAGAAGTATTGAGCAATAACCTCTTTACCGCTTTCAAGTCATTCCAAGATATGTGAACGGAACCAGTTAGATTACTAGTGAAAGCTTTTTGTTTTGATACATTGAACACAGTAATTAGAAAGGCGACTGAAGAAGAATCTATAATTATGCAAATCACATAAAAGATATATCCTCTAATCCAAATTCTAATTCTAATTCCGTTGGTGAAACTTTGAAAGGCCAAATATGTTTCCGTTAGGGGCATACTGCTATAGGCAATGTTTTTTCTTGAATTCAAATTCGACTAAACAATCAGAAAATAAATCATGTCAGGAAAAATTTTGATCGAAATGTGGCGATAATTAGTCATTATTGTAAAAAATTCGAACATGTCATTGAACAATGTAGAAAACGGAAATACGTTAATGAACACCAAATGTCAAAGCATCACATTTAATTAAACATGATTTATCAGCATCGCAAATTATTGCGAATACTAATTCCAGTCCTTACGATTTAATATCCAAAAAAATAATTTCTAAATTTTGTTTACTAAATCTAATCTAAATCTGTTTAAGGATATTAAAGACTAAAGAAATATTTTGTACACCACCTAATTTACAGGATAACTCAGAATGAAAATTCGTTTTAGTTGATATTAATTTAGTAAATACCGCTAGCTCATATTTCATAATCGACTCAGGGTCCGAAATAAGTTTGATTAAACAAGGATATTTTCTGAGTAATGCTGATTGGTTTCAAAATAGAAAATGTTTTATAAAAAGGATTACTTTTGAGAAAATATTTACTTTAGGGGCTTGTTATGGAACGATCAATTTAGCAAATTCTAAGATAATTCGCATTACTCCCGATTATTTTCCACTAACTTGTTGTGATATTCTGGGAAAAAATTGTCTAATGCAAAATAGTTGCATTGATTACAAAGCAAAATCTGTTAAAATAGAATTATTCCAAGTGTTCGTGAAATTGTTTTTTTTGGAAATAGAAATTCCGGCTCGTATTGAAAAAATATTTAGAGTCTCTACTTCAAGTTCTGTTATAGTCACACAGTTTTCTGGGAAAATCAAGAATATTCACACAGGTGTACGAATTAGCAAACTCGATAGTTGAACCTAAGAATGGTGAATGTACAGGTTGCTGTATAATCACTAATGAACATATCCAGTAAATTTATCTGGTAAATCGTTTAAATTGCAAAATATTTTGAATTTTGATTTATTTCATATTAAAAACGAAAATCGCATAGAAAATCATTTAAACTTGTTAGAGTCCGAAATTAAAACTGATCATCTGAATTCTCAAGAAAGGGAAAGTGTTTTAAAAATTTGTAGGAATTAAATTTTCTATTTGACTGGTGATAAGCTAACGTTTATAAGCTAAGCTTATGAGGTTATCACGAAATTCCACTTATCCCTGATTTCTGTCTAATTAATATAAAACCGGATAGGTTACCAGAATCTAGTAAAGCCGAAATCAACTCTCAAATTGATTTTCGTAGATTAAATCAAATGCAGATGAAGTTTACCCATTATCAAATATTACCGAAATATTATACTAACTTGGTCAAACTAATTGTTTTAGTACACTTGACTTGGCAAATGGATATTATTAAATCTTACTTCATCCAGATGATCAAATTAAAACCGCGTTTAGTACACAGTCAGGCCATTACCATTTCTTGTGTATGCCATTTGGCCTAAAGCGAAGTCCAGCTACTTTTCAGCGCCTGATGTATTCATCAATACTATTTTGGCTGGTTTGACTACGTACCAAATGTTTTGTGTATTTAGACGATATAGTAATATAAATGGTTTTGATTTGATGGATCATAATTCGAAGTTAGAAGAAGTCTTCAAAACTATTAAAATTCATAATCTAAAGCCTCAGCCACAAAAGTGTCACTTTTTGAATAAAGAAATTTGTTATTTAGGACATTTTGTGACAAGCAAAGACGTCAAACCCGATCAGGTAATGGTCATAAAACGGTTAATTCAAATGATTTGAACCGTTTAACCAATTTTTTAAATCTAATTTATATTAATTGTAAAGTTTTGTGTCAAATAAAGTGTATCTAAATTAGATTTTTGTCAATTACATGACGTATTGGTCATAAAACGTTTAGTTTAATTGATTTTTAATGTGTAACCAATTTTTAAAAATCTAATTTATATTAATTTTAAAGTTTTGTTTCAAATAAAGTGTATATAAATTGGATTTTCGGCGATCATACGACAAATTGGTTATAAAACGGTTAATTAAATTGATTTGTAATGTGTAACTAATTTTTTAAAATTCAATTTATATTGATTTTAAAGTTTTGTGTCAAATAAAGTGTATGTAAGTTAAATTTTCGGTGATTATTTGCCAATTTGGTCAAAAAACGGTTAATCCAATTGATTTGTAATGTTTAACCAATTTCTTAAATAATTTTATATTTTTAATGGTGTAATAAATCAATTAATTGGAAATTTCAGGCAAATGCTAATCCAATTTTTTACAGCATGCGGCTGGTAGAAATTATATTATGTTATTATATTATCGATTATTTATTTATAATTTTCAGGTGAAAATTAATTTAATTTATAACGGCGTGCAGAAATTAGCTTATCAATAGGTTTTGCTTTTAGGGAATTGTTTAGAGAATATAAATATATGCACTTGGTCTCACAGTCTTATCAATCAATCAATCAAGCGAAGGCGTCAAACCCGATCCGTCAAAAATAGGAAGTTGTACGGAACTATCCAATTCCACGTAATCAAAAGGTAGTAAAATCGGTAACAGGATATTACCGTCGTTTCGTAGAAAATTATTCAAAAATTGCATTACCTCTTGTATATCCTTGTTGAAAAAACGCTGAATTTATGTGAAATTATGTGGTGTGCTTGATATCAGTAATTTAACGAATTAAATCATAAACGTATATCACCACCAATTTAGCAATATCCAAACTTTTAACAGCCATTCATTTTATGACAACTAACGCTAGTGATTTTGCCATAGGTGCCGTTCTTTCGCAGAATTACACTAATAACGATCTTCCAATTGCTTATGCTAGTCGATCATTAAATTGTGCCGAACGTGGCTATCCTACGGTCGAAAACGAGTTTATTGGCAATAGTTTGGGTAGTACATAAAAATTTTAATTTTTATCTGTACGGTACAAAATTTAAAATACGGACTGATCATCGTCCTCTTACTTGGCTAAAACTTAATCAAAAGCCGTCATCTCGATTATTGCGTTGGCGTGAGGATAAATTAGTTATAATTATGAGATCGAATTTAAACCGGGTGCTTCCAACAAGAATGCTGATACGCTTAGTCGAATCCCACATTCTGATGTATAGGTTGACGATTCTATGTCAAATCAAACCCGAGCAACTTAATTGATTCAAATGTCAATGATCTATTTTATATTATACACGGTCACAACAAAACAAAATATCACCGCTTGTTAGTTAATCAAATTTTTCTGTACCAAAACAAAAACCTGACGAAGTTATAGAACTAGAACCAGAACAGGATATAAAGCAGTGAGTGGTAGTAAAGCATTATTATTTTTTTCCAAAACTATATAGTACAGTTCGAAACTATATTTCTGGTCTCGCATTGTGTCTAAAAAATAAGATATTGAAAAATAATAAATGCCCATGAAGGTTACGACCACTTCGCAGAATCCTTTCGAAAAAAATTTCATGGATATTGTTGGACCCTTGCCACAATCATATCAAAGTAATAAATACTTCATATCAAAGTAATAAATAAAGTAATAAATGCAAGATAATCTTACAAAATTATCGGTAGCAGTCTCATTTGTCAATCAAGAAACTTTAACTATTGCAAAAGCCTTTTGTGATAAGTTCATTTGTAAAAATAATGCACCGCATTCAATAATGACTGATTAATGATCAAACTTTATGTCAAAAGTTTTTAGCAATGCTGTTTTCAGTAAATCGTGCCCTGGAACGTTTCCATCAGACTTTGGCAGAATATCTACGGAACTTCTCTTCAAAGGAACCTTTAAATTGGGGTTAATAGATTCCATTTGCTATTTCTAAGGGGAAGGTATTGTGAGCGAATCATAATAATATCTTGTGTATTGTAAATAATGTTTAGATATAACGGGGAAAATAATGATCACTTAATGAGATGATGAAATAAAACCAAAAAATTAATCTTGTTTGCACTTTCGACCAGAAAACATTCTTAATATTGCGGATAAGTTGAAATAAAATGATTTTTAATTAAAAACAAATTAAACTTTTGTTTATTGTGTTGTGTTTTGTGTTATTTTTTAATATTCGGGTTTTTGAATGATGTAGGGGTAATCATTCCAGTGATTGGACCTTTTTTTAATCGCCCTCATTCAAGGACAAGCCATTAATAGTGTGGCTGAATTCTAAAAGTAATAGTAGGCTCTTTTAGAATTGTTGTATGTATGTCTTGGGAGTAAATCTAGCTTGAGTCTCTTTCAAGACTTAATAGTTCCGCGAAGAGTATATCGTTGCTAAGTTGAAATTAAAGGAATTGTTGGAAGGACATCTCCAGTAGTGAGCCCTAATTTGACTCACTACTGTGAAACTTACCAGTTCCGGACATAAATGAGTATGGTTACATCATTTCACCACCTACATAAATCGCATGTTGCATAGTGTTGCACAAAAAGTTGATACACTTTTTTATATACACAGAAAAAAAAAATACTTTAAAAAAAACAGGTGTGTGAAATATTTTTTATACAATATCCTTAGGCCAGTATTCTAAAGTTATTTTCAATAATTCTTTATAGTTTTTGAAATTTCTATTATTGTTATTTTAATATAAGAAACAATAAATCTTTTTCGTTTTTTTTTTTATTGTATTTTCAACCTTCTTCATCATCATGTTATATACATTAAAATCATCATAATTTTTTGATCGGTTTTCGATTATTTCATTATATAAATCAAGAAAAAACCTACTGTAACTAAAATCATATATATGTATATATGTAGAAAAGAAATGAAATATATTTTTATAAAAACTAGAATTAAAAGAATTATAGTGCTTTTTTTCGTTATTCTTTGTTATTCAGGTCCATCCCATATAAATCATTCATTATAATTTATATAAAAAAAATAAAAAATCTAATGGTCGGTTCAAAAACAAAAATTACTAAACACACAGATATATGCCATCCTTCTTGCGTACATACCTTAAAAATGGAAATAAATCTTTTTGGTACCACAAAACAAAAAAAAAAAAAAAATGCTAAGAGATTAACATAAGAGGAAAATGAGATGGAATAATATTATAACGTACATTATATACGAATTTTAATGTTTTTGGTTGTTGGTATATTATAGAAACGATGATGATGATGAGGTTGATGTATATGATGATGGGGAAGGTGAAAAAGACAAATATTATTATGTATAAATAAAAAGATTTGCGTTCGCCTCGTGTATCATCATCGCAAGCATCGAATTAATAATAAAAAAAATTAGGGTAGAATTTCTACCAAACTATATATATATAATTCCTTAAAATATATATTTTCCTTTTTTTTGTGTATACATATATATTTTAATCTCAATTTCCTTTTTTTTCGTTAGATTTTATAATCTCATCATCATTAAAATTGTGTGACCACCTTTTTCCCTTAGCCTCTATATTATATATATGTAAGATAAACGAATGTACATAAAAAATAAGACATCTTTCTTCTTATGTTATGCATCAATTTATCAACATAATCACACACACATACTTCCACGGATGGAGAACAAATAATTTCAATCCATCCTCTTTCGATAATATGTCTGTAAGATGAGAGATCGACCACCATACATCTCAAAAAAAAAAAAAAAAAAAGACCAAACAGAAACACTATTTCATACAAAAAGTAACACAACACAACAACAATAATATTCTTAAATTCAAGCCAATCTGACTAACAATAAATCTTTTACATTTCAAAGAAATAAAAATAAGAAGAATTTATTTCAGTTTTAAATTAAAAAAAAATGGACGCCATTTTTTCTACATATATACATAATTTTAACGAATTCTTCACACAAAATGTTACAAGACAGACAGACAGAATAAAAATTAAAAATAATCAATCGACTTTTTCGAGATCGAATGAATAAACAACAATAACAACAAAAGTTCTTTAAGAATTCACACAAGAAAAAAAATGATGATCATGTTTGAGGAGGATCAATCGATCGTATTTTTTTTCATTTATTTATATATTTTTTACTTTTAAATTCATTTTCTTATCTCATTTGAATTTGATTGTTGTTGTTTTTGTGTAAGATGTACAAAAATTGAACCATTTATATATATATATATATATATATATATATATATATATATATATATATATATATATATATAATTATATATATATATATATATATATATATATATATATATATATATATATATATATATATATATATCAAGACGGTGCAAAACATGTTTTTTTCATATTATCGTCTTTAAATTACAAAAAAAAAAAATTGCCAAAATTATATATAAATTCGTGATTTTTTGATTGGAACCACTTTGCCTCTGTGATATCGAGCACAACAAAAAAAATCGCAACACAAAATAGCAGAACGTACCATCACCATCAACTTTAACACCAAAAAGTTAAGAAAACTGTTTTCTTATTTTTTCTATTATATATACCGGGTGATATTTTTAACCTGAAACTTTGCTAAATTTAAGTATAATCCCATCTTTTTTTTTTTGTTTTGTTTTTTTTTTTTTTTTTTTATTTTTTTTTTATTTTTTTTTTTATAAATATGATTCTTTATTTAAGCTTTCAGTAGTCACAAAAATCCAAGATCTTTTACCTTGTTACTGTTAGGTCAGTAATTAGCTCTAGTAATTAGATTTGACTAAAAAAAAGTATTATTTGTTCTATATTATTTTTGTTTGAGGTCCAGGTCACTCAATATGCTCCTTATTAAATACAAATACAAGTGCTAAACCTTAGTAAACTTTCATCATAATTCAAAAATGTTGTCCTATCAAATCCTTTTTCGTTTGGTAATCTTTGAATATGATAAATGATTGACAGTTGATTATCATCTTGTATGTACCGGAATTTGTCTAGATAAATAAAGCTTCTGGTCCTGGTACGTTGTTAATTTCTATACCTTATAGGTATAGAAATTAACAACGTACTGCTGTGTTTAGATTAAGATACGTTTCAACGCAGTGGAAGGTAGCAGAAATGATCATGATTTTAAAGCCAAACAAAAACAGTAACGATAAAAAGTCATTTAGACCAATATATCTACTTCCTACTATATCGAAGATATTTTAAAAACTACTTCTGAAGAGACTAAAGCCTATAATAGAGGATAATGATCTTATATCTACTTATCAGTTTGGATTCAGAGAAAAACATTCGATCCTAGAGCAAGTTCACAGAATCACAGATATTATAGAACGTACTATAGAAACGAAAAAAATATGTTCAAGCCTCTTCTTGGATGTAGCGCAAGCATTTGATCGTGCATAGCACAAAGGATTAGAGATTACATCGAAAATCTTACTATAACCGACATGCATTTCCGTGTAAATATGAAGATGAAAATTCGGATTTAAAGAAAATTTCAGCAAGAGTGCCGCAAGGAAGGGGTTTGGAACCCATCTTGTACCTCCTGTACACACGAGACATACCACTAATGAAAGAAACAACCATAGCTACATTTGCTAACGACACAGCAATTTTGGCAGTTGGGAGTAATGTAACGCAAGCTGTGAATTTTACTAATAAAACAAACTATGTCAGTATACCAATCGTAATAAACTCTAAACAAGTCCCTTATGCAAATACAGCAAAATATCTAGGGATGATGCTAGATGCCAAACTAAAATGGAAAGAACCTGTCAAAAAGAAAAAGAACGAATTAAACATCAAATACAGGAAAATGTTTTGGCTCATATGTAGAGACTCTGAACTATCTATACATAATAAATTGCTCCTATATCGGCAAACTCTGAAACCTGTGTGGACTTACGGAATACAGCTTTGGGGCTGTACTAAGAAAATGAACGTTAAGATAATTCAGACGTTCTAAAATAAAGTACTTCGGAATATTTTAAATGCCCCGTGATGACTTTTGTGTTTATATAGTCTCTCGATCGTATTATTTGTAAAGCATTCCATGATATTCTTTCTCCTTTTCATAGGGGAGTTTATTTTAGGTTTTTTAGAATTATTTCTGTCAATCAATTTATGCAGTGCTCGATTTCTTCATTGGTAAGATTTCTATCATTTGGAGTTATATAATTTTGATTTGTCCTAAATAGATGTTTTTTATAAATTTTTTCTAGTTTCCCCATCCAAGAGTGCCAGTTGGTATTTATAAATTTGAAGAGGTTTTGTTGAACTATTACTTATTTTAATGATTTCAATGGCTTCTACTTTGATTTCAATGACCTTGGAACGCTTTCATAGTATAATGTAGGAATTTCTCCTCTCTCGACAGTGTTTATGATTAAACGCGTATCCACAATTGCTAAATCTAAAGAGCTATTGGCCGCCGGGAATGTAGGTGCATCTGATTTGTTAATTTGGGATTTGTATTGCCATCTGTTTAAGACTATTGTCGCATTGCCATCTGTTTAAATAAATACCTTTCTGGTTGTTAATGCTATTTCCCCAGTTTTGATGTTTAGCATTTAGATCTTCTGCAATAATATAAAAGTTTCTTTCACTATCGAGCTCTAAGGTCCAGAAAATTTGTTGCCAATCTGCTTCAAACTATGACGATCGGTAACTATTTTGTTACTTTCGGAGAAAAGATAGAGTCGTTAGTCATTATTTAGGTTTATTTTAATGATTGTGGTTTCTATACCCACTATATTTTGAAGTTTACTAATTTGTATTTGCTCGAAATTGAATTTATTTTGAATTATTATTGCTGTTCCTCCGCCGTGTGTATTTCCAGGACGATCCGGTCTGACAATGTTGTAATTTTATAATTCTAAGTGATGTTTATAATTTAATTTCATTTCATATATGAATAAATTGTCTGGTTCATGGTTGATCATGGAATTTAGTATAGGTTTAATGTCTTGCAACACTGATGCTTGAGTTAACGTTCACTGCTATTATTTTCAATTTATTCTTAGATGGTTAAGCATACTTAATAGTTGTGAAATTGGTTCACTTTTCTGTTGTATAATGGTTGCTATTTGATCAACTCGGGTTGATAATTTTTGCATTGTTAATTGATCTGTATTCGATTGATTTAATACCACTTGTATATTTTCGATATTTTTTAACTCGGTGGTCTGTTTTTTTTTCTTTGATTTTTTGTTGCAATTTTAAAAGCGTTTTTTGGTAAGTAAGACAGCCTTTAAATGATGCTGGGTGTCCTGTGCTTCTGCAGTTTACATAATATATCTTATTTTTTTCGATCGTATTTTTATTTTACATTCACCCGGGTTATGCTGTGTATCACATTTTACGCATCTGTAATTAAGGTTACAGTTGGCTGCTGCTTATAAAACTTGCTTATAATCTACCATACGATGCAACGGCATATACTTACGAACTATGATTTGACTAAACAAAGATGTTGAGTTGTGGTGTGCAGTTCATGCGCTTTTTTTATATAATATCAGGCTCGAAGGATTTTATATAGCCTTATTGGAATTATGGATAATGCTTTTCGTTTAAATGAAACTCGTATCTTTACAACCACATTAATATGATAAAGAAAATCGTATGAAAATAATTTTGATAATTTCCATATTTAATTATTTTGATTTTTATGACTAAATTTATTATATTACAATATTTCTAATCATATGATTGTTTATGATTGTCACAACAAAACTTATGATCTTCTTGATAAATAAAATTAAGTTATGATTGCAGCAATCATAATATAAATGTAGCTATCATAATTTGTTTGAGTGTACTATAATAATAATGGTTTGCTCAAAATCCTTGATATATGTACTTCTAGTTATTTTCGTATTAAGATATATAGGTGTGCATTTTGTAATAAAAATAAAAATAAATTATAGTAAGAATTAAATTTTAGTGCTGTGTAATATAATAATCTGATATTTGTACAAAATTCTTAACTATAGTGTTTTAAAATATAGTGACTGTATGCTGGTTGATTCACAAACTTATAATTCCAGTATTAAAAAAACAGGCAATTTCTAAATTGGTTAGTTTCACATAATTTATACATATATCAGACGTAGTAAAATATCTTGTTGTATCAGATGCAAACTGATGCTTTACTTCACTGAAATATAGATAAATCCAAAAAATTGCAAGATTTCTTTATAAAAATAATAAAAAAACAAAGCTTTTGAGTGACGTTATTTAGATTCCATTTTCACTTTATTTTTAAATAGTTAAACAAAAATGTCAATAAATTTTTATATTTCTGCACTAAATTTCACATCGTCAACATCTTATATTTTAACAAAAGATTTAAAACATGTAAAATGACTGCTACAGAGATGCACACATTCGCTAAGATTTTTGGAATACTTCTAAAGGACCTAATACCAAGTGCCAAGCTTGGCGATTTTACATTTTATTACGAGAAATCTTATCAATAACATTTTCAAATTCGGTTCATCCACGTAAACACTTTTTTTTTAAATTATATTTGAAGAACATAATTTACAATTTATTAAAGTGTCAAAGTCATATTTACAATTAAACATCATTTTCTCACTACCCAAAAGTTATGAGTCAAATTGGATCCTTGAAACAGTTTTCGACTATAATCTTTTGACCAAACTTAAAAAAATATTGTAGTAACATCGAAAAACAAAGTTACTGTTATTTGCACTATAGCGTCAAAAAAATCAAATAGTTGTGTCTAACCAAAGCCTCCTTTATAACAAAGCCGCAATGGTCAAAATCGATCTTAAAATAGATGTGGTAGAAAGACGAAAAAAACTCTTTCATAAAAAACGTATGAAAAAAAGTGTTGTCTTTAAAACGTATTTCAAACATGAAAATGGAACTAAAAATTAAGTTTAAACACACAGACATTTAAAGTAATGGTTAAATTATGAACAATTAAAAATTAAATCAATAAAATCGTTTTTTTATATCTTCAATTAACGTTTTAATATGTTAGGGTCATACAAAACCTCTATTTACAAACACAACTGCAAAATAAGAAAATATAAAAAAAATGGAAAAAAACAGAAGTCACAAAAATAAACTCTTTGCGAATGATCGAAATATCATACGTCATCGATATTTCGTTATTTATTTTACTATTGCATTTATTTTTATATTCTACCAAAATTTCATATATACATAAGTAAAATATTATTAAAAACTGAAACCCATATCATTTTAACTTAAAAATATTTATATAAATACTGAACATAATTGATTGAGATTTATATATGATATATGTATTTAAAGATTTGGTTTCAATATATAGATATAAAAAAATTGAGGTTATGAATGACTTCCACTTCAAAAATGCGAATCAAAAAACCATATTTCACATGTGTTCTTATGAAATACCGTAAAATGTATGACCCTTATATTAAGCTCAGTTAGAAATTTGTCCGATGATTGCGGCTTTGTTATATAGAAGGCTCTGGTCTAACCAAATAATGAATTTTTCTGAAGAACGGCTTAACGAAGTTAAGCAGTTAAGTTTCCATTACTTGGAAATACCCAATTGGGAAGTTTTACCCCAACCACTTTATTCAAATATTATTCCGTCTGATAATCACGTGTTCCGATCTGCATATGAAGATGAAAAAAATTAGGTCGAGCTGTTTGAAAGTCTCAGGTTAAAAAAATCACCCGGTATATATAAATATAAATATATATATATATATATATATATATATATATATATATATATATATATATATATATATATATATATATATATATATATATATATATATAATTTGATGATGATGAGATTACAAATGATGATGATAATGAAAAAGAAAATTTCGAAAAGATGTTCCACAAAGAAAATGTCTTGTCTTTTTTTAGTGATTTGCTTTTTTTTGGATTAGATTTTTTTTTCTTGTACGTATATACATACATATTATGTTGTTTTATTTCGATTTTTGGCAAAATGTGAAACATGATCCCAAAAATAGTATGAAAATTATACGAATTTTGTTTTTGGTTGTTTATGGTGTTATCGCATGCGGATTATAGAGAGATGATTCAAAGAGAAGAAAAAATTGGAAAGCTTTTTTGATAGGATAAAAAGTGTTTGATTTTGGTATGTACGAAATTTAATGTCATACGAATTTATGAGGTGAGCTTTTCAAAGTGTCAGATGGGAATATGGTGATAATTTATTTATTTCTGATATAATGGTATATACTAGCTTGATAACTCTATTTATGATAATTAGGATTTCTATTTTATTATTTAATTTAAAAAATCAGTCATTGAGCTCTATATGTAAGATGATATACATCTCATGGAAGAAATATACGATTTTGTAATACAAACATTTTTAAGTAAGATTATGTGTGAATAGTTTCATTCAAATAATGAATTTAACACCTAGCTATATATAGTGAATTTCACAAGCAACTATATGATGTTTATGTTAAATATATACAGTTTGGAGAACTTAACCATTGTGACATAAATAAAAGTATTATTTTTGAAGAATGCCTTAGTTTTTTATGTGTCGTATTAAATCATTTTTGAGAGTGGTAGTCAAATTTGTTCTAAGTTATATCTTGTCGATGGTTATATATCAAATGAATCTCGTGTCGTGTTTTAACTCGTGTTTAATCTTGATTCACATTAAATAATAAGTTTATAATATAATATAATATATATATATATATATATATATATATATATATATATATATATATATATATATATATATATATATATATATTATCTACACGCTAGAAAAGAAACCATGTAAATTTTCTTGACCAAACATCAACGACAATGCACCAAACAGAAACTCTATTGCTTTGCTAAGTTAAACTATTGTTTTCTCGGTATGACAATCCTTCTTTCAAAATCTACTAAATAGTAATGACAATGTAACTTTGAATATATCCATGTGCTAATATTGTATGTTATGTCATACAATATTAGCACAACCATTCAACCACTGATTCTTTGCAATCAGGATGGTTATAAGGATCTGTTGGGAGTATAACATCAGCAGGCATCAGGAATACATTGGTTTTCACCAAACATATAATAACGTCTCTAGTGCAAATTTTGGAACCATGTCTTTAGCAACGTGCAGAAGATTATATTTAGCTCTTTAAACTATTGACAGGAAAATATAAAAGACCGCTTTGCTATCGGTTACAAATATTTCTATGTGTACAGCTGAAATATCTGCGATCAAAACATTATCGCGATCATGTAAACTTGCGCCTTATATATAAAGCACTAATATACCCTATACTATCTTGAAGCGAAAGCTGCACCTCCAATTACTGTCGGATTCTCAGTAGGTCTGAGAGAAAAACGTAGACTGTCTAACTTAGACAAAATCTACGTGTCATAAGATGTCAAAACTGGAGGCAACTAGCAAAGAAAATAGGTAAATTGAGGTTAACATGTGTGGGTGAACAACTTGGCGCAGCGTCAGAATTTTAATGTAAAGCTGTAAAACGTATATAGCTGTATTACGTATATGTATACAAAATGGGCTTATTACAGCGTAACAGTTTTAAGCCTAAGAATATTTATTGGGGTTGCGTCTAACAATGACTAAAGGAAAATAATTCTTTGATGTAATTAAAGAAAGGACACGTAAAGCATTTGCAATAGGAAAACAAATATACTGGCCATCGGACCCAACTGAAACATGGCGCGCTGTCAAAATAATCAACTATAGGAAAAAGAGTAATATTAGTGAGATTTATCAAGGCATAAAGTGCGTAAAGTGTCATTATTCCTAATATTCTCGTTGAATTGCTTATTCATGAAAAACTCGCCAATACATCTAAAAGATTATAGGTATCTGGTACTGCTGTAAATCAAGTTTTAGTAAATCAAGTTTAGTTTACCAAAAAAGCTGACAGGTGTCTAACACCAACAGATAACTTTTCTTTAATGTCGTTTTGAAACCGCTGAAATTGTCACTGCAACGGAAAACGGTTTTCTTAGGCTCAAACATCTAATTGTCGATATTATAAAATCTCTTCTGGATCAGCTGTCGGAGTTTCGTGATCAATTCTACCACGATACATTAGTAAAGAAGAGCGTCAACCAAAAACGTCGCTAAACTTCATTCTTGTCAAACTAACATCCAAATAGAGCCCAAAAAGAAATTTTGGACAGCAAAAACTTTCCTCAAAAACCTATTTTCGGACCAGATAGGATTTAATTCTGAAAATCTACAAATTTTTCTTCGAGATCATCTCACTGTCAGACAACTGAAACTATTTCGTGTTGCCCGGCAGTTCTAGTTTAAAACCGCAGTTACTGTGAACTTTAAACAACATAATTATTCCTTAAAAGCACAAAACACTGAAGTCAAGTTAAAATTGGTGCGTTACTGATTTATTCAATAATTTTTGTTGTTAAAATTTTCTCTGCATATAGGTGAAATCTCTAGTAGCAAAGTTGGCGCATATTTTTCATGGCTGTTCTTCGAGTCTGCAGTTGGTTGCATACTGTGGCCAAAAGTAAATTATGTCCAAAATCCTAGTCATTGGGTTATGGTTGCATTGAAATTCTTTACGGAGTTTTCAGCAATTCTGTCCTGAGCGTTTGACAAAAATTAAAAACATGTAATGAATATAAAAGCTTCAATGGCAAAATTTATATTATTGCCATACAACTCGCTAAGAGAGATGGGCCAATAAATCGTATTTTTTGAATCCCGGGTTTTGTCGGATTAATAATATTTTTCCATCGATTGAAAAACACATTATGAAATTTTTGTTATTGTTTTTTTTTATTTTTTCATACATTTTTTTGCATTTTCACACAAAATCGACGTTAAAATTGTCACACTTTGAGAATTGTCATGATTTCTCCTTTTTTAGAAGTTCTGTAGATTTCAATGATTTTTGGTTGCAAAATTTAAAGCCCAGAAATAGTTATAACCAGTAAACAATTATACAAAGGAAACAGTAAAAACAATTTTGCTTTGACAAGTGCAATTCAAAAGAAAATAGAATAAGCAATGCTAAAACCAAACATATGTCTATTTTGCTAAAATCGAAAGTGGCAAATAGCAAACCTATACCAAGAGCCTATAATATATATATATATATATATATATATATATATATATATATATATATATATATATATATATATATATATATATATATATATATATATATATAATATATATATATATATATATATATATATATATATATATATATATATATATATATATATATATATATATATATATATATATATATATATATATATATATATATATATATATATATATAATATAGCTAACTAAATCAAATCTAGATTTCTAAATAAAATAGTAAAATTTCACAGTTAAAAACAAGAATGATTATGCTGCATATTGCACCAAATCTAATTATACATTAATCACTATAATGAAATTATAAAAGAAAAATTATAAATCTCCCAACTCGCATTCCATCACAAAACGATTTATTTGGCAATTAGTCATTTTTGTGCTATATAAACGTTTTCAACATATAGCATAGCACCAACATAGATTTCTATAGTTAAGTGTTGTAATAAGCGAGAAAAAACTAAAATAAAAATTCCAATGTGATGTGTATATATCACATTAATCATATTTCGTATATATATTATATGGATAAAAATCAAAAGATTTAAATAAAAGTACCACTAATAAATTTTCCATTTTCCAATAAATATAAATAATCATAATAATTCTAATAATAGGCCACACTAAAAACATAAAGCAATAAAATTAGAAAATTATCCAATCCAATGAGACTTTTCAGCTATACACAATTTTATATATTATAGGTATATACGGCTATAATGAGAATGACGATGACGATGATGGTTGGAAAATCAACGAAAAGAAAATTACCATGTGATATATGGAAAGTGTGTATTTACCGTATATATATAATAAATAGAAGGTGATTTTCAGTATAGCAACAAATTATAAATATTTATTTTGTAAATGCGGGATGTGAGCGGTTGGTGAAGGGGGTTGATGTTGGTGGTCATAATTTTGAAAAAAATACATTTTTTCGAGGTTTTAAGTTATGTGTGTGTATTTATGTATATGGGTATAGCGGGGGGATAAAAATGGTATATGTTTTTCTCTCTATATATATGTATAATACATTTTTATGTTTATTATTAAAACATAATTTTGAAATTTTCTCATACTTGTTATTATTTTTTGTATTATTTTTAATGTAGGAGTAAAATAGTTTTCCACGGATTTATTATTTATCGGCCCATTAACAACATCGTTCGTTTTATTGGAAATAATTAATGGGTTTTTCATATTATTATAATAATAATAATAATAATAATATAATATCAACAATAACCACAATACTATATAAAAGGAAATGAAAATATTTATAATAAATTTTGTCACCCAAAAACAACAAAATCTATAATTTATATATAATATATTTCATGTATGTATTATAAATGTATATATAAATTTTGCAGCCATTTTGATTTTTTCCTTAGACTTTTCCATACAATACTGCAAAAATGTCAATCTACTTTCTGTCACAACCGAACCAAAAAAAAATTTTGTTTGTCTCAATTCGTCCTATCATTGTATATACGTATATTTTTCTTTATTCTGTTTTGCTAGTCTTTTATATATTCAGACAAGCTTTCTTTATATACTGTACTTATACATACAAACACGATGATGGAAAAACACTGAGAGACTTTTCTCAATTTTCATATACATATATATATATAATTCTTACGAAAAATAAATTGACGAGAAAAATAAAATACAAAGTAAAATTTTCTGTTGTTTTGTATATATATTTTAAGTATATTTGTTGTACTTCGGTACTATTGTTGCCCGCATTACATTCATACATATACACACACAAAATAGAAAAATATATAAAACACCCAACAAACCAGCCAACCAACTAAAAAAAAAATTATAATAATAAACCGACGCAATTGAAAATCAATATTCATCACCCACTACTCAGTCAGAATGGAATATTCTATATATATATATAAAACAAAATACACTGGGAAAATGAGGAAAAATGGATATCATAACGTAGCATAGAAAAAAAAAACGAAAACAAAAACAAAAATCTTGGCAGGAGAAAAAAGTAGGAAGCAACAAACATCAAAATTAAATTCTAATTTTTTCTGTATTTTTATATTCATTTTCACGAACAATTTTCATTTTAACAGTGTGTTGAATTTGATATGATGAAATGACACTAAAGGTTCGAGAAGGATATATTCAAGTCCTTATTATACAAAAAAAAAATGTTGTACATAGATTTAACAGTGTATTGAATGAAAATTGTATAGCAGTCGAAATGACTTTCTTTCGTTTATTTTTTTTTTCATTCTGGTTCTACTATTGTTCGTTTTTATTCCTTACTTTCTGTTCATATCATAAAAATGGATGGTTGAAGGAATTATATATAGAAAAAAGGAGGGTAAATAGAATATTTCGTCTATTTTTTCAGACATAATTCAAAGTTAAGACAGGCCGAATGTAATAAATCTGTCAAAAAAGTAAAAAAAAAAAAAAAAAAAAAAAATTACAGTATTTTTTTGAGTTGCATTTTCAGCCCAGTGAGCACTTTTCTTTCGGTTTTTATAATATTAACTATATACGAATATACCATAACAGTATAGTGGTATGATAGTTGTATTTATTGCTTCTTTTAAGTTTGTTGTTGATGTAGTTTTTATGCTATTAAGGAAAGTCGTCTTATATTTATTTTGATTGTTTTTAGTGTAGTTTTGTTATAAATGGGGTTTTTGACGTGGTTTCGTTTGTATTCGACACATACGAATATAATGTATTTGATGTATTCTTAACAGTTTATATAAAATACATAATATATTGTTCAGTTTACATCAATTTAAGGAAGTGATGTGCGACTGCGGTTTAATGAAGAGTAAACATTTATACCAGCACCCTTATATACATATAGAGAAATTGCATGGCGTCTTCTGATAAAAATAATCGTTATTCGTCATTATGTTAATAAACAAAGACAATGTTGCATCATGTTGCATAGTTTTAAAATTTATTATTTATGTAATATATGCATAGAAAAATTACTTACGATTTTATTTAAGCTTAGCTATTTGAATCCATTTCAATTATGAAGAATCTGTAAATTGACAAAAAAAAACATTTAATAGTATTTTGGAATAATATTTTAACATTTTTGAAGTATGTATATCAATTAAATTTTCTTGTATAATTACAATGAATTATTTGTCAGTTTAACGGTTACTTCATTTAGTTTTAGTGTTGAATGATTTTGTTGAATCTGTGATTTATGCACATTTTATAATTCTACAAATTAATTTTTAAAAATTTTTTGTAAATTGTATATTGGGATTATATATTTTTCAGATAGTTATAAGAAATGTTTCTTTAAAGATTTAGTAAATGACTTCAGATCAGATTAGAAATTTAGTTTGTGCCTTAGAACCCAATCAATCCGGTTTTTATTTTTTTTTATTATTTCGACTGAGAATATTACTCATTTAGTAATTTACATTGCATATTATTATAAATGTATTGGAATTAAGCCTTAAAGGATAATCCCACTTTACAATGATTCCTCAGTAGGTTTCCTGTGCTGCTGTTATTGTCATCTAGGTCACGTTAGGTCCAATGGTTTGGTTCTTTGTAACCTTTTTGTTATAGAGACTTTGGTCATCATACAACGTATATCCTGAGTTGCATGCACATGTAGGCGTTGAAAGTTTTTCCTTGATATTTGGTCTCATCCGCGACAATTTCCTTTTTTTAGTTTCTATGAAGGTCTAATGTAATGCTTCTAATGTACCACGGATTGATTTACAATGGATGGTAGTATTTTATTTTGGAACGTTTAAATTATTTTGATGTTTGTTTTCTTACCACAACCCCAGAGTTGTATGCCATAGATCCATACTGGTTTCAGTATTTGCTTATATAGCAGAAGCTTATTATGGATTGGTATTGGTCATAAATCGGTTAAATCAATTGATTTGTAATGTTTGATCGATTTTTTTAAGTCTAATTTGTATTAATTTTAAAGTTTTGTGTCAAATAAAGTGTAAATAAATTAGATTTTCGTCGACTACATGACGTATTTGTCATAAAACGGTTAATTCAATTGATTTGAAATGTTTAATCAATTTTTTTAAAAATCTAATTTATATTATAATTTTTATAATTTTATATTTTTAATGATTTAATAAATTAATTAATTGCAAATTTCAGGCAAAAACTAATCCAATTTATTACAGAATACGGCTTGTGGAAATTATATTATTATGTTATTATATTATGGATTAATTATTTATTATTTTTAGATGAAAATTAATTTAAAATATTACAGTCAACGGCTTCGAGAAATTAGCTCATTAATAAACTTTGTTTTCAGAGAATTTTTTACAGATTACAGTTGAATGGTGGCACACTGGAGATACAGATAAGAGAAGAATACAGAAAACAGAATGCAGAGCAGTTTAATAAAATTGTGATTGTTTTATCCTAACAGTTGTTTGAATATTGGCTACCGGTAAACCGGACAAATTCGGTCATTACTGACATATCTTTTTTCCTACAACACAAAAATAGAATAGAATTGTGCCGTAGTGATCATGAGGTGTCTAAAACCGGGTCGTTTTCATAATGCATGGATATATATTTATATAAATATAAATATGTGAAGATCCCTCCTATCCTACCGTTTGTTAAATTTAAAAGGCTGTGTCAATAGACCGGCATTAACCGGAACACTTGACAGGCGCTTCAAATTGTAGAAGCTTATTATGAATTGAGAGCCCGAAATGTCTGTCTAGAAGCCAGTTCATTTTCCTGAATTTGATGTTTAATTATTTTCTCTTTTTTTAATATGTTCCTACTTTAGTTTAGCATCCAAGGTCATACCTTAGTATTTACCCGTTTTTGAATACGGTACGTTTTATTATTGGTATTATTGGTATGTGCTCAATTCTCATATTAGTAAAGTTTACACATGTTGATCTAGCTTAATTCAGTTTAATACGCCATTTTTTGTCCAATTGAATATTTTGTTTGAGGCTCTCTGCAGTTTGTTGGTAGACTCAGATATATTTTGTGCTGACGCTAATATAGTAGTATAATCAGCAAATGTTGCTATAGTAGCATCATATTAGGTATGTATCTTGTATATAGGAGATAAAGAATATGCCCGAGGACACTACCATGGGGTACTCCTGCTGTTATTTTCTTTAGTTCAGAGTATTCATTCTCATACTTTACTCGAGGGTGACTGTCTGAAATATACGATTTCAATAGCTCATAAATTTGTTTCGGCAGATTCCGATGCAGTTTGAATGTAATCCCTTGATGGGCTACATGGGAAAATCCCGGAGCATTTTGTTTGGATTCTAGTTATTTTTCGAATACATCGGTAATTCTATGAACTTGTTCTATAGAACTTCTTCCATAGTTAATAGTCTGAGTCCTTTTTTCCTATCACATTGTTTTGGTATTTATTGACTGACTGGTTTTTATAATCTCCTTTATTAAAGCTTTTCATTTATACCAAATTATTAAACATTCTCTTTGCTTCCAATGTTCGATTTCTTTGCCAGTTTTTACGAGCTTTCCTTTTATTTTTAATCATTTCTTTCACATTTTTGGAGATATAACGTTTTGATTTGTTTCCGTTACATGACTAGGAGTACTATCCCAAGCGGCACTTAGTATATTTTCTAAGAGTTTGTTTAGTTCATCTTCTAATTGATCTGGATTATGAATTGGAACTAAAAGATTAGTTTTCTAGTGTATAACAGTTTGAAAGAGATTCCAAGTAGTTTTGTTATTTGTTAACTTGGGTTTAACTTCTTATTATTGTTTGGCCAAGCGACATTATAACTGGCGAATGTTCTGATAAAAGAAACGAGTTATTTTCTACATGGGTATATAATTCTCTTGTTAAAAAGATGTCTTTAAGATCTGGGACATCAATAATCCGGCGGCCAGTACGTTGGTTGTACCGCCTGAGTGGAGTTCGCATTTTAGCTTTTTACCGGCTGCCGAAAGCTCCTACAGGATACATACAGGATATTACATATATTCTTTTGATGTTAATGCTCTACTAGGTCTTTCTGATCATGTAATGGTCTTAGAAAAGTATTCGATTACTTTTCCTACTTCGGAGCTTAATACATACGCACACCTAGACTAATCTGACATTACAAAGATTAAGATTGGCAACTCTCAATCTATTTTCCTCTTCTTTTGATTGGTCAGTGTGTTTGTTAGTAGTAATGCTGAAAAAGCATCCAAACATGTAACTTCGATGATTCTAAATGGAATCATAGCACTATAAATTAAGGGCTGGAGGCCCTTCCTAATAGCCCAGTCTCGAATGGAGACTCTGGATACCAGGCGACCTCCTGTATTTAGCCTTATATTTGCATTGCGGATCTCTGTAAAGATGGACATTCTTTCCTTCACTACTTGTGGGACTTTAATGGAGGTAAAGAGTAATAATATAAAGGCCGGCACTCTTAAAATGCCGGACACTCCAAAAGTAGAGAATCAGGTCTGTAGGCTTCCTCTCACCAAGGTTACGAAAGAGGACACATGCACGAAAGAGGACACATGTTCCTTCAAATCAACCTATAGTGCTAAAAAGAAAGCATGGTAAGCCCTAAACAGGCTAGAAACAATTCTGTTGGTGGATAGGACGGATAAGTACACTGGAGTATGCTACTAAAATGGTAGAACCGAAGCCAGGAAGTTTATCTGGAAGCTCTCTGTCCAAAAGACAGAGATCTTCGGATGAATCTCCAAAGGCCGCTAAAATGTCAAAGTTGCAGGCAACTGCAACTAGGCCTTTTAGCGAGGTTCTCAAGAGTTCGCTGGTTGTTGAAAGAGCACAGAAGGATGGTAGCATCACTCCTACTTATTGGAAGAAGATGAAAAAGGCTCTTGCCTTCTTCTTCTTGAAAATACTGCGAGAAACCCAAAGTATAGCGATGCAGAAGTAGTAGCAGCTAGTGTTGAAATTAGCAATCAGAATTTCTGGCTCGTCTCAGCATACTTACCGCACGATAGGGAAATTTTTCCTCCGGATAATACGCGCCGCTTAGTTACGGATGCTCAGGTACGTAAGATCAAAATCGTCGTCGGATGCTACACAAATCCACTACAACGGAGGTGCAATCTCAGGAGCTCCTACTGGAAACTCATTTCCCAGGGTGTTCCGAATCCCAGACTGTTCTGCCTAAAACCCATAGGGCTATTGGTCTCGCTGGGAAAATTGTCAACAGGAGGAACATCTTGTTGTCAGTAATTTTTTTTAAACCATTTAATTCAGCAGGTTCGGATGGCATTATTCCTGCCGACATCCAATAAACCAAGGACTTAATGGTTTCCTGGCTTAAAGTGATTTTTAAAATTAGGCTGGAACTACGTCATGTTCCAAACTTGTGATCAAAAAGACCTTAGGCCCATTAGCTTATCTTCGTACTTCTTGAAATCTCTAGAGAGACAGATAGAAGCTTATATTAGAGTCTCAATCGAGCCGATAAAGTTAGCAGCACCTCAACATGCATAATGCAAGGGGAAATCAGTGGAAACTGCACTGCATTCCCTCTAAGGCCCTATTGAAAAATCATTCGAATTTAATGAATTCTCTGGTACAGAAGGAACCTTTAACAATGTCAAACCAGAGGCGATCACGCAGGTACTATCAGATTTGATTGAAAAGAAAACTATACTACATCTAATATTTAATCGGTTCTCAAAAAAGGTGACAAATCTGGTCTTTCCTTATCTAAAGTAATGGAATCTTTATTGAATTTTCAACTTATAAACTATCTCGAAAGTCACGCGCTTTTATCAGTTTTTTAATATGGGTTTCGTAAGAAACAATCTTCAGGTGATCTTATTGCCTATTTAACTAATTTTTGGGAAAAAGCATAGAAAATATAGTGAGTCAAGTGTCGTATCCCTATATATTTCAAAAGCATTTGATAGAGTATAGTAAAACTTGGTCACTGAATTTTGATAATTCCCTTATTCAATGGATAGAGAGTTATTTAATGGGACAAACGATCAAGACAGTTTTAGACGGTTTCTCATCCATCTCGCATGAGATCATTGCTAGTATACTGCAAGGTTCATCTTTGATCTATATATCAATGATTTTCATTGAAATCATGTAATATCCACTCTTGTATTGATAATAGTATACAATGTCTGCTTCTATTGCGTCTAACAGCCAAAAGGAAATTAATTTCCATTTAGTTTCCTCTCGTCAAATTATGAATTACTTCGGACTTCCATTGACCAATTCATTAAATGAGGCCAATTTAATAGGATAGAATTTATTCCACAAAAATGTCCAGCTTGTCTGTTTTCACATAAAAAAGTTCAAACCTATATTCCACCTATAATAAACGGCGTTCTCATTAATAGGTCCTCCTTTCTTATATTGTTAGGTTTAGAAATGTCAAAAATAATAAAAAAGCTATAGTCAGTATTTGGATATCATTACACAGTGTAACTCTTATTTTATATATTATATAAGGCTTATGTCATGGCAGTAATGGTTTTTATTGATGTCAGGATTGCTTCCATCTTCCCTAAAATAGAGGAACCTCATTTCTATACCTTGTAAAAATGACCAATAATATTAAAGTGCAAATGCTTTTCCGATGTCTTAGAACTATTCTTTATTAAAACTTACCCTCGATGTCTATAAGAAAAAATAACAAAACTTTTAATACTTAAATTTCTCGATGGGAAAAAAGTCTTCCGTATATTTATATCTTCGAATAAAAAAAAACAACAATATTTTGAACATTTAAACTCTAGGTTGATTTGATAATCAACTATCTGTGAATTAATTTGATGATTTTGTATATTTCCTTTTAATTTTATTGTTTTGTATATTTTATATATGTATATACACACAATAATGAGATGGAAAACCTTTTTTTCAATTTTCCACAAAAAAACGAAAATACCGAAAATTGTATTGGTATGAGTTTATAGAGAAATTGATTTTTCTTTGGAAATTTTTTTATATTGTTTTCCGCGTTTTATACCAGCAACAGTACACTATACAAGAAAATGTTTATTTGTAGTTAATTAATCAGAAAAAAAGTCAAAGACAAAAAAAGTTGCGGAATATTTAAAATAAAAATTCTGTTTTGTTGTTGTCCTGAGTTTGATAATTTTTTTTTTTGCTTCCACCTTGCTTGCGCGATTATAAATTCAATCCACCTTCGTATTCGTTCTTCTTATGTTCTATGTTCTTTAATACTTGTGTGCGCTCTCATAATATACACAAAATGAATGAAGTAAAATATATACGAATTAAATTGGTGAGATAAAGCTTAAACGGGATAAAATTGATGGGAGTATGAAGAATCTTGTTTTTTTTTGTATTTTTATTTTTAGAAGATTACAAGATTTTGAGACAGAGATGAAAATGTAAAAGTTTAAATGAAAGAAAATGGCAATATTTTTAATTTTTTGAGATTATGAAACTTTTATATATCATTGGGGCATGAATAATAACACTATCTCTCGGTGTATACGTACATGTATGCTGTTATGTTTTTATGCTTAAGTATCATTTCAAATACGAAACATTTACAACAGAAACAAAAAAAAAAAACAATTTATGTTTATCTCTAAAGCTTAAGCTACCTATATAGTAGTAAGATTATATTTTTTTCATATATATACGAATATATTATGACACATACACAGCACATCAACAACAAAAAAATAATTAATACATAAATAATCAATACTTATGTATATAAGAGTCTCTAGAATCTAGCTTAGATATATACAGAAAAATTTGAAACGTTTAAAAGATACATGAAATAATTATTAAAGTGTCAAACATATGTGTCTTTCGAAATATGCAGAGAGCCTATAGCATAACTAACCTATCAACCGAACTTTGATCACATATTGATTTATAGCACCAACTATACTATTCTGCTATACTATACGAATATATCCTTAAATAAAATTTACATAACTTATGACAATCGGTATCGTATATACATATATATAACCATATGTATTTAGTATACATATATAGAAAAAGGACTTCAAATCTAAAATCAACACAAAAATTCCTTTCCAGTTTTTTACTTTTATTCATTCGTTTTGAAAATAAAAAAAAAAGGGAATTTTATGTTAATACGTAAGAATTATAGAAATTCGTTCCTTTCCTCAAAGAAAGTTATGTCTTTTGGTATTTGTGTAATTTTTTTCCTTTTTTTACGAAATGAAGTCCTTGATGAATGTAATTTTATGTTTTTCTGTATATTATATTGTGTATATAATGTGACAGGCTTTCTTTTCAATTTTTTTTTTTTTGACTCGGAGTATAAACGTATTTATGTATATGTGTATATGTGTTTTCGATATATTTTATGACGATGTGGGAAATGTAATTTTGCTTCATTTTTTTTTTTTTTTTGGAAAATAACAAAAAGAATGTCTTGATTTGATTTAATGGTTTTTTTGTGTTATATTTCCTTTTATATGTATACAATTTTAGATGGTTTGAAGGAAAGTTGATTTATATGAAATGAAATCATTTTTTTTTGTTAGAAATATTTTTCAACCACCAACCACACATATATTTATATATACGTACAACATAGAGTAGAGTGAATTTTGTGAATTAGAAAATTAGAAATAAAATAGACGAAACGAACAAAATATAAATACAACAATAACAACAAAAAAATATTGTATTGTTTGATGGTGATTTTTCGATATTGGAAAAAATGTATAAATCAATCTAATGGAATGAAGATAACACACAATATTATAGCCGAAAAGAGAAACTTATCGATTTTATAGTATATTTTTTAATCAAATTTATGATGAAATTTACCAAATGTCCTTTTTTTTTGTTGGTTGTTGGTTGGTTCTCAAAATATCTTCGATATGTATATATATAAACTTTGTGTATATATGTGCGTTTGATATAATATGAGATGACATAAAATATGAATTATATCAAAAAAATGTTAGAAATAGAAAAATATAGGGTTGATCTATTACTTTGTGTTTGTATATAATATATATAGTATTATATGGATGGAAATTGAAAATGGACGCAGTTATGGTCGTTTTTAAGTGGATATATAGGATGAAATAAAAATAACCATAAAATAACTTTAATTAACTGCTCAATATAGCATTAATAGACATTGGGTAGTGCAAGATGGTATTTTAATCCAGTAATTCGACATATACCATGCCATCTTGATTTTAAGATTAGATCAATATGTCGAATTTAACCAACTAGGACATTCCATTTATTTAGTAAAACATTCATTTGAAATATGCGGTAAGAGTCAGTTCTGGCTTCTCCATTAATAGATTTTAATTTTCATATTATACATTTTTTTTACAATCTAGTATCAGTACAAATTGTTTTTTACTTAATTTATCAAATTTTATCAAGTTCAATGATGGATCTTAATTTATCAATGGCTTTCAGTTCTATTGGCGTTTCACAGCTTAAATCAGCAAACCGCTCTTTATCGTAACAATAAAACAAGCTCAAAAGATTTGGTTCTTTTGAGTCGCGATACGCGCGATAGTATATGATTTTTACTTATAAGACCTGTAGTGCCGCAATATTCACAAATTGCTAGAGTCTACCTTTCGTGTCTCTTTGCATTTTCCTGGATTTCAATTAAAACGAAATCCACTTTAAGGTCTCCATGAAGATCGTTATTTTTGACGTAACATGGTGAATTTATATTTAGTATTTGCTTAACAAATAACAAATTGTTGTATATGTTGATAGAAAAAAGTTTCTGCCTATCAGCCAATACTATTTTCTCTATTCAAGTTTTAGTTTTTCATTTTTCTTTTTGACTTATAACGATGACGATGTGGTGTTGTTATTCAATTATTCATATATGAGGGAGGTATGTGTGTATAGCGATGCTCAGTTTCGATGATCGAATCTGATGAGGAATTTGTTACAATTTAGTTAAAAATAAATTATCATGCATTAGGCCATAGCGACCTTTAATAGAAAAATTTTCTGCAATGTATTTCTGATATTTTATGTAGGGTTATTATTTAGTTTAGAACTGATTAGTATACGTTACTATATTAGTTCGAGCAAACCTTTTTAAATAGCGTAAATTTTTCAATGGGTCAAATTTGAGTTTATCAATATTCGATTTAAGAACAAAAAAAAATAAAGTTATACAAGATCTCGTATAGGGTTTTGCTAACCCTATTGGGTGCATTCCTAGCTATTGGATAGGGGAAAGCACTCCAATAATAAAAAGGACGAAACGCAACAATCACTTTTCAGTAACTTATAGCAAGTATTCTCTATGGAAAGCTACAAAGGCACCAAAAATACTAAATAAGCAAATAACCCCAATTAAAAATAACGGAGGAAATTTGGTAAAAAATGTTAAACAGAAAGGCAATCTGCGGAAGAAACTATAATCCTAGAATATAAGAAAAACTTTAGAAAAATACCATCTGGAATACATCGGGAGTTCAAAAAACGAAATTAATTAAAACCTAATTACAATCACCAGACTATAATTTAATTTCAGATAAAATAATAAAAGCACTTACTTTATTGTATTATTATATTATTATATTATTATATATTATTATATATAATTATATATTATGATATATTATAATATATTATAATATAGTATAATATATTATAATAAATAATTATATATTATTATATTATATTATTATATTATTATATTATTATATTATTATATTATTATATTATTATATTATTATATTATTATATTATTATATTATTATATTATTATATTATTATATTATTATATTATTATATTATTATATTATTATATTATTATATTATTATATTATTATATTATTATATTATTATATTATTATATTATTATATTATTATATTATTATATTATTATATTATTATATTATTATATTATTATATTATTATATTATTATATTATTATATTATTATATTATTATATTATTATATTATTATATTATTATATTATTATATTATTATATTATTATATTATTATATTATTATATTATTATATTATTATATTATTATATTATTATATTATTATATTATTATATTATTATATTATTATATTATTATATTATTATATTATTATATTATTATATTATTATATTATTATATTATTATATTATTATATTATTATATTATTATATTATTATATTATTATATTATTATATTATTATATTATTATATTATTATATTATTATATTATTATATTATTATATTATTATATTATTATATTATTATATTATTATATTATTATATTATTATATTATTATATTATTATATTATTATATTATTATATTATTATATTATTATATTATTATATTATTATATTATTATATTATTATATTATTATATTATTATATTATTATATTATTATATTATTATATTATTATATTATTATATTATTATATTATTATATTATTATATTATTATATTATTATATTATTATATTATTATATTATTATATTATTATATTATTATATTATTATATTATTATATTATTATATTATTATATTATTATATTATTATATTATTATATTATTATATTATTATATTATTATATTATTATATTATTATATTATTATATTATTATATTATTATATTATTATATTATTATATTATTATATTATTATATTATTATATTATTATATTATTATATTATTATATTATTATATTATTATATTATTATATTATTATATTATTATATTATTATATTATTATATTATTATATTATTATATTATTATATTATTATATTATTATATTATTATATTATTATATTATTATATTATTATATTATTATATTATTATATTATTATATTATTATATTATTATATTATTATATTATTATATTATTATATTATTATATTATTATATTATTATATTATTATATTATTATATTATTATATTATTATATTATTATATTATTATATTATTATATTATTATATTATTATATTATTATATTATTATATTATTATATTATTATATTATTATATTATTATATTATTATATTATTATATTATTATATTATTATATTATTATATTATTATATTATTATATTATTATATTATTATATTATTATATTATTATATTATTATATTATTATATTATTATATTATTATATTATTATATTATTATATTATTATATTATTATATTATTATATTATTATATTATTATATTATTATATTATTATATTATTATATTATTATATTATTATATTATTATATTATTATATTATTATATTATTATATTATTATATTATTATATTATTATATTATTATATTATTATATTATTATATTATTATATTATTATATTATTATATTATTATATTATTATATTATTATATTATTATATTATTATATTATTATATTATTATATTATTATATTATTATATTATTATATTATTATATTATTATATTATTATATTATTATATTATTATATTATTATATTATTATATTATTATATTATTATATTATTATATTATTATATTATTATATTATTATATTATTATATTATTATATTATTATATTATTATATTATTATATTATTATATTATTATATTATTATATTATTATATTATTATATTATTATATTATTATATTATTATATTATTATATTATTATATTATTATATTATTATATTATTATATTATTATATTATTATATTATTATATTATTATATTATTATATTATTATATTATTATATTATTATATTATTATATTATTATATTATTATATTATTATATTATTATATTATTATATTATTATATTATTATATTATTATATTATTATATTATTATATTATTATATTATTATATTATTATATTATTATATTATTATATTATTATATTATTATATTATTATATTATTATATTATTATATTATTATATTATTATATTATTATATTATTATATTATTATATTATTATATTATTATATTATTATATTATTATATTATTATATTATTATATTATTATATTATTATATTATTATATTATTATATTATTATATTATTATATTATTATATTATTATATTATTATATTATTATATTATTATATTATTATATTATTATATTATTATATTATTATATTATTATATTATTATATTATTATATTATTATATTATTATATTATTATATTATTATATTATTATATTATTATATTATTATATTATTATATTATTATATTATTATATTATTATATTATTATATTATTATATTATTATATTATTATATTATTATATTATTATATTATTATATTATTATATTATTATATTATTATATTATTATATTATTATATTATTATATTATTATATTATTATATTATTATATTATTATATTATTATATTATTATATTATTATATTATTATATTATTATATTATTATATTATTATATTATTATATTATTATATTATTATATTATTATATTATTATATTATTATATTATTATATTATTATATTATTATATTATTATATTATTATATTATTATATTATTATATTATTATATTATTATATTATTATATTATTATATTATTATATTATTATATTATTATATTATTATATTATTATATTATTATATTATTATATTATTATATTATTATATTATTATATTATTATATTATTATATTATTATATTATTATATTATTATATTATTATATTATTATATTATTATATTATTATATTATTATATTATTATATTATTATATTATTATATTATTATATTATTATATTATTATATTATTATATTATTATATTATTATATTATTATATTATTATATTATTATATTATTATATTATTATATTATTATATTATTATATTATTATATTATTATATTATTATATTATTATATTATTATATTATTATATTATTATATTATTATATTATTATATTATTATATTATTATATTATTATATTATTATATTATTATATTATTATATTATTATATTATTATATTATTATATTATTATATTATTATATTATTATATTATTATATTATTATATTATTATATTATTATATTATTATATTATTATATTATTATATTATTATATTATTATATTATTATATTATTATATTATTATATTATTATATTATTATATTATTATATTATTATATTATTATATTATTATATTATTATATTATTATATTATTATATTATTATATTATTATATTATTATATTATTATATTATTATATTATTATATTATTATATTATTATATTATTATATTATTATATTATTATATTATTATATTATTATATTATTATATTATTATATTATTATATTATTATATTATTATATTATTATATTATTATATTATTATATTATTATATTATTATATTATTATATTATTATATTATTATATTATTATATTATTATATTATTATATTATTATATTATTATATTATTATATTATTATATTATTATATTATTATATTATTATATTATTATATTATTATATTATTATATTATTATATTATTATATTATTATATTATTATATTATTATATTATTATATTATTATATTATTATATTATTATATTATTATATTATTATATTATTATATTATTATATTATTATATTATTATATTATTATATTATTATATTATTATATTATTATATTATTATATTATTATATTATTATATTATTATATTATTATATTATTATATTATTATATTATTATATTATTATATTATTATATTATTATATTATTATATTATTATATTATTATATTATTATATTATTATATTATTATATTATTATATTATTATATTATTATATTATTATATTATTATATTATTATATTATTATATTATTATATTATTATATTATTATATTATTATATTATTATATTATTATATTATTATATTATTATATTATTATATTATTATATTATTATATTATTATATTATTATATTATTATATTATTATATTATTATATTATTATATTATTATATTATTATATTATTATATTATTATATTATTATATTATTATATTATTATATTATTATATTATTATATTATTATATTATTATATTATTATATTATTATATTATTATATTATTATATTATAATATTATAATATTATTATATTATTATATTATAATATTATTATATTATTATATTATTATATTATTATATTATTATATTATTATATTATTATATTATTATATTATTATATTATTATATTATTATATTATTATATTATTATATTATTATATTATTATATTATTATATTATTATATTATTATATTATTATATTATTATATTATTATATTATTATATTATTATATTATTATATTATTATATTATTATATTATTATATTATTATATTATTATATTATTATATTATTATATTATTATATTATTATATTATTATATTATTATATTATTATATTATTATATTATTATATTATTATATTATTATATTATTATATTATTATATTATTATATTATTATATTATTATATTATTATATTATTATATTATTATATTATTATATTATTATATTATTATATTATTATATTATTATATTATTATATTATTATATTATTATATTATTATATTATTATATTATTATATTATTATATTATTATATTATTATATTATTATATTATTATATTATTATATTATTATATTATTATATTATTATATTATTATATTATTATATTATTATATTATTATATTATTATATTATTATATTATTATATTATTATATTATTATATTATTATATTATTATATTATTATATTATTATATTATTATATTATTATATTGTTATATTATAATAATATATTCCGTCATCTTTTTGAATATAGCCCAAGCCTTCGATAAAGGGTGAGGATTAAAAACTGTTGGGTTGGAATATAAATTGCACCAAGACTTACCAAAAAATACTTTCAAATACAGAAATCCTGTATTGGCTAACCGATATTTTGTCGTTAAATATAAAGAAGAAATTTTCGAACTAAAATAAATATCAGAATTGGTTTTCCAAGGTAGCATCTTAGGACCGGTATTATATTTATTTTATACGAGCGACTTGTATAACTTAAGCGAAACAACAATAGCAACTTTCATTTGGATAATACTGCACTTATAGCAACCGGAGCTAATGTATATAAGAGACAACCAGCAAACTTTAAAGGGCTACGAATCTTGTTAAACTAAATGAAGAATAACAACTCATTTTAACTTCACTAATCAAAAAGTAAGCTAAATACCAATTAAGCATAGTTCGAAACAAATGCAAACGCAGCTAAATATCTTGATATAGTATGACTCTTAACGCTAAGTTAAAGTGGAAAGAGCATGTCAAAAAGGAATAAACTCAACATCAAATATAGCAAAATGTATTGGCTTATTGAAAAATGTCCAGCGCTGTCAATACATAATAAGTTGCTTTTATATCAACAAATGTTAAAATTTGAGGGCTGTACTAAGAAAATTAATATTAATATGATACCAGCCTTCCAAAATAAAGTGTTACGTGAAATAGTTAATGCTCCTTGATACATAAGAAATGACAACCTACATTTAGGAATCCAAAGGTGGTATACGCCAGTGAAGAGATCAACAATCTTGCGAGGAAATACAAACAGCATCTCGGACATCACAAAAATGCTGAGATTCGTGATATGCTCGATGACATAAATAGAGTGCGATGGTTACAAAGTTAGAAGCCGCTGGAATTGGGAAGAACACAATACGACGTCGAAAAATTGTAGAGAATAGCCAATTGGTTTATATCAAGAAAATTGTACAACGCGAGATACTGCATTTGAACAAATGTAGCCTATAACTTAAGAAAATTATTTACTTTTTAAATTTAAAATATCCAAAACATTTTAACAAAAGTCCGTGGCCATAACAAATCAAATGAAATTGGAAATAATCGTTTAAAGTTCGTTGACAGTTAATTCTTTACTATATTCGTATAATCAGAGAATAAGATGACATTAAAGTTTATTGCTGCAAATAACATATTTTCCGCATATTGAAATAAAATATAATTCCTTCAATAAAATTATTTTTGTCCAAATCTTCATAAAAAAATACAACGCAGATTCCAAAAGAACCAAACATAAAAATTTATAGATACTAAATCACATAAATTTGCTTAAAAAACCCTAAAACAAACAACAATAAATTTTCCCAAACAAAAATCCTAATTATATACAGGTACCCACTTTTCTGTGTCGACCTATCGTGTTTTCCACCTCCGTTAATTGTATAAGGTGTATAAAGGTATCCATATAGATGGATGGATGGATGGATGCGGAGGATATATACATTTCATGGATTGTATTCTTTATAAATTCTCATTTTGGAAAATCAATTCAAACACATTTTAGCCTGACACTGTAAAACAAAAACATCCTCATCCACACAACAAAAGCAACAATAAAAAAAAAGGGAAAAAATTAATTCAATGGAGGATGAAAAACGAAATAAAATAAAAATACATTGAAGAATATATATGTATACATAAATATATAGAAGAGATCGATGGAATTCATTTTTATTTTATTTTATTTTTCATTTTGGTGGAAAAGTGAACAAAAAAAAAATAAAAACAAAGATAAAATTAGAAGGGTGGATTTTCATTTTTTGAAAACAATTCAAAAAAGAAAAGTTTGAGTAGAAATTTTTGAAGTGAATATGAAAAGCAACAAAACACACAAAAAAAAATTTAAATATTTCGAGTTTTTCTTTTTCGTTTTGTTTAAATAAGTGGAATTAAAAAAAAAATGTATGGTAGAATGAAAAACGAAATAAAATTAAGGAGATGAGGTGGAAGATAAATTTTCGTTTTCGTTTTTTTTCTGAAAAATGGAAATGATATAAATAAAGAAGATTCATTTTTTTTTTGGTTCGTTTTGTTCTTTTTAAATATTGAATCAAAAAATTAACAAAAACGAGCAAAAAATAAAATCTACAAACAGATAGAAGACGTCATTGGCTGATTTTCTTCTCGAATGCTCGAGATACTGTACGGCTATATTTTCTATTTATTATTATCATTACATTATATATATATATATATATATATATATATATATATATATATATATATATATATATATATATATATATATTTATATATATTTATATATACTATATATACCAAAATGATGAAACAAAGATGGACGTTTGATATAAGATTAGATTATATAATTTAAGAAAAACAATGAATTTTTCCATCTTTTATTCTATTTATATTTGAAGGGTGAAATGATGGAAAAAAATTCTTCTCGTATATATTTTTATTCTTGATGAGATTTCTTTTTTTTTTTTGTCTTATTTTCAGTTTCGTTTACTTTTTCGAAATAATAATCATAAAAAAGAATAAGAAAATATTCGTTCGTTGTTGTTGTATATTTCGGTATGTACACCAGTAGATGGATGAAAATGATGGGCCACGTGACTAGAATAGTTTTTCTTTATTTTCGGTTCTTTAAATTACAAAAGATTGAATCAAAATCATATCTTTGTTGATAAACACAAACAAAAAAGAAAACAACTTATGCGGAGATGATTTTCTTATTTTGATTGGATGATGAGTTTTAGTTTCTACCACCACCGCAAGTACTCCTCCCCACTGTTTATTCGCATATAACAACTCTTATTAGAAAAACTCATTATATATTCAAAACATGTAGCTAAACTAAATAATTCATACAACTACCCCGGAGAAAGCCAACGCACATTTATACATGAATATACCCTAATCATATACAGCGTGCTGCATAATGCTGCATCATGTTGCACACTAATTTTAAGTTTGCGTAAATTTTGCCAATTTCCCATTTTACGCGCTAAATTCAAGGCCAAATATAGTAATAACAAAAATTTTACAATGAAACAGCAAATTTCTTTTACAATTAATGTTCTTTCTGCTATTATGTGTCCTTTTAAATAGGACACACCAGAGCATACACAACAACAACAACATCGAAAAAAAAAATGGAAATAAAATAAAAATGTATCCCAATAGAGGGTAAAACCGAACAGAATCATAAAACAATATGTGGGTGAAAGTTAAAAACAGCAACCAAACAAGGCAAAAAAACGTTAACAAGTAGAATTTTTTTCGATTTTTTGTGCTATATATGTGTTCCTAATAGAGTTCATAAGGAAACGTAGTAAAATATAAAAACCTGTCTCAAGGACATTTTTTTGTTGTATGGTATATACACACATATACACACACACATGTATATATATATATAGTATGCAATACGTATATCTATATAGCATAAATATTGAGAAGAAATTATAAAATAAAATCATAAAGAAACGATCGTATGTGCGTATATGGAGATTAAGTTTGATCATAAATTTTTGTAAAGTTATTTTTTGGTGGTTTTCTGATTCCGGTTTGGTTTATTCAAATTTAAATTATTTAAAGAGAGCACAACGAGGTAATTTAATCTAGCATTATACAGTAGTTGTTTGACTACTATATGGCCGCGTGAATAAAATTTTGGTTGTCTGTTTAGATACACAAATTGTAAAACTTTTGTTAATTAAACCATATCACCACATGAATTTTAATTGGTTGGGTATTTGTTTTATTATTATCGGAGCGAAAATTTTTATTTGAACTAAGATAAGGTATATATATATATATATATATATATATATATATATATATATATATATATATCCAGTTAAATAGACTGATACCGAAAAAAAACATCATGAGACAGTCGCTTATTTTACAGTGTGCAATATTTGTGGAATGTATATGTGGACTGATCTTGCAATAGGACTAACATCTGCTCTGGAATCGGGTCCAAAAAAACCTCTATTGATTGGGCCTAGACTTAGGCAATTTCTAAAAATATCTGCCGTTTCAGGTAGTTCATATTTAGTGATATCAGCTGTTGTTATTTGTATTTTACAACAATTTGCTTTTGTCTTTAATACCATCCAATGTAATGTCAACGTTTTTCTCAACAGAAAAAAGAAAACTTTCTGTGCTAAAAATTATTGAATATTTTAAAGGGTGATGATAAATTGGCATACTTTTAAATGATATATAAATTGTTTTCCATTATGAAAACGAGCAATCTACAGACGACGATTCTATAAAAAACTAAAAAAAAAATTTGCAATCTATCATTTTTGGGTCTTCTTGTCAAATTTTTTAACAAAGTCATGGAACAAAGTTTGATGAAAGCACAAAAGGCTTAAAACACCGCCAGCAGTCACAGATGAAGTGAAAGAATTAAGTAATTCTTTTCTGCAGTTTTAGTATGGCTGGTAAAAATTTCGTTAAGCAGAAGGCAATGTAAAAAACTTAATCTCAAAAACGGATGCGCAAACATACAATTTAAGATGAAAAAATCCGAAAAAATTCGGTTCATATATGCTGCGGTAGAATCAATAGACATTATAAAAGTTTAATCAATTGTGGTCTTCGAAATTCAATCGTTGCGGATATGCGGTACTCGACTTTTGCATAAAATTGAAAATGAGACTATAAGCACAAATAAGTCAGTCTTGAAAGTCTCACCATCGATCAAATGTCAACAATGTGTCAACATTTCGTTTAATGCCGTTGATGCAAAGTTAAACTAGACAGTGCATCACATATTACAATAATATCACAAGCTATACATGAATAAAAATAGGTAAACCAAAACTGCATTCCAGTAAAACCAACAAACCACTCGAAGCTTCGGAAAATAATCCTTTGGAATTTTTAGGAAAATACGATTGTCACATGTCATTCAGGGAGCTTTCGAAATCATCAGGAATATATTTCGAACCAGTAATTGCAAGATTAAAGTTTTTTGGTCTTAATGGATGGACGATGTACCAATCAATCAGTTCCCAGGATGCTGACATTCAAGATTTGAAAAAAGAAATTTCCGAATATTTTTCTGATTGTTTGGAATTATGTACTAAAACCCAAGTTACATTACATACAAAGCCGGGAACAATACCACTTTTTCGATCCAAGCGATCAGTAGCATATGCAGCGCTAAATCAAATCGATGAAGAACTTCAACCCATTTCGGAGGAAAAGCCGTATTTGAGCTGACCTATTTCCACTGCCAAAAGATATTTTTGCAAAACTATACCCAATGTAACAGATTTCTTAACAGTTTTAAGTAAAGATGAAGAATCGTAAGCTGCTCACAATCAATACTCACTGTGGCTAATTAAATTTCAATAGACTACCGTTTCGTGCAAAGCCCGCATCAGGTGGTTTTTAACAAATAACTAGCACTATGGTTATGAAGACTTGTTCTCATTGAAAGTATTCCAGATTATGGTTTTGATATTCAATTTGATAAATGCGAAATTTTTATGAACTCAATAACATATTTAGGTTATATTATTGATCGAGATGGGCTCAGGCCAGATTCATCAAAAGTTGACGCAATTATTAACATGTTTTCACCTTATGGGAAGTTTTAACCCTGAAATCGTAATTCGATGCCATTCAGTATTAAGGTACATTTGTAAAAGACATGTATGAATTTCCTAGACCGCATTAGATGATTTGCTGACAAAAACTGCACTTAGTGGAATGGGACAACTGAACTTCAAGAATCTTTCAAGTCTGATTTACTTATCATAAATACACATTAGAATCCAAATTTGGAGATCGTTGCAGCGCAGATGCTTTCAGTATAGGGTTTTGAGCTCCAGTATAAGGTCAAAAACTCAACAAAGTCGAAAGGAAGTATATAGTATAATAGAGAAAGAGGGTTTGACACAAGTCGCTATTTTTAGCATATTTGGATCCAAAACAATTATTCCTTCAAAATTTGACTTCAAAGATGGGCTTGTACTTTGTTACTCTATAATTTAGACATTGAGTATGTTCCAACTACATAGTTTCGACATGCTGACATATACTCACAAATATGTACAATGCTCACGTAAAACCACCTGATGAAGATTAGATGTTATCGCTTCTATATAACACGAACAAGATTTAAATGACTCAGTCAAAAGCAATCTGCCATATATAATTGTCACATTTCCGAAGAAGTTATCAAATATATTCAAACTAATTTTAACCTCAACATTCAAAAGGAATTCAAAATTCAGACGTCAAATCATTATTTCAACGACAACAATCACTTTCAGTCGTTACTGTATGTGTCATGTTTGGCGATAGAATAGTCAGTCATTCTTAGTGTATTTTTTTTAAACAAGTTCTACAATTGCATAAAGAACATCAAGGAATTGACCGTTTCAAATCTGTCACTCGCAGCCATGTATATTGGCCTACCATACAATGATTATCGCATATAGATGCATTTTTGAAATGGCCACAAAAATATTATTCATCGTCCATTCAGTTCGGACTATATAGAAGATCAAATAGGGTCGGATAATGGAACCTATAGTTTATACATCTAACAATTTCCTGCAGTTCAGCGAATCAAATGGTATACAACACCCTCGAATTTTAACATTTCATGCACAACCCAATAAACAAGCTGAACGTTTTGTTGAGACTTTTAAATAACACTCAAAAAAATTCAAGAGGAAGGACTCTTGTAGGAAACTTTGAAAATTTTCATTTTAGAAAATTATCTTTAACAATTTTAGTTTAAAGCGATTTAATTTTTTTTATTTTGGCAATCATACATTTTCGTTGGTGATATACGCTGGTTTCAAACGATCACCACATTCACCTTAAAATATATTATTAATTTTTTAATAACCTTAAAAAGCACCCTCGTATGGAAATATACCCGTATACAAACTTTGCCTGCGTGCTTATAAAAACGAAATCGATATCTGATAATTTCTTTGGGACAAAATATGGGTGTGTGGTTCCACGCGCGACGTGTTTGGAATAATATTTTCCATAGAACGAATCAATTGTTCAACAAAAGAGATTGGATCTGCTGAAATTTTGTACACTTAAACCAATAATTTTCCATAGGGATACGTATGGGGTTTGACCATAAACAAGATCGCAATGTGTACACTCTAAATCAGATTTTATAGAGGTAAGGATTTTTAGTAGAATGAACGAAAGTTCGTCGGACCAATTTTGAGCAATTTAATGAGAGGTGATTTTAGAGAACGATGAAACCTCTTAACCATACATACTATTTGATTTCTGCTTTAAAATTGCGTCTTTTGGTTATTTGTTATTTCCAACGGAACGCCAAAACGGGAAACGTATTTTTTTTTAAAATGGTTATCGCTTTTACATATAATAAAGGAATTGCTTCTGGTCACCGAATAAATCTATCAACAGTTGTTAATATATACGAAAAACCATGTGGAGGAGGTAGTGGACCTACTCGATTAATGTGAACATACATATATTGGAACCGCTCAGAGGGAGGAGCAACGGTTCCAAATTTTGAATAGAACTGTCGGGTATAATATTTTTTTTCTGACAACCGATGCACTGTTATTTCTGTTTTTATTTTGGGTCAAAAATATATTTTGCCCCAACTGAACCTTTTGTAGCGCGAATACCGGGATGGGATAGATTACGAATTTGTTCGAAAACATCACAGTGCTCATCTGGAATGGAATATATAAGGTCGATGTACGACAGTAGAAACTTTACACCAAATTTTATTATGTTTGAGAAAGTTTTTAACTGGTTCCATAGCTTAAATTTTGACTATAGTTGATTTCTCGAGAATTTGTAGATCATTATCATTTTATTGTAGAGACATAGACAAATACTTGTCTAAGTTAGAGATCTAATTTTCATCCAATTCAATCCCTTTGTCATCTGATTTTCATTCAATTCAATCCTTTTGACCCTTAATTTTTGGAATGTTTGTGTGGTGTTTCTGAGGCTATAGAGCATGCGAGTGAATTCGAAAATGCCGAATGGAGCTACAATCGCGGTCTTATGTATGTCATCAAGTGCCATTGGTATGATATGATGAAATGTTCGAACTAAATCAATTTTGGAAAACACCGTACATCCATATAGATTAACAGCAAAATTATGTAAATAGGGAGAGGGTAATGATCAGATAAAGTTCACGCATTTAAACGGCGATAATCACTTCATTTAGGCAAAAAATAAGGAGGCAAATAAACTGACGATGCTGAAGGACGAAATAACCCTGCCATAACCCCGGTTGATTCTGGGTTGTTTGGCGCTTATAAAAAACGAATTTTCTACTACTGCATTTTATCTAAATTTTGAATTGTACCATCAGTGTCCAACTTTATTTACAAATCGTGTACGCCTTTGATTTCGTGAACCCTATATCAATATCGAAATTTGTTTCTAGATGGCCTACAGTGATACGATGAATTATCTCTATACCGAATAAATATTTTCCGAATTGAGTTTTTAACTCGTCGATTGGTTAAAATTTTACCACACATCTTGATGATTTTTGTGATTACGCTTTATATTCCAATATAGTAACAATGCATGCAGGGACTGAGCAAATGCCGCGGGGACTGAGCAATTGAATACAGGATGGCTGTAAATGTGAACATCGATATTCAAAGTGAACCTGTATTCGTGCATCCTCGATTTGGCTGGTGACGGCGTAGAGTAGGACGTTATATTAACCGCAAAAGAGGTGGGTGAGATTTGGCCCTAGAAAAAAATTTGAAAGATTAAAACACAAAAAAAATTCTTTGATAAATAAAATGCCAGTGAAGTGCGGAATACAACCGAATCCATCATATAGATTACTTTGCTATACTCACGACATCGTACAGAACAAAAATTTGAATTTACTAAAACTTTGTACGAAAATATTCTGATAAAACTCATTATCACCAAAGATTTTCGGAAGAATTTTCTTCTTATAATGGAGGGAAATCAGTTATATTCTGGTTAATTTATTCGCCCAGTAAATTTTCCGTTTTTTATGAGCCTTGTTGATAGGTGAAAAAATCTCAGACGAGTACCTAACTGGTAAATGATGGCTTTAACGATTGGAAAAAAGCAAATTTAATTTAGTGACCTTGACAAAACTACAATAATGTTAATGTGGATTAAATATAACAGAACATAGACAAAACAAAATTAATCAAATAATTGGGGCGCACTTAGACGAAGGCATTCCATATTGGAAAGATGTGTTGGGCTATCAAAACAATTTCCTTTCCAGATGTCCTAATTCTCATTAAAGGTGCGATGATGAAAAAAATGGTGCTTTGCATAATTGTAATTATCTTATGACCGCATAGAACTTATTAACAAAAACAAGCGTAAAACCTCTTTTGATTTGACATATATTTTGAAAGATAAATCTCGAGACGAAGAATTCTCGAAGATATCTTGACTGACGAATATCTGACGGAGATATTTTGAATTCTGGCTGTGAACCAAATCAGTATAGAATTAAATAATTTACTGTTATTTTAGGTATAAAAATCAATACTATTTGAGAATATTTGTTAAAGTTACATTAAGAAGCAGAAAATTGCCTCTCTCAATTGGCCTTTGCGGGCGGCAATTTTCTAAACAATGCCGATCTTCTAATATAACTAAATGATGCATTTTAACCGGATGCAAAATTAATTCACAATGATGGGGAGCAAACTATACATAAAATTTACATAAAATTAAAGTTTAAGAATTGGCGAACGTTGCGCAGGTAAGTTCTCTTTAAGTTATTAAAGATATAGTGCTTAGCTTTTTGTTTCAATTCACAATCAACTTGTACACATTTCTTATTTAATTTTCAAAAAAAATTCTGAAATACTCGGTCATCTGCACCTGGTATTTTGATCTTCAGAATTACAGCAAAATGTTTAAGAAATTTTCCCTCATATAATATACATATGTATAACATATTGAAATCTAATATAAGAATTAAAAACCCTTTTCTACACATAAATATATATATATATATATATATATATATATATATATATATATATATATATATATATATATATATATATATACATATATATATATATATATATATATATATATATATATATATATATATATCGGATTCTTTCGTTGTCTTTCGTGGGGTCGACATCGATTTATTTTAAAATAATAATTGAATAAGCAAAATATTTTATTGTTTTGGGTATAAAAATAATAATCAGAAAAAGTATATTAAAAAAAAAAAAGAACTGGATGTTTAATGTTATTGTGATTTCATCATTAATTGACTTGGATTTACGTACAATATGTGTTTAATAAGTTGTGTATAATAAATATAATCATCAAACATAAATTTATTATAACGGTTTTTCCATCATGGCTTCGTGTGGTGTTTGCAAATTAAATATTGAAAGAGCTGATGAAAATAAAATTGAGTGTAGTATTTGCTCGTTGATATTTCACAGCAATTGTCTAAATTTTAATAAAACTGAAGTGGAGTGCATGAAAGAACGTAAACAACCTTGGAGTTGCTCCAGTTGTCTTAAAAAAAAAAAACATAATGATTTATCTTTGGGTAACAAACCGAAAACAGCAAATAATAATTCACCTCTACCGTCTAATGTGATGAATGAAATAATTGTAATGAAAAATGAATTGTGTCATCAGTTTACTCTATTGAATGCTAGTATTGCAAAGCTAGAAGAAAATTTAACAAATAAAATAAATTTGTTGTCCAACGAAAACGAACAACTACGTAACGAGAACCGGCAGTTACAAATCCAGTTAACTAATTTGGAGCAAGTATCGTTTAATAACAGCATCGATATAATTGGTTTACCACATTCTAATGATGACGATTTGAAATCAGTTGTTATTAATATGTTTAAGACTTGTTTGGATATTACAATACCAGAACAAGAAATTGATTCAGTATATAAATTTTCATCAGCAACTACTAGAACAAAGAGTGACATAATTAAGCTGAAATTTGTAAGAAAATCAATGAAGGATAAAGTTATGTCTGCGAAAAGAAAAAAGAAAAGTTTATGTACAAAGCAGCTTGGATCGTCAACAGATAATTTAATCTTCATTAATCACAGTCTTTGCCGAGGGAAAAGAAACATTTTTGCGGAAAGCTGGAAATTGAAAAAAGATAAAAAATTGTTTCAAGTTTGGTGTAGTAATGGTCGTATTTGTGTAAAACCTGATGTTAATGGTAATGTTCATATTATTGATTCTCTAAGTGATCTTGATTTATTTAAATAATGTGCATTTTAAAAACGGTCTCATTACTTTAATGAGTTTTGTTGATTTTTTATCTCAAGGTCACTCTGACAAAAATGTGAACATTGGATTTAGTTTACCATGTAATACCAAACATGCAAACAATGGCTTTAAACTCGCAATTTGTCATCAGAATATTCGCAGTCTGCGAGAAAATTTTGATAAATTTGTTTCGATAGAGCGGGTGGTGTGTGCGTGTTTTATAATAGTGAATTGAATTGTACTTGTGAGTCAGTTTCTTTAAACTCTGCTGACGTAGTTAAATTATCTGTACCTGTGAATAAAGTGAATTATACTCTTGTTTGTGTGTACCGGCTGCAATTTGTCCCAATTGTTAATTTTATTGCTGAGTTTTCGGTTTTTATTAACAAACTTAGAGGGAAGAATATTATTATATTAGGTGATATTAATATTGATATTTTGCATATGATACCAACTTGTGATGATTATATGTTCGTGATGTCGTCAAACGGTTTTCAATCGTTGATTAACGAACCTACTAGAATTACAAATCAAACTTCAACTTGCATTGATCATTGCTTTGCTCGTGTTAATAATTCTTGTCAGATAGTTGCTTCAGCGCTTAATTTACAAATAACCGATCATCATTTAATTTATGTTGTACTGCGAATAAACTGCAATAATAATATTAAAACTAACAAAAATGCTGTTTTTTCTCGTAAATTTGATAACCTTAAGTTTTCAACTAAAATGTCCTTACATGATTTCTCATCATTGTTTTTCGTAACAGAACCTTGCGTTATTCTTTCAAAATTTATTTTAGAGTTTAACTGTTTATCTGACTCATGCTATCAAATTATTAAACCGAGTGCAAAAGTTAAATTGAAACCATGGATTTCCGATCATTTAATAAATTTAATGTCGAGAAAACGATACATCCATCAAAAATGTTTAAAGCATCCTTGCAATCGTAGGCTTCTACAATATTTTAATAAACTATGTAAACAGGTTGATGCTAAGATTAAGTATGATAAGTTTACATTTTATGATAAAAAATTTAGTTACTGCGGTAATAACAGCAAAAAAACCTGGTCTGTTGTTAATCAAATTCTAAATAATAAAAATTGCGAGCATGTGGATAAAATTTTGTCTGTTGATCAAAAAATTCTTTCAAACCACGAAGCCATTGCAAACGATTTTGGGTCATACTTTTCGAATATAGTGTCTGAATTAAGAGCAACTAATATTTTCTCTAACTGCCCAAGACAGAATTTGTGTGAGTTTATTAATTCATACAATTTTTTTATAAATCCTGTTGATGAGATTGAGATTAGTGGTATAATTGTTGAACTTAAATCTAGTATGGGAATTGATATTCTTGGGATGAGCTCTAACATGTTCAAAGCAAATAAAGACAGCTTGTCTCCAGTATTGGTTCATTTTGTTAATCAGTGTTTTTTGACTGGCGTTATTCCTGACGATTTAAAAACTGCAATTGTTTTACCTTTTTTTAAGAAAGGTGATAAACTAATCAAAGATAACTACCGACCTATTTCTTTGCAGCCAACTGTTATGAAGATTATGGAAAAGGCATTAAAGTCACGCATGAATAGTTTCTTGGAAAAACATAATATTCTTAGTAGTTGTCAATTTGGTTTTAGATCTGGGAAAAATACTGAGTCAGCTTTAATACAATTTATTAATGGGGTACACGATCAACTAAATGGAAAAAAAATTGTTGGGGCTCTGTTTATTGATATTAAACGTGCTTTTGATATGGTTGACCATAATTTGATTTTGCATAAACTTTATTCGTTTGGGTTTAGGGGTGTACCGCTTAAATGGTTTAAGTCATACCTTAGTGGACGATTCTTTAAAGTTAAAGTTGCTAGTAGTTATAGTTTACCTTTTAAGGTTGAGTATGGGGTACCACAAGGCTCTGTCCTGGGTCCACTTTTATTTTTAATATATATTAATTCAATATTTAATTTAAACCTAAAAGGTAAAATTATTGCATTCGCCGATGATATGGCTTTAAGTTATTACGGTTATAGTCATCAGGAAGTTACTTTTTATATTAATTCGGATTTAAAAATTCTTCGTTCATGGTTTGATGACCATTCTATGGTTTTAAGTGAAAAGACTAAGGTAATGTTTTTTGGATTATCAGGTGATCGATGTGTTAATAATATTCCCGATATATTTTATCACGTTCCGAATTGTGACTTACTAAATTGCAGATGTTTGAAAATAGAGCAGGTTAATAATTTTAAGTATTTAGGGTTGCATCTTGATACTAATTTAAACTGGAAAATCCACTACCACAAAATCAAAGAGCAATTAAATGGCACTTTGCGTGCTATGTATTTGCTACGCCCATTGTGTCCATATACAGTTTTACTAAAGTTTTATTTTGCATGTGTTGACTCTAAACTAAGCTATGGATTACCCTGTTGGGGCGGTGTTAGCTTGAATACACTCAGGCCTTTGCTCGTATTGCAAAAATTTATAATTAGAACTATGTTTTTTAAACGTCGTCGTGATCACACATGGCCAATTTTTGTGGCATCGAAGATACTACCATTGCAACATCTTTATGTTTTTAGAGTTTTAAAATTGTTTTTTTCGAGAAGTGGGCATCGATTGCGAAGAATTATAACTATTTATAATATAAGAAATAATAAGAGATATTTATTTTGTATTCCATTTTTTAATACTGAAGCTTTTCGAAAATATTTCTTAGTTTCAGCACCGTCTTTTTTTAATCGTTTGCCACTTTGTTTACGGGAGCAACTTAACTCTAAAAACTTTCCAAGTTTAATAAAAAATTGGTTGTTAGATAATAAAGACATTGATTTCATGTTTGCTAAATAAATTTTTTGGTATAAATTCATATGTTTTTAATGATGTATCTTGTGTATAATTATTCATTTATTTTTTTATATTCTTTAAAATAATAATTTATATGGCCCCACGCCATTTTTATTTAAATATTATATTTTAAACTTTTAAGGTTAATTGCTACTGTCTGTGGACAAAGATTAACCTATCTTCATAACCTTTTATTTATTTTATTATAAAAAAATTATTTTTATATAGTTTATATTGACTTGTGTATATTAATGATTGTAAATGTTTTTAGTGGTTATGAGAATAAATAAAATAAAATAAAATAAATATATATATATATATATATATATATATATATATATATATATATATATATATATCTATATATATATATATATATATATATATATATATATATACATATATATATATAAATATATATATATATATATATATATATATATATATATATATATATATATAAATATATATATACATATGTATATATGTATGTGTTTAGGTTACCATTTTATTCTAGACAACCACATTTCTATAAAAGATACGAAACTTTGACAAAGTCGACAAAAGATCTCGCGATTATGTCGTTAAACCCTATTATATGGTGACGAACTCGCGTAACACTTGCATGCCTCATTCCCACATAAATCTATATATCGTTAAAAATTGGTCCCAAAAAACAGGTATATATATACATATTCTTATAAAAACCACACACCGTCTTACTTTAAAATACCTTATCTTTCTCATTGGTATATAATATATTTGTAAAATTGTGTACAAAAAAGACGCTTTACTTAAGAATTGTATGTATACAAACAAAGGGAATCACTTTCATTTCCCCTGAAAATCGGTATCGGATTGATAACCAAAACGAGGCAATGACAGATCTATTGGAAATATATAAATCGACTAACTGATAAAATATTTGCGTATAATACGGTATTATATTTCTACCATATTTTTCTCTTTATATACACACATTAACATTTATACATCGAATTCACCCTGTTTACCCTATTTTAATGGCAATCAACCCTCTTATATTTTCAACTCCCTTCATTTTCGTTAGCAATAATTCATTCTCACAAATCAATCTTCAAATTACCAAAACAACGAAACGAGAAAAGAAAATTATCTTCTTTAAAACATATTTCACCATTCGTCGTCGCCATCTATAATAGCCAAATCGTACTAATAAATAATCCCTTTTTCGCTTGTTTTTATTTTTTTGAGCTTTTTTTTTGTTGTTTTTGCTTTTGTTTGTCAATTTTTAAGTTAAAAAAAAACGAGATAAAAAAAACTACTTAAATGACAATCAACTATAATGCTAAGCCACACCTATTTTTATTGTTTTCATTGTATGTATTTATCATTGTGTGTTATATATACAACATATATACTATATAATAATACACCAGTCTTTGATTATTTTTGCGATATTTTTGTAAATACATAATATATATAATATGGGAAAATCTGAGGCGGTACAGAGTATAAAAATGAAAAAAGCTCAAAATATTGTAATGCGCGCGCTTCAATCAAATCACAAAATCATATTTTGCTGCTCTATTCTAACATTTTTCATGTGAGTGAAGATTGATTGACGTTTTTATTTTTCTATAAACGGAATTCGAAAGAGATAGATGTATAAGATTGAATACGGTTTCGGCAAATTAATAATATATTTGTTTCGGCCGCGATTAAAATCCAGTGGCGGATATTAAATTTTTGAGGGAAGGATACATTTTTTTGCAGTTGTGTATTTTGGAATTTATTGTTACTTAATTTTTTTATAATCGACAGGTTAAAAATCTATCTTAATTTGTCATGTATGTGGGGACAAAGCTATATGTGGTAATTTAAGCAAGTGGTTTCTGAGGAACTAATAAGCTAATATAACAGGTACTTCTGGATTTCAAGCAAGCCTACGAGTCGATCAATCGGTCGAATTTTTATAAAATAATACATATTATATAAATATATATATATATATATATATATATATATATATATATATATATATATATATATATATATATATATATATATATATATAATATAAATAATAATTTATATAATAATAAATATTATTATATACATATAATTTTTTTCATATTGAGACCTTAGACAAGTATTAAAACGTCAAAGTTTAGAGATTTAATACCATCTACTTCATAATATGTTAATTTTAAGAGTGATTGTTAAGAGAATCTCACAACTATGCATACAGTAGAATCACACATAAGAGAAATATTTTAACTTAAGTGATTTTTATCGATTATGAGCTCTGTGGGTGTGTCAGAATCGACATGTAAGTGTAACTGTCAATATTTTACCGATTTTATAGCAACAATTATAAGATACTTGCGTATCATACCATGCGGTCATAAGTATAATATTCGCCTTTTTCCAAAATTTTAAATATAAAAATTAATTTTAACTTTTCGACAAATCGTTGGGCTGACAAGCTTTTGTCAGAGACAAAATAATTGTTAATAACACGTTAAATGATATGAAAATCTCATCTGATTTTATAAAATTATATCATTCAAATGTACAATTAATATTATAGTGCTCCTAATTAAATACTAAATGTCATCAGCTTCAAATTTAAACTAAAAATCTTTATTTATATAATAATCGTTGCGATTACACAAGCTCAAGATACAATTTACGACTTAACAGTGTTGACATAGCTCTCAGTGTAAAAGTTAATATATAACACGATAATTAAGCAAAACGTGACGATAGGCAAAAATTAATTTTCTACAGTAATTCTTTATAGTCTTGAACTATATAAGAAGCAATAAATAAAAACGTTTATTTTTAATAAAATATAGGGTTGTCACGACCGTGTCAAAATCAAGCTCTAATTAATATACTTGATAAATGACCAAACGGGAAACATCGCAGGGACAATGAACATTTTATCATCTCTATACCAATTAGAAGGTAACAACTTTGTCTAAAAATATTTCGACTAACATATATATTTTAAAATAATTGAAAAATCAATAAAAATGAGCTTTTACAAGGCTTTAATATTGGCCCTTTCTAAACAATCAATGCACTATCCAATAAAAAAAGAAATACAGCGCTTGCCCAATCCAGCGTAGTCAATGCACTTTTACTTTGTGAACGTATTTAACAATGTTAATCAAATTCCAGTAATTCGAGATTTCATGATAGAACAGAACTCGGCATAAGTGCAAATATTGTTGTATTTTTTCCCGTATATTATGCACTTTGCACTTTGTTCAAATCGCATATACCCTATATATAAGCATTGCATTTGGTTTAATCATCACTTAACCTTACTTAAGGTTGTTTCAGGCGCACTAAAATATTATATTATGACTAAATTATATATTCTTCAAATGTGTACGGTCACTTCTATAATCATTTGTTGTATATTTGCTTTTTAGACTGATATTCAGTCGAGCAGATGGTAGGTGATCTGCATACGTCAAAACCTATGAAGAATAGTCGGTTTAAAATGCCTCTCTTAGGTTTTTTTTAAGAAACATAAATTCGAACATAGCAGAATATATATATATATAGATTATCGCGAACCGAGCATGTCCTTGCTGTCATATAAAAGTGGTACTTAATAAAACTGTTACCTTTCCTTTAACCTACCAGTTACTTTTGTCAAACGGTTCCTAATAATTAGCTCACGTACCTCACGAAATAAGAGTGACCTACTTGCACATAATACTCGATGGTATAGACACCATTCCATTTCAGTCTGCTATAATAGAGAGATTTTCTTCAATACATAAAACACAGTAATTGGTATGTTACGTAAAGACCAATGTAATAAAAGTTAGTTTGTTGTTTGGACAAACTTTTTTCAGCAATAGTCAATTTAGCAGCTGATAGCTATTTTGTGTTTTGTTTGGTTAGACCAGCGTTGGTACTAACTAGACTTAAGTTAGTACCAACGCTAGCAAATTCTACTTCAATCATCGCATATATATAGTTCAGTATTTATAAAATTGGATTCAGTGATAAGGTTAACTTTTGTTAAAATGGATACGTTAAGTAGAAAAACAGCTGCAATCAAAGTAAAGAAACACAATACTGGTAAATATTAAGCCGCACCATCACATCCTCAAAAAGCCATTGTTTGGTATGCTTTATGAGGAACGGTAGAACTGTTTGTCAAACATTCAATGGAAACCGCTCTATATAGAAGCCACAACTATACTGGATTTTTAGTTCCCTATTGAATGGCATTAATATGTCTGTAATTTCTATAAAACGTTAGTTACTGTATATAGGAATATGTGAAGCGACTAGAGTCCATCGATAAACCATATAGAGAATAAGAACGATTGGATTATCCTTGTAATATATAGGGTGTTTCTTTTTGGAAGCGGAGAACTTGTAATTGGCAATACTGCAGTTTTCTGTGACAGCCAATTTGACACAATTTCATTTAAAAATGTTGTTCTCAAGTAATCTCGAGGCACACTTTTGGTTATATGATTATTTCAATAACCAGAACAATCCATTGCCAAAATACCATTATATTTAGAAAAAGTCACTATTTTGTGGAATCTTTGATCCATATTTTTTTCAAAAATGATGATGGTCAAAACGTTACAATCAGCGGTGAACGGTACATGATTAATAACTTTTTCGTGTCTCAATTGAAAGGCATTAGTGTTGCACATGCCACACAGCACGCGATACAATTTATTTACTAAAAGAAACATTTGACCAACGATTAATTCCACTGTTAATTGGTTATTTCGTTCGTGAGATTTGGCTGCATTAGATTATTTTTTCTGGGAATATAAAAATAGCATGCCTGAGAAACCGTCTCTAAAATAAAGCCATAAAAATTTTACTGTGTTTTATTACAATTTAAAGTTATCCATCTTTAAAAAACACCCTTTAATTATATTCAATAAAAAACACAGTTTTTATTAAAAGTTATTCCATTCTACATCCTATTTTAGCACTTTACTAATCACTTCGATGTAAAATAAAATTTTTAGTTAAAAATAAAATTGCTGCAAATTAAAGTAAACTTTTGTATATTGTCGTTATATGTTATAATCATTTTAGTATACTTAAGTAACTACTTTTGATGTTTAAAGTAGTTTTGAAAATGATAGACAGTTTAGTTTGTTTACGGTCTCCCGTAAGATTATAGCAGTATATTTAACATGTTCAAATTTGGCGAGACGCTGTAATTTATAATACTTTCAATCACTTAAATGACTGAAATTTCTTATAAATATCTGGACGATTAAATAAAATATTTGATTTGAGGAAATTAATTATAGAGATAACATCTTAAATACAAAAAATATTTTCAAATCAAATAAGTCATAATTGATGATTTACGTTGATTTTAAATATGGCAATCGAAAGAAAATTAGCAACTAATTAATTTTCATAACCAACCTAAAATAAACATAAAATAACTCAACATCAAAATATTTCCAGCGCAACAATATAAAAAAAATTTCTCCGTCACTGCTCTAACACCACTTTTATTTTAATATACAAAATACAATCATATATAAAGTATAGACGAATACAATAAAGTGAGGTTATGTACCAATTTATAATTAACATAATTTCAACAATTAAATACCACAAATCACACGTATTATTGAATTAAAACGAATAAAGTTAACATTGATACATAATTTAAACATAAAATTACACAATCCCGTCAATCGTAAAACCTTAAACGAATAGTTTCCAATTGTGCCAACATAATCACATATATTTCCACCATAAATCGACTAAATAAAATTGGTATGGTTAAAATGGATTCACCTACCTTATAATAAAACTACTCGTCTAATGGAAAATCATAATTTTCACTAAATTCACTACATAAATCAATTAAATTTATTTATTTTCGTAACAATAAACATAAATTACATTTCCGAAACAAAAAAATAAACAATATTTTGACGTTTTATCTGTCAAATTGGAGTGAAACCAATATATAGTGTTAGAGTGGCACAACACTATATATTTGTGTACAGCAGAGTAGAGTAGTAGATATATGGGTAAACGAAATACGAAAGAAACCGAACTTTTTTTTTTGTATGCGATAAAGATATCGGAGAGAGGTGGAAATGCCGAATGAAAAAGAAAAAAAAACTAAAAACACAACGAGAAAGAAATATAATATAATAATAAGCTCCACCCAGCTGTCAATATAATCTGACATGACGCTTTTGCTATTTTTGAATCAAAATTGATGATTCGAACGAAATACTATGTTTATATATTATTATATAGACTGGGAAAAGATGAGATGGAAAATGTACAAATTTTCCGTTTATATATCTTGACTATTTTCATTAATGAATTTCTCGTATTTTAAATGCATGAAAAGGATAAGACATATATTATATAGATGTAATAAATGTACATATTTATATATATATATATATATATATATATATATATATATATATATATATATATATATATATATATATATATATATATATATATATATATATATATATATAATTATAATTACCCAATGTTGCCACTGTTGGTATTTTGTACATAATATGTATATACATGTTTAGTTTTATTGTTGTTTTCTTGTTTATATACTTTATATACATATATACATAGCTGTATATACATAATTTAATGTCAAAGTGTACTCTGGTGGCATATTCTAGTACTACAATTATAAATGTGTGCTTTTTGTGTGCTGTGTGAGACGAGCAAAAATAAAAATAAAATAAAAAAGAAAATTATTATTTTTTTTTTGTTTTTTATACGATTTTTTTGAATTTTTTTAGTTGAACATTCTACTTCAGTCAGTTAACGTTTCTGAATAAAGTCAGTAGAGTGTGTTGTTGTTGGTTTTTCAGTTGTTTTTTTAGTTTTTTCTCTCTCAATTAAAAGCTACAATATAATAATATATAGATAATTGAACAAATATTTTTATTTAGATTAAAATATTTTGGAAAATTTATCAAACAAAAATTTTCTCTATACATTTTTCATTAGTTTTGTATTCTATATATAGTCATGCTGATAAATTAGTGATTTTTTTTTTAGTGGTACAAATATATAGTTTTGAGTGATTTTTATTATTATTATTATTTTGTGAAAATTATACTGTGATTTATATTAATTTATGTTTTATTTATATAAGTATATATAAATATATTTGAGTGAAAATTTAAGTGAAAAAATTATTTGAAAATATATAAGCAAAAAAATAAGTGTATACGAAATAAATATTGTGAAAAAATAAATAAAAAATTGAGTGAAAATTAAACAACAAAATCTTGGAACTAAACTATATAGATATAAAAAAAAACAACACGCAAATATCCCGCAAATAAATTGTAAGTTTGATCGACAGGTGTTTTAAATCATTAGAATGCGTGCTTTTGCGTGATATGTGTTTGTGTGTGTATGTGTACATAAACTCTATTTACGTATTAGTATATGTATTAGTGTGTATGTGATGCATATATACTCTATATTTATATAAATATATATACATATGTTATATACATACGTCATGTGCGTTAAGTGGTATCAAAAACCAAATTTCCCTCTTGGTTTGAGTGAACATCGAGCGCGCACCATACACAACATTTTGCTTGTTATATTTTTGAAAAATATATGTATACAGTTGGTTCTTCTTTTAATATAATTTAATTTAATTTAATTTAATTTAGTCCAAAAATAAATGTGGCGCCATCTGTTTTGATGACATAGTTAAATGAAAAATAATTTTTTAACTGTGATCCAAGCGCACAGTATAAAAAAAATTAATTTGATTATATGTATATGTATGTATACATAGTATACATGTTTCCTCGATTAACCTCCCGGCATCCCGTTTCCCCAAAACGCAACATAATATAACCCATAACGCAATAACAAAATATATTTAAATAATGTAAACGAAAATTTTGTAAAAGAAAATTTACATTGGAAATGACATTCAAACAAAGAAAAACAAAATTAAATTTTCTTGACCAAAATATATCATAAGATGTTTGTGAAAAATATATTTTCCATATTTGCCCAATAGCAATTTTTTTTTTTCCAATTTACCTTTATATTTTTAGTTGATTTTCTTTAGTATATGAAATTGAATTAAAAAATATTAATAGGAAATTTTTTTATGTTTTTGATTAATTTAATTTTCATGAATAAAATTTATTCTATTTGATGTAAATATATTTCGTGTGGAAGAAAAATGGAAATTTTTATGTTGATGTAGAAACAAAAAAAAATTACTCGGAAATGTAGAATTGTGATGATTGTTGTCTTGGGAAATTAATGAAAATTATATTTGATTATTTTGTGTATTTTTTATATTAAGTTTATGTACAGAAGGAAAATTGTAGCTATATATATATATTTAATTGTATGTATATGCTACCTGAGCAGTCGGCTAATTAAAAACAAAAATAATTTTAAACGATCATTTGGGATCTTAATCCCTTGCATACCATATATATATTTGGTGTGGGAGGTAATGGTTTACAATTGTTGGTAGCTAATTGCATTGTGAAATTTACTAACTGCGATGAGTGAAAATTGGCAAAAATATTTTGTTGCGATTATGTAATCTATACAATCTAAAATTCTTTCATGTGGTAATTTTTAAGTGTATACATGTGCCAATAAAATAGAACTTAAATTTCAACAAAGAATATAAACGAAATATTTTGTTCAAAAACAGATTGATAGTGCTAATACTAAATTGACGGTACATTGACAGTTTTCAATTCGATTTCATCCTTATAATTGTTATATGTCTAAGATGGTCAATATATATGACAGTAATTCATGTATATAATATATAAATATATATATATATATATATATATATATATATATATATATATATATATATATATATATCAGCATGAAAGTTTGTAAATTCCCTAAAATACCGGAGATGATTTTAAATAGTTTGACAGTAAAAATTTGACAGTAAATGCGGCGATAATAAATGTAGCGTTTCGATATAATTAACGTGAATTTTTAAGCTGTCAGATTCATCATTCCATCTGAAAGCGAGCACTTGCATTCTTATAAGAAGCAAAAACTGTCAAACAGAGCTGCAAAAATGTCCCTAATTTTAATAGGTTTGAGGAGCTTTCGTGACATATTGCATATATGTCTTAAAAAATTGTTTATATCTTAAAATTACATTTTCATTCCGAATCAATTTTTATTGAACAAACATATAAGTCACGGCCAATAAAGAACACCGATTAGTTCGGTTCATCCCGTATAAACAACGTTAACTTATAGTAATACATTTAAAAATTGACGTGTCAATCCTGGGGTAATTTATATGCATATGCTAACGTAAAGGCAACCGTTAAAATTGCCCAAAGGAATTAAAAATTTTTAATAAGTTTAACAACTTAAGTTTAATTTTTATCTTCTAACTCTAATGGAGACAATTTATTAAAAAATGTAATCCAGGCATATAAATTGTATCAGCACTTCAATAGAGGTCATGCGGTTGTGTTAGAAATTGTTTTATATTAGTATAATTACGCATATATTATACCTTCAAACTTTTTAACTCTTACACCTTTTAGTTTTTTTATCCTCCTGACAGATGATCATAGAATCTTAATTCAAAATTCCGATTTTGCTATTATATAGAATTACTGAATTTTGAAGTTATTTAAAACAATTGACATTTTTTCAATTTTGAAAATGCTTAAATGTAGAAATATAAAAATGTGAGATACTATCAATAATTTACAAAACTAAACTTTTGACATAATTAAGATTAAAATTTTGGTTGATCACACAGTTTTAATAGTTCTAAAAATATTTCCATCATTAAAAATGATTCCGGATTGTTGCATAAGTGTAATAAAAATTTAATTTTTCTGACGACAAACATTTGAAACTTGAAAGTAAAGTAAATTTAATTCAAATTCTGAATAAATAATAAAAATTGCATAATTAATTTTATAAAATTTCAGAACACCAAATTTCAAATGAATTTTGACGTAAAATTATTCCGCAATAAATTTTGAAATATAACAGATGCCATAGTACCAAATAACTGTCACTTTTAAATTTTGTTCTTCAATTTATTAAAATTTAATAAAATGATATAGACAGGAAATATATAATGAAATATCATCCTCTTTGATTTACCGGAGAAAGGTAAAACCCCCGATTAACCGGTATTACTCTTCGGTATTAATCTCGATTTACCGGAGAACGGTAAAAAATCAAACAAAATCGCCAATTCGGAATCATTAAATAAAAATTAAAATTTTCAATTCTGAATCATTAAATAAAAATTGTATAGTGAATTTTATAAAATTACAGATTGTATTCTATAAAATTTCGAAACACCAAATTCCAATTTAATTTAAACGTAAAACTATTGTTATATTTTTTCAAAATTTAACGAACGCCAGTACTTAAAATATCTAACTCTATTAAATTATGTGACCCGATTTTTTACATTTATTAAAATTTAACATAATTTTAAGAAACAAAAGTTTACCTACATCGAAACCCCGAATTTAAATTTAAGAAACTCGAACAGTTAAATTTACTTACAAAATTTGAAACAAGTGAATAAGAAAATTTAAATACAGAATCTGGTTTTATTTTTCAATGAATTCTCCAATATTGTTATAAAATAGTTTGTTAAAACTTGTTAACGCATAAGTAACATAAAAAATAATTTTTAACTAAGAGGGATTTTAAAAATTAAAGCCAAAAATTTCCAAACATTTAAAATTATTCTTTAACTTAATTAACTTAAAAACACCAAATTTTAATTGAATTTTTAAAAGTGTAATTTTCAGTAATAAATCAACACTGTTTAGTGTAAGTCAAAACTTTTGTGAATTTAACAGACACTTGGATAACTATAAATCCAACTCTTTAACTTAATGATTTTGGAAACAAAAATCTAGTTTAAGAAATTCCATATAAAATATTTTACGAATTTTTCATGAGTGCGTTATAATACAAGTAGTTCCAAAACCATTACAAACCCTAAAATAATTTATAATTGTTATGCGTAAAATTAAAAAAATACAGAATTTAATTGCAATTTTTAAGAATAAAATTAAAATTCAGCATGAATTTTATAAAATTTTAACAATTCCAAATTTACGTAAATAATTTCTTAAATCTTTAAAATTGTAAAATGAAGTTTTTCTAGTAATAAGCTATATACAAATTCTATCTATAAAAACGATACTATAGATGGTACTAGGAGATACGGTTGTTAGCTCCTATTCCCTTAATCGAATCAAATCACATAAATTGGCAATTATCGCATTACTTTATAAATCAGGCTTCCATTAGTCGATCGAAGTGACGTCACAGGACAAATTTTCTTTTGGGGTTGTCACTTAGTAGTGAAGTTTTTTTTTTAAATTAGATCATCTGTTTGTTCACAGTTCTCTTAATTTAATATTAAGTTTTTCTTTCTGCTATATAGAACGTGTTCTTTCCCTGGTATATAATGTCATCCCAAAGTATAGAGGTGTATTTACATCAGGAATATTGGCTGACCGTCAATAACGGTCATTAAGTCCGATCACCACATTTTTGTACATTTACTTATTTAATCATTGGCTTTTTGTTATAAGCTGTAGATTCCATAATGTTGTCGCCAACAGCCCGAATTGGAATATCGTCCGCAAATATTGCGATAATATCAACATCTATGTAAAGTTAGTCTCTTATAAAGCGCAGGTAGAGTATCGGTCCTAAATTTATTAAAGGCCTGAGCTACATCTAGAAAGACGCCAGAGCTTAAATACTTCTTCTCTAATGTACTCGCTATAACTTTAGTAATTTTATTTACTTGCTCTATGGTTGAATGGAAACTCTTTGAATCAGAACTGGTGTTTCGAGATAACATATCTAATTTCCACTATCTGGGCACACAGTTTTTCCTAAAAGTCCGATTAATAATATAATTATTCTTTAATTATACTTGCCCTGTTATCAGGTCATATCATGGAGCTTTTTTTAGATTTAAGTTTGTAGTTCTTTCAGTATTACAGCTTTGTATCCAGAGACTATAATTTTTTCCAGTATTGCACACATTTTCATAATTTATTTGTCTATATGCCTAAATGCTGGAAAGTTCCTTCTAGGAGAATAATCAGCTCCACAATTCAGTTTAATTGTTAAATTTCTGTACACATGAGTTAGATGTACACTTATTTTTCACACATTATTTGGCTGTATCTGCGACTGTTACACTGATGTTTCGGCTCTTCCCGCTCTGTAGAGAACTGTATTTTTATTTTCTTGTTTCTTTTGTTTGCTTTATTTTTCTAAATGATCCAGTCCAAAGAAAAACTTTTCTAAATCTTCTTCGTTAGGTCAATATTCGAATCTGCTAGTTACTCGTCGATTTTTTCGACCTTAAACTTCTGAAGTATCATTTTCATTCGTCTTAGGTTTTTCTTTCCCCAGTGTGAGTGTTCTTAACGGGTTATTCATTTTAGATAAGATGGCTTCAATTTCTCATAATTTCTGTTTTAGTTGTAAATAATCAAATGACAAAAATATAATTTCATGCAAGGATCCGTATATACGACTAAGATAATCCCATTTCTATCACTTTAAGTGACGATTTTCGCTACGATCGATTAAAAGAATACCAAACTTTGACTGTCGGCTCTATAGTGACAAGTGATAAATGTTTTTCTTGTCTTGAAAGTCTGTAATCTTAATAATAAAATTTTTTAAATCTATAAGCAGTCTGTTTTGAGTTCGAAGCTAATTTAATATCGTACGAATATAGGTTCCCTTTGAATATGCACATTGCATTGCTTCAGCCAGCCAATACCTGCATAGACGATGTATTGGCGATGTATTACGATGTAATGAATTTTAAAAAAATATAAAATGTACCGTAGTACATTTTATATTTTTAAAAAAATATAAAATGTACTACGGTACATTTTATATTTTTTTAAAATTCTAGTAATAATGTTTTTTTTTAACTAGATTAGATTACTAATAGGTCAGTTAGCCTCTGTCTCTTCAAGAGCATTATCTCGTTTGTGGTATTCAGCATATTGCCCACCTCTGCTTTATATGATGAGTAATACATTCTTATGCATTCCCTTCTTTGTTTCTTTATCAAGCGCCTCTATCTTCAAATTTATGCAGGTTTTTATTTCTTGTACTGTAAGTCCATATGGGCGCTACCTGTTGGTACAGTAACATTTTGCTTTTTTTAACTAACAATCCAGAGTTTTTGTCACAGCAGCATTTTCCTTAATTTAATATTACATTTTTCTTTCTTCTTTATAACGTGTTCTTTCCATATAAGCCTGGAAAGTCATCCCCAAGTACTGAGCTATGCAAGGATCATCTGTATATAAACGACTAAGATGATCCCATTCCTGTCACTTTAAGTTACGATTTTAGCTTTAATCCTCTTAGAGAATGCCAAAGTTTGACTGTCAGTTTAGTGACAAGTATTTTTTGCCTTGCAATTCAGTAAATTTAACAATTGTTTAGTTATTTGACTATTGCAAAAAATAATTCGTAGTTTCTTGATCTCATTGGGAACTTCTTTTAATGAGAATTCCCCTATCTGGTATATAGATTTGTGATAAATCCGGTACAGTCAATCTAGTGTCTCACCAAATTTGTATCTTCAGATTTTGGTAAATTTAACAAAATAGAAATTTTACGTTTACACTTTTAATTTTTTTAAATAACTGTAGCTTTTCTGAAAGTACAAAGCAATAGAGAAATGTAATCGATGAAACGCTTTTAAAACCAAATTTGAAATTTTAAACTTTTTCACTAAAGTCAAATCAATATAATTAATTGATTGATTGATCAAACTTTAGGACCAAAGTCTAGGCCCATATCATAGAAAACGCCAGGCCTTTTTCTACAGTAGTTGCATATAGAAAATAATCCCAGATCTCTGGGAGAATTAAATAGAATATATATATATATATATATATATATATATATATATATATATATATATATATATATATATATATATATTTATATATATATATATATATATATATATATATATATATATATATATATATAAATTATTTCTACAAAAACAGAGCATTTTTCAAATTCGCAAAATTTGAGACTTAAGCCGAATTCATACTTCAATTTCTTCGTTCATTAATTGATTCAAACACTTTTATCGATCAATCACATGGATCAAAATTGACGAATTCTTTCGTCGCCACAGTCTCACGTAATTTTTAATCAATATATCATTTGTCAAAAAATTGTTTGAGGTTATGTACCAAAAAAATAAAAATAAAAATCTATCTTAAAAAGTTTATTTTTATAAAAATAAAACAAAAAAAAGAAAATGTGTTATAAGGAATTTTCATTATATTGGGCACGCTGTGACCCTATAATCAATTTAAGAGGATAAAAAGCCCGCTCCATACTGACCTGTGTTACTTAAACAGCAAACACGATCTGAGCAACTTCGTATAATAATGGGGTATCCAGAACTCTAAAACATTTTTCCCTTTTGACTCTGGGAAAAGTTTGATATAAACAGCAAACTCTTTTTTATTATAAAATCAACGCAGTTTGCGTTATCATTTCCATAGCTTTCCGTAGCTGCCACCAAACCTTTTTCTTTAGTCATCAAGATTTTTTTCAATCACGTCGCAATTATATTCATCATCCGATGAACTGGAGAATATTCTAGAAACATCCATATTTTTTCTATATTTTCTCTTTAAACCAGAACAGCTTAAGATTCGGGTTTGGGTTGAAACTCTGTTTATAACTATCAAAAAACTAATGCTGTTTTCTTAAAAATAACCTTACATAATTTCTTCATCATCAGGCCTATCAGTAGAGTAGCTTCTTCGGAAAAAACCGATCACAAGCTCTTGCCGTTTTACAGGTATAAAATGACACTTTCGTCACTGGAAAAACATTTAATAGGAGCAGATGTAGTGCTGCAACCTGCAACTTATGAAATTTGTAACGTCTACATTTTAGATATAACAAAGTGTTTGTTTCATTTCGTAAAATGGTGCCATGATTATGTCTATACTTAGCGATGCAATTTTAACCTGCTCTGTGAATTATATCTGGATCATGATTTATAGATCATCCTCCATGAAAAAAGAATTTATGATACATGTCTCTGGCAATATATTTTTGGTTTAAATATTGGTGTCTTTTCAGATTCATTCTCGTTTGTTTGTTTGTTTGTTTATTTCTATGCAATCTGTTTTGGGGCCGAAGCTCACCCAACTCTTTCGCGGTTAATTAACGTCCTACTTTACGCCATTACTAGCCAAATCGAGGACGCGCGAATACAGGTTCGCGTTTCAAATATCCATCTGCACATTGCATTGCTCCAGCCAGCCTGTACTGGCATGGACGAGGGTTCGGCCCATGAATTCTGCACTCCAACGGGGGGTCATAGTTGTGTTCATCGTCATCACCGATCGTAATCAAGTGATGAAAAATCCCTTTGCAACCCTCCCCCGTTGGGATTCGAACCCGGTACCTCCCGTCCCAAACACCGCAGCTTTAACCACTGCGCCAATTGCTCGGTGATTCATTCTCTTTCAATAAATTCTGGTTGTCGTCATATAAAATCAGAAGATCTTACTCTTAAGTTAAGTTTTTTTTTAATCTCATGTACTCGTGCATCTCTTCGACCCATATATTCTGCATCTTTTCGTAGTCCCCAATAGCTCTTGCATTATTTATTGGTTGGTTTATGGTTTTTGACAATTTCTGGTCTTATGAAATTTATGTTGGCCCCAATGTCGATAAGGAATACTCTAGGTAAGGAATGCTGGAGAGGCATTCGTTGTAAAATGTACCCTGAACTTTTCTTCCGCTTCTTCATCCATATCGCTGTAGTTATCGATATACTCTTGGTATTCTAATCTATCCTCTTGTAGTTCGGTGTGGAATACTCGTTGTTGCTTGTGTTGATTTAGGCCGGTATCAGGGCTTCTGTCACTCATTGGCTTTACGTCAAGGTTCTTTGGCCGATTCATATAATTTATTTTTTTTTGTATTGCCTGATTCGTCAATTGACATTGGTGTGGGTGGTTTCGGTTGGGTAAGCCTTGCTGGTAATGCTTCATAGTAATTTTGATGTTGTTAATGTAGTTGCTGCTGCATATATATATATATATATATATATATATATATATATATATATATTCAAAAAAATTATTTAACACGAAAATTAAATGAAACTACCATTTAACTGACAAAATACTTAATTTATCGCTAAATTCGAATGAATATAATATTACTAAATTCTTGTTTTAGAGATATTGCATTTTCTTTAAATCAGGATAAATCGAAGGAAGGTATCTTTTGAAACAAGGTAGCCTCCTATATAGAACGACGTAGTAGAATTAAACTCAATTTCATTTTTACCAGGGAATCTTGCCAACACCGATGATAGCGTATTTTGGGGCTCCCCAGAATATTTTTTTAAATAACAGAACCTCACCAGAAATATATCATATGAATTGAACTTGATATCACATATATCCTCATGTACCACACAAAATATTACATCAAAACAAATTAACAAAAAATATATATATATATTTTTTGCATGTGCACTGTACCAACCAAAATACGTCACTATATATGCATTGTATATATACATATATGATATAATAGTTATATATTATTTGCATATCATAGAAAACAACTTTATAATACATTTTGAATGAACAAACATAAAAAAAATATATATACAACCAGTAGAGTTTTTACTATATACTATTACAATATTTATATATAGATAGCGATAGTATGTAGATCCGAAAACTCTCGTGATGCGCCTTCCACCATCATCAGTACCATCAACTATACGCAAAAACTACAAAATTTATAAAAATTGGTTTTTTCATTAAAAAACAATCGACCAGGCTGTTAAAAAACAATTTCCAAATTTTTATTTTTATTTTTTTATTTTATTTGGTTTATGGCATTCAGCGAATCGATGTTATTACTCTTTTTTTTATAGTGTACATATATGCATGTATGTCTATATATATCGTATTTAACTATGCGCTTTTATAGTGTGTCCAAACATAAATTTTTTTTGTTGGTTTGATGATGGAAAAGCTCGGGGAAAATTATATATACACCTATATACACAATATATACCATCTCATTTTTCGCGTTACACAGTGCATTTTTTTTGTGCCGGCATCCTCGCGACTTTTTAAAAACCCAACTATCATTGTCATCATCGTCACCATCATCATTATTATTAATATTATTGTTGTGTACCAACCAAACAATCAGTTTTTTTTTTTTTGTTTAATAAATTTTTTATTGTTCAATAAATTTTGCAAGCGCGGCCAGTCAGTACACAAAAAAAAAAAAAACTTTTCGATTGATTTTTTATGGTCTATCCACTATTATATCCACTGTGTGCTATGGATATATTTATAATTAAATTATAACATAATTGTTGCGTGAGGTTGCACATAAAATGTTGCATTTCGTTAACACATATATCATTCTGCAGAACAAATATTGCATAATTGTTTGCATAGTGCATGGATACTTTAATGACGTCATTAAATAGTAATAAAACGAAAAATTTCTTTTAAAATCTCATAAATTTATTTTTAGGCGATTTTTACGACTTTTTTTTATTCGTATATAAATGTATATCGAAATGAATTTTAATGGTTGTTTGTTGTTAAGTGTGTAGTATATTATGTCTTGTGTGTTTATATATACATTTATATATATGTATATATAGTATATAGTAGAAGAAAAGAGAAAAATAGAAAAAAAAAATTAAGATAGAAGTTAAAAAAAATCTTTAAGAAAATATCAAGATGAAATTGGTGTAGGTCAAGATATATGTGAGTTTTTTTTTTTTTTTTTTTTTTTGGAGAAATAAAATGTATATATGGGATCGTCTTTAAGAAATTATTAGTGTATATATATAATGTTGTTGGTGGATCTATATATATTTGGTGTGATGGTTTTATGTCTTTTTTTATATATACATATTTTAATTTTTATACGATTTAAATTTGATTTTTGTATTTTTTATTGTTGTTGTTGCTGTTATTGTTGTTGTGTCGCGCTTGTTGTGTTTGATTTTATGACAATAAGGAAATGAAAGAGAAATTCATTTTTGTTGGTGTGTCTCTTATGTCAAAATATCTTAAATTAGATTAGACCATATTATATTATAAATCGAATTAATCAAAACTATAAATATATACAATTTATTATGCGCGATTGTTAAATAGTTTTCACTTTGATATCATAAATAATAGAAAGTCGATCACAGACTTTTGACTTTTTGGCAAATTTAGATCAATTTCACCACCTTAAAACTAATTTTCTTTTGTAAAACGTGCAGACACGAGTGTTTAATAATATTTAATTACAAAAACAACATGTGAGTGTATATATGCACGGTTTATATGTATATAAAAAATTCGACAAAAATGTGACATTAATATAGCAGATGGCCTATATAATTTATGTAGAACCATCACACAACATTATATTTTGTGTCTTTTAAAATTGTTTTAATACACATATACATATAAATACCATAATATTTCAAAATACACAAAATGGATGGATGGAACTATTTTTAAATGACTTAATGATTTATTAGTATCGCAACAACTTTATATATATACGAAAACGAACCCTTTTCTGTATGTTGTTGCTAGCTTTTTAAATTATGGTACGTCTTTCTAAAGTCTATAATTATTTTTTCGGTTACGTAATAATGACAATTTATTGAATTTTTTTTTTTTTTAAATTTCGGTCGGTATATGTCGACATATTATCTGAAACGGATACTAGTCAAGAAGTTTATCAACGGGTGCTTAAGAAAAAAAAAGTATACATGAAGAAATTTCTTATGGTCAAAAAAAATATATATATATTTCGTTTTTGTTTAGACGATGAGATGAAATAAAAAATGAAAGTTTTCTAGGAGCTGTTATACAACAGCTGATGTATGATTCTATGAATTTAATTTATTGTTTTCGTTTTGGTATATATATATATATATATATATATATATATATATATATATATATATATATATATATATATATATATATATATATATATACACACAACAGGGATAAGAAAGTATATAATACCTATATACAATAGTAAAAATAAAATATGTTTGAGACATAATTTGAATTTATGAACTCGGAAAGTTGAAACGCAAGGTTTGAGAAATTAGGTCATATTTATGTAAATTCTCTTTTATTTTTATGTTTGTCCTATAACTAGGCAGAAAATTTACATGTTTTGCACTGTATTATTATAAATGTTTACTGAATTTTTAGTTTTTCTTGTTTTTTTTTTGGATATATGTTTTGTCACGCAGAGGTATTGTATTCTTTGACAAAAAATTCTGAGTATTTATTTAGAGCAGGACGAATGTAGGAGCTCGGGTTATAATCGAATTTGGTCACCGTTTTTATTTTTTTGCTAAGAACGGCGCATAATTTATGGGACGAAAGGGCGTCACATATTACAAATTTTGTAAAACTTTAATTATGTGTACCTGTGTGAAGGTATAGTAGGTACAATGTAATAAATGAGGCATTTTACAAAATATGCATATTCGGAGTGGCCAAATAAAAAAAAAGAGTAAAACATGAATATGGAAAATACGTGGAGATTATTTTAATTTGTTACCGATGGATAAAATAAATAAGAACCACCATTGAGAGATTATAGCAAGACTTTGAGCGTTGCTTTGTTATACCTTTAAATCGCGAAATTTAAACCAAATTTTACAATTCTTTAGTTTGATATTGGAAATTTAATGAAATGATCAAAATCAAGTATATATAAATATATATATTCATATATATATATATATATATATATATATATATATATATATATATATATATATATATATATATATATATATATATATATATATATAACAAGGCTGTGCATATTACATTGAGATTAGTAATTCAATTACCAATTACAAATTACAAATGCTTCAAGTAATTCAATTTTTAAATCTAAAAAACGTAATTTCATTACCACAATAATAACATATTAAAATACATTATATTCGAATTAAATTTTTTTGAAGTATTTTTAGTGTTATTTCTAAAATATATATGTAGAAAAATTTTGATTTCATTTTACACTTACTCAAAATTGAAATGTTCCTTTTGTTCAGAAAGACAGAGAAGGAGAGTAAACTCCGCCAGTGAAAAAAGCTTTTCCAGTAGTGCCGACGAGCAAGAACTTGAGTTGAATTTAAAGACAGCCTTTTTAACCAAAAGATACCTATTTAAAATGGATAGCTGATTGTTTTTATATCAGCTAAAAAAAGTATGAATTGAAGTTCCGTTTGAAAATACAGTATACAGTGCACTCAAAAAAAAAAAGTAGTGAAATTGAGGAAATTGGTGATCATATTGATAAAACAACCATCTATATAGCGCCAATAAACTTTTTTATCAATATAAGTAAAATTTAATAAAATTTCTTCAAAATGACAGTATTCATCTGAACAAAATTTTTATCAAATTTACAACTATAATGATTATCAAATTTACAAAATTTTATAAATCTGATAAAATAATTTTATTTAAATTAGTAAAAATAGGTTCTCAAATTGATAAAATTTATTCAAAATAATAAATTAATTTTTCGGTTGTATCGGTTCCAGTTTTCATAGAATCAATTTTAGTAGTAAATAATAAAAAAAAACAACAATAAGTTTATACTATGAAATTTCCAATTTATTATTCTTATGTAAAATAAAATGTAATTTTAATCATAAATATTTAATATAACATAATATCCAAAAAAATAAGAATAAAAAAATTTAATATAAACATTAAAACAATAAATTAATATAAATATTAATTTATATTACATACATACTCGTATAATAATTTAATTAATAATTTCAATGTTTATACATTAGTATAAGTTTCAAACTTAAAAATAGACCTATTCTCAAATAAAAATATAAATAAAGCTGCAAAATAAGTTTGATAACATTGATGACATTTAAATCTAAATTATTCTAGAATAAATATATAACAAAAAAAAGTATAAAAAACAGCAATCAATTCTATCACAAAAAAAATTAATTAATCACAGAAAGAATCAAACTAATATGTAAATTTTAAATAAACTTAGTTAATGGAAATAAATTGAAAAATTATAAATTATTATTTAATTATAAATTTAAAATTATAAAATTATTATTTAAAATAGAACACAAAATGTTTATTTGTTTAATTCAGAAATTAGGTTGCTAAGCAAAGGATGTTTTTATCTGCATCTTTACTTAGAACCGATTTATAAAAAAATTGTTGGTTAAAACTCCAAACTAATAACGATTCCTTAGGGTAACTTAAATTTAAAACATAAAATAACTTAAAATAATTGTCTAAAGCTATGACGATGGAATAAAAGCGATACTTAATTCCATCGAAATATACTAAAATCTCTTTTGGATTTATTACTGTGCCTGTAATTAGCTCCAACAGCTGAATTGGCCAGTTGTTATTTATTTTTTGTTGGAGAGCTTCTTCAACTTCTTGTGTTGTCCTGCCAATCAACTTAAACGATTTTTGCGAATCTTTTATGGAAACTTTAGAACACATATTTTCGCCATTAATTTTTTTCACTATCCTGGTGGTTGTCTGTAAAACAGAAAAGCATTAGAAAATTAAATTCATTTATTTTTAAACTGATTTTGATAATATTACTTACTCTCAGATAAACTTTCTTTATGCTTGATAATAGTATCCAGCAAAGATTTAGCATTTTTATCTTTTAGTTTTTGTCCAAATATGTTGATAATTTTTGGCATGAAACTTGAAAACGCTTCTTCAATTTTATCAGATGCTGGATACATAGCACGAAAATTAAACTCAATCCAACTTATATCCGTAAGGCTTTTTATATTGAATCCGTTTTTTTAAATGACATCCGTTGACATCCGCTGCCATTGAAATTTCTTGCAGTCTATAGTTTGATGTAGCTGTGTAATGTAATTCCATTTCGCCCAGACACAATTATCTTTGTAGATTTCGCTTAAATTCAGTTCTGTATGTAAGTTTAATTCTAATGTGTTTTCATGTTTTTTAATGTATTTTCTAAAATTCTTTAAACATCCAAAATACTGAAAGCACAAGGTTACACAACACTGATATTCACTAAATCCACTAAGCGAATGGTTAATTTTTAAATGAAATATTAATGCAGTTGTTGACAAATATCTCTGTGGCCATTAAAAACACTTCATTTCGCGTAAATTTACAATTAATCACAAATTAAAAGTTTTACTGCCTAATTTTCTTGATTAGAAATATTTTTAATATTGTTTTTTATAAATTTAATTCACACCGTGATTTATGGAAATATATCATTACAACACTGCACTTTGTACGATACGGCTTGTACGATTAGTATAATATACGATAATATATTATTTTAGATAGCGAATTTGTTTTACTACAAATAATAAAAATATTAAATTACATCAAATTAATAAAAAATTTTCAAACGAACAGCAAATATCTGTTAATTTGATGATATTTTCTATACCGTAACAAGTATATTTGATAATCAACTATCAAATTGAAAAAACAAAAATTGTATTTCCTGTAAATTTGATAGAAACTATTAAAAATGTAAACACATTTTTACAAAAAAACTTAATAGAAATTTTTTTTTCTATATGATAGAGTTTTTTTCTTATTGATAAAATACTAGACGATTTCTTTCATTTTTACAAATTTCCATCAACGATATTTAGGGATCGTTTAAATAAACGAAGTATTTTGTGTTCGCCTAAAACAATTGGGTTTTTACGTTTTTTTAACAAATTTTTACTCAATTTAATAAACGATTTTGTTGGTTTGATGAAATTTCCTGGAAATTGATGAATTTATTTTATTAACATTTTACTCAATTATTTCTATCAATTTTACCTACTTTTTTCTTTGAGTGTGTATGAATACTTCTGTATGCATTGATTCATAGATGAACCTACCTTTGAACTTAGAATGTACGAAGCGTCTCCATCATCGGCACTTCTTTTGCATAAATGCACAATTTTTGTATTTTATAATTTTAATGTCGTCCATTTCTGACAAATTTTTTGTTAGCCATCACAATTTTGATATAATGAATGTAACCTTCTATAGCGATCAATGCAATAAATCTCTCTCTCTCTCTCTCTCTATATATATATATATATATATATATATATATATATATATATATATATATAAATATATATATAAATATATATATATATATATATATATATATATATATATATATATATATATATATATATATATATATATATATATATCAAATCTAGTTTGTAAACATTTTATTCGTTTTGATACGATTGAACTATGGTTGAAGTTCCGTAACCATCTAATTTTGAACATTTTTAGTAATATTCTAAAAGAGAATATAACGTCGTAAGCAACTGTCTATTGTAAGTGGAGTTTGGTCCCTGAAGTCTATCTAATGCAAAAGCGATCGGAGTCATTACTTATAAATGAATTTAAATATTCAAAATCAAATAGTTGAAATCAATTTATTGAGTGTTTCCTTATGTTTAACCAGTTGCTGCATCAAACATGAAGTTCCATATTGTTTAGAGATTATGGTTGGTAATGAGCACGTTGGTATGGATTTTACAAGAAATAATTATGAGTGAAGAAAATTTTCAAAATACTTACATATGTAATTGTTAATTAAACATAATTTTATAATAAAATTATATATAATTTTGGCTTATATATAATTGAAATACCTTAGGAAAACCTGGGGAAAGAAGTAATTGAAATCAAAAATATAATTACAATGAAATGTAGTAATTGTAATAACAATTACAAATTACAATTAAAACAAATTAAATTTAATTACGTAATTCAATTAGATGTAATTTTTATTACCGTCCATCCTTATATATATATATATATATATATATATATATATATATATATATATATATATATATAAATATATATATATATATATATATATATATATATATATATACATATATATATATATATATATATATATATATATATATATATATATATATATGTATATATATATATATATATATATATATATATATATATATATATATATATATATATATATATATATATATTTATCATCATATATGATCAACGCTACGGTACCTGTATTATAAAATCCCGAGATCATAGGAAAACGTATACTATACCCACAATTCAAATCTTGTCAGTATAAAAAGCATTGTGGAATCCAATTATACTGTCCTGATCGTGTGAACGCTCTTTGCCCAGTTAACATACATTTTTTAACGAAGTCATCAAACTATATCTTACTTTCAAACTTTACGGTAATTCTAAGTCTGAAAGTAAGATATATAGTCCGACGACTTCGTTAAAAAATGTATGTTAACTGAGTAAATGGCAAAGCGCTGCTAAAAAAAGTCTGTAGGTTATAATGAAAATAATAAATTCCTAATATGATATCCAAACGCAACAGTGTATTGAAATATACGCTTTATATTTATCTGGCTTCATTCTACATTGAACAACATGCGTAAATAAACCAAATGACCGAGTTTATTTGCCAGAAAGATCATATGAAAATTTACACCTCCGGATGGCCACCAGAAATGGTAATGTTTTGGACCACCATTACTGCTGATGGACGAACTCCACTTATTTTTTTTAACCGTGGCATGAAAATAAATGCAATCGTTTTTTGTGAAAATATTTTGGAAGCACGTGCTTAAAAATTGGTCATAGGCAATCATTTCGGCTGCAGACCCTTAACATATCAAAAATAAGGAGTTTACATACCTATATAAGGAGTTTTGGGCAATACCTATGGTGTACAGATAATCTTTATTATGTCAGAATTTTGTTTTAGTAAAAGTGAAGCACTTTAGGGCAACATATTATTAGCTTAATAGTATGGAAAAGCAAAGTTATGCCTATATTAGGAAGATGGCCACTTTATGGCCTATTAATAAGAAAGGAGGTCGCTCCAAATTCGGAAACTTTATCATGGCATGGAACTTTTTTGCACGGCTTACAATGTCTCTATATAGCGGACGAAATTGTAGGTCACATGCCAAAGAGATTTTCGTTCCAATCGGTCTGTCACTGGTCAAATTTTTTCACTGATGTTGTTTCTTTTTATTGATACGAAACATGTCGTAATGTACATAAGGTGCGATCTTGGATTTCTAGCAAGCCTATATGACATAGTTTATGGCTCTACGATGTCTGTTAATGCCTCGAAAATATTTTGGTCCCATATATCATATACATGAATTATCCTTGAAGTGCCTATTTTCACCATTATTCATTCTCAATTGTTTGCTTGTATTGTTGGAGCATGCAAAGTGCTAACATTTTAGTAGCGCATAATTACTTCTATAGCTATACTTTTATGGAATACACAAAACGGTCCATAAAATTCTAAAGTGAGTAAGCAATTGGATTCTAAGGAATTAAAAATGTCACAGAGTAGTTAGGAAACTTGAAAATATGGAAACTGTAATTGAAAGGAACTCGGTTATTTTCATCTTGGTTACCTACATTTTAGGCCATATCATGGACCAGAGATATAATCTAGGAGCTACCTCCATATTACAGGATTTACAGAACCTTTTTAAGTTATTATATAACCTGTACCTTTAAATCTACCGAAGAAATATGATTTCCTTGGATTCTGAATAATGAGAAAGTACCAAAGAGTAGTGAGAAAACTTGGAAAATAATAGAAAATATTGAACTTGTTATTTTAATTATGTATTCACCAACTATTTATACAAAAATTTGTTACAGATAAAATATTTTATCGCGAAAAATCCGTAAGGGATTATATATATATATATATATATATATATATATATATATATATATATATATATATATATATATATATATACATATATATGTATATAGTTATGATTATATAGTTAGCTGAGTAGACATAACATACAATGTAACAAATAACATACCACACGCAACACATAGCACCCACTCATGTAAGGTGTAGTGTTGCTTACCAGGAACAATCATGTCGGTTACATGATACATTAAATCTGTTAATAAACATAATTTATTGTATAATTCGTAGAATTAAGAATTTAGCTGATTAAGATATTCATGTTAATATTAAGACAAAAATGTAATATTAAAATCAGTTTAAGATCAGACTCGGTTATAAAAATATATTAAAATAAATTAAAATAAAATATTTTTTTTAAGATTCTTTAATCAAAGAATCTATAACTGGCGCAGCCGTGCGGTACAGTTAAGTTAGTGATTGTGAGTGTAAAAGTGAAGTGAATAAAAACTTAACTAAAAGTAAACCCGTCGATTAAAGTGGCAGATTTCTGATTGAAAATCTGTTCTTTATATATATAAAAAAAGACGTCCCTGGCTTGAAGGTTGTATCAACCGCTAAGGTGATTTGAGGTTTCACCGCAACAATCACGAACGACGCTGAGAACTTGCAACACGACGCAAATAGGGGGAAATCGGTAAGAACCAAATTTTAATTAATTTTTTTTCTTCTCAAAATTTTTTGTGCGATTTTTTATTAAATTTTCGGCAAACCGGTGGAACTACAAGATAGCCACAAATCTGCTTTAAATCTTTAATAATTAAATCGATAAGAATATTTAATTTTGGTTAATTTTTTTTCTTATAAATAAAAATTTTTTAACGATTTTTTTAAATTTCTGACAAACCTGTGGAACTACGAGATAGCCACAAACCTGTCTTTAATATCTAATAATTAAATCGGTAAGAATTAAAAATAGATAAATTATTTTTTTTCTTTTAACAAATAAATTTTTTACGATTTTTCAAAAAATTTTTTTTCTGACAAACCTGTGGAATTACAAGATAGCCACAAACGTGTCAAAAATAAATCCCTATAAATTTTTTTTTTTTTGGGCAAACGTGTGAAACTACAAGATAGGCACACACCGCCTTCCGTGCACTACTAGATAGACACGGAAAATAAATCAAAGTTGTTTTGTGTATATGGGTAAAAAGTCAAACGATAAATTTGACAATAACCGTAAAATTGACAAAGAATTTTACAACCATAATTATTTCCCAATGGAGGAAGTCACAGAACAACTAAAAAATGTTCTAGAACAGTTAAGACATATGACTGTAAAGACAGCTGAACACGAAGCAGCTTTGTCGTATCTAGGACAAAAACTCGATGCGGAGCCACGTAATCGAGAAAATAAAATTGAAATGGATCTGTTTCGAATACCAGATCCGATAAAATCAATCCCAAAGTATGATGGGAATAAAAAACAATTGTCCGCCTGGCTTCAAACAGCCGAGGACACATTAAATGTGTTTTCTCCGTTAGTAACGGAAGCACAATATTCTCTTTATTTACAATGTGTAAGTAATAAAATAGAGGGAAACGCTAAGGACATATTGTGCTTAGCGGGAAATCCCCAAACGTTTCAAGAGATTAAAGAGGTACTCTTAGAAGCGCTAGGCGACAGACAGGAACTGTCGTACTATAAAGCTCAGCTTTGGGCAACAAAGCAAAGCGAAACTATGTCAGTACATGTTTACTTTAGGACATCTAAAGAAATCGTACAAAATATTAAAGCCCAGGCAAGGCAAAATGCCACATACAACCGATCATGGCCTGCTATAAACGCCTTCATTGAAGAAGACGCTTTAGCCGCCTTCATATCTGGCCTCCGAAAGCCATATTTCGGATATGCACAAGCTGCCAGACCTAGAGATATAGAAGAAGCTTACGCTTTTCTATGTAAGTTCAGTGCCAACGAACTTATATCCAATAATAATCGTAAAATGGTGAACACTATTCAAAATCATCACCCAAAACCTAATTTCACAACTCAGAACCCTAGATTTCAGAAAAACTTTAATACATCAAATCAAAATTTGAAACCCCACTATTCGGTAAAAGAAACGCCTATACCGATGGAAGTTGATGCCTCGATGAGATCAAGGCACACATTTAATAAAAAAGTGGTGAATAACCATGAACTTTCTGAAAAGACCAAGGAAGTCGAAAACGATATAAATGGGGAGTACCCACAAGAAAATGAACTAGATGACTCGGGAAATTTTCAAGAGGATCTAAGTTCAGACACGGAAAGTTAAACTTTCTTCCTTACTTGGAATGTTATTGTAGTCAGTCCAACCGTACAATAACACTTTTAATCGATACTGGTGCAAACAAAAATGTCATCAAGCCAGGTATCATCCAAAAGGAATTAACTGAAATTAATCGAACTATTGTTAAAAATATTTTAGGAACCCACCACCTTAAAAGAAAAGGCAACATAAATTTTTTAGGTAATAACCTACCGAATCTAACCTATTATGAGTTAGATTTTCACAAATTTTTCGATGGAATTTTAGGATCTCAATCTATGGCTGAAATGAATGCCTTAATTGACTATAAGTCCAACACAATTTCTCTAAATAACAAAACCTTCAAATTTCTTCGCTACTACCCAGCGGAAAACTTTTATAGTCATATTGTAACATGTGACACCGGAAAAAACGGCGACTGGTTGATGTCAGAGTTTAAAAAATTGAACGGCGACATTACAATTCAACCGGGTTTATACAAAGCCGACAACTTTAAAACTACTCTAAAAATTTTAACAAATAGCCCGAACCCACCTGACAAATTACCAAAATTGAACATAAAAATAAATAATTACGAAACATTGAGACCAATTCCATATCAAAATGAAGTTATCGACAAGATAACCATAGAAAATTTGATCCGAACAGAACATTTAAACGAAAAAGAAAAGAATATTTTGATAGAGACTATCTTTAAAAACCAAACAGTACTGTTGAGACAGAAAGAAAAACTTTCTTCAACAACAATAATTAAGCATCACATTACGACAAAGGACGAAAACCCTGTATTCACTAAGACGTATCGATACCCACATCACTTTAAAACTGATGTTGAGGAACAAATACAGGAAATGTTGGAAAGCGGTATAATTCGTCATTCCAAAAGCCCTTATTCTTCTCCAATTTGGGTTGTCCCAAAAAAATCAGATGCTTCAGGGAAAAAGAAAATCCGAGTTGTCATTGATTATCGTAAGCTCAATGAAAAAACTATTGACGATAAGTATCCAATCCCGCAAATCGAGGAAATTTTGGACAGTTTGGGAAAATCAGTGTATTTTTCAACCTTAGATTTGAAATCTGGTTTTCACCAAATACCAATGGACAAAAAATCTCAAGAGAAAACGGCATTCTCAACGGGAAAAGGTCACTTCGAATTCAATCGAATGCCTTTCGGCCTAAAAAACGGTCCCGCCACATTCCAGCGGGCAATGAACAATGTTCTGCAAGACCTAATTGGGACTATTTGTCATGTGTATTTAGATGACATAATTATAGTGGGACACAACTTAGTTAACCACATAAAAAATCTAAATAAAGTACTCACAAGATTGTCACAGTTTAATATGAAAATACAACTAGACAAATGTGAATTCCTTAAACGAGAAACCGAGTTTCTTGGCCACGTAATAACACAAGACGGTGTTAAACCAAATATGGATAAAATCCAAAAAATGTTGGATTGGCCACTACCTAGAACTACCAAGGAAATTAAGCAATTCCTAGGACTTTCTGGGTACTACAGGAGATTCATTAAGGACTACTCTAAAATAACGAAACCTATGTCCAAATATTTAAAGAAAGACACAATTGTCAATATTAAAGATCCAGAGTACATAAAAGCTTTTGGGACGCTAAAACAGATTCTGACAACAGATCAAATATTAGCCTACCCAGACTTTGAAAAACAATTTATATTAACCACAGACGCATCAGATTTCGCTCTAGGTGCCGTTCTATCTCAAATTCAGAATAAAGTGGAAAGACCTATAGCATTCGCCTCACGAACCCTAAACTCTACGGAGGTAAACTATGCAACCAACGAAAAGGAAGCATTAGCTATAATATGGGCCGTCAAAAAATACCAACCATACCTGTACGGTAACAAGTTTACGTTGGTGACGGATCATAAGCCCTTAACCTTCATAAAATCATCGGAGAAAAATTCCAAAATTTTAAGATGGCGGTTAGAATTAGAAAATTATGATTACGACGTAATCTATAAAGAGGGGAGAGCAAACGTAGTGGCAGATGCCCTGAGCAGAATGCCAGAAAATAACGAAATAAATCTCAATGAAGAGACAGATAACACTTCACGTGAATCTGAAAAAAGAACAGGACACCAATCCATCAATGATAGTGATTTAGAAACTATACATTCTGCAGACACGTCCGATGACTACTTTATACACTTCTCTGATCGTCCTATTAACTACTATAGAAATCAATTAATCTTCAAAATTTCACGTTTAGATACAGTAATTTTAGAAGATATATTCCCAAATTTTAAAAGGATCGTGATCTCAAAAGAATCCTTTCACAAGGAAGAAATTACGAACTTCCTGAAGAAGTATCATAATGGTAAACAAACCGCAATATTAGCACCGGAAAGTTTATACCAACTAATTCAAGAGTCATTTCGAGAAAATTTTTCTCAAACCGGCCATTTCGTTTTCACTACAAAAATTGTCGAAGACGTAACCAATGAAGGGCGTCAAAATACAATTGTAGTCAAAGAACATGAAAGAGCACACCGCGGAACACGGGAAGTGGAGAATCAAATCAGACGATCCTTCTTCTTTCCAAATATGGCGAATAAAATCAAAAGCCACATTAATGTTTGCAACATATGCCACACACATAAGTATGACAGGAAACCATACAATATTAAAATATCTCCTAGGCCAATCACACGTAAACCACTGGAAAGACTTCACATTGACATATTCAGCATTAGCAAGACAAGTTTCTTATCAATAATTGATGCATTCTCAAAACATCTACAGATGATTCATATAAACACCAAGAATTTAGTAGATACAACTAGTGCATTAACCAGATACTTCACTCAATTTGGAATCCCCCATACCATTGTCTCAGACCACGAGACAACATTTCAATCTATTCAATTCAAAAGTTATCTAAACAAACTTAACGTTAAATTGGAATACGCATCTTCGTCCGAATCGAATGGACAAGTTGAAAAGACTCACTCAACAATAATTGAGATTTTCAATACAAACAAAAACAAGTTTCCTAACTCCAGTATTCCAGCCGCAATTGATTTGTCAGTAGCATTATACAATGGCTCAGTACATTCCTCCACAGGCTACACGCCGAACGAGATTATATTTAATCAAAATAATCAAAGAAACCCTTGCGAAATTCAAAGACAAGCCAATGACATATTTAAGAATGTGAGCTTAAATATAGAAGGGGCAATTAAAAGAATGGAGAAAAACAACATCAACAAAGAAACTCCACCACACTTAGTGGAAAATCAGTCGGTATTCTTGAAACCGAATATTAGGACTAAGGCACAAGCAAGAGGGGTTAAAACAAAAGTCAAAAATACAAATTTTAAAACCTTTATAACTCAAAGAAACATTAAAAGAAACAAGAATAAAATTAAGAGATTGAAGGAAAATAATTAAATATTAAATTAAATCCTTTTTGTCATTTCAGAACATTTCGTTCCATTTTTTCCTGTTGTTTTGTTTAAAATCTTATGAAAATAAATAAATAGAAAACTATATTTTTTTTTTACGATAAATTGAAAATAAGAAACAAATAATTAAAATGTTGTTAATACCAATTTATGTAATATTAACTGTAATTACTAAACCCCATAGTGCACAAAAATTGGAAATTAAAAACTTACACAATGACCCCATACTATTAATTAAAACGAACCAATGTAAAATTCAAAAAGGAAATGTTAAAATTGTACATCCTATCAATCTCACTAGTATAGAAATAGCGGTAGAATCAATTAATAAAATTATTTTTGATAAATTATATGATAAATTAGAACTTAAGAATGTAATAAGATATAAGGTAGCAAAATTATACAATAATTTTCGTCAAATAAAACCTGCCCAAAGTACCAGACAAAAAAGATGGGACGCTTTGGGAACAGCATGGAAGTGGGTAGCAGGAAACCCAGATGCTGACGATCTACGTATAATTAACAGTTCGATGAACCAACTGATAGACGCCAATAATCAGCAAGTCCAAATTAACGAGCAAATTAACAAAAGAATACAAATTGTTACGGACACAGTCAACAGAGCAGTAAAAAATAGCACAATAAACAACCAAATAGTGCTAACAGAAATAGAAATGCTGGCCACAATAGTCAACATAGACAGCATTAATACAATTCTAGAAGACATCCAGGATGCAATTATCAGAACCAAGGTGGAATTAACCAGCAGCAAAATTCTTTCGCTGAACGAAATCATTCAAATAAAGGACCTAATGATTAATCAGGGTATTAACATTACTTTACCGGATGAAGCACTAGAATTTGTTACTCCGAAAATAGCAGTAAATGAGGAAACTCTCCTTTACGTGCTCCAAGTACCAAATCTAGAAGAAGAGAATTCAACTGCGATGGTAGTATTACCATTAGTAATCAATAATACAATAATAAAGAATTTTCCACAACACCTCATAAAACGTAAGCAAGAACTGTTCACAAGCATGAACTACAAAAATTTTGTACAAAGGCATTCGGATATACTAGAGTTTAATGACGATTGTATTAAACCACTAGTACTGGGAACCAAAAGCAAATGCAATGTGACAATTGAATCGCATACAAAAATACAACTCATCTCAGAAGGCAAACTATTAGTAAATAACGCAAAAAACGAGTCGCTGTCTTCAAATTGCGGACCAATTGACAGAGTGCTAAACGGGAACTTTCTATTAACCTTTTGGAATTGCACCATAACGTTAAGGAATGAAAAGTTTCAGTCTTATGAGATTAAAGGCGAAATGGAAGAAATACAAGGAGCTCTTCACAATATTCAAGCGAGCCGCCATTTAGTCCATACGTTTGACATCGAGGCTATCAATCATGAAAACATTCAAAACAGAATGCTAATTAAGAATGTGCATCTAAAGCAAGTTGACCACCAGAACTGGATTTGGACCTTATCAGGAGGGCTATCTCTTTCATCAATCGGCATTTTGGTAATAATCAGTTACATTATTATCCAAAAACAGTCTACCACAATTAATATAGAGAAACCAAACCACTCAGAAATACGGGAAGCTGAAGCAACCATGGCATATTCGAACCTGTTAATAAAAGCTGGCATAAAAACTAAGGACGAGGACGCCCTTTCTTCACCCCCGGGAGGAGTTATGATTATATAGTTAGCTGAGTAGACATAACATACAATGTAACAAATAACATACCACACGCAACACATAGCACCCACTCATGTAAGGTGTAGTGTTGCTTACCAGGAACAATCATGTCGGTTACATGATACATTAAATCTGTTAATAAACATAATTTATTGTATAATTCGTAGAATTAAGAATTTAGCTGATTAAGATATTCATGTTAATATTAAGACAAAAATGTAATATTAAAATCAGTTTAAGATCAGACTCGGTTATAAAAATATATTAAAATAAATTAAAATAAAATATTTTTTTTAAGATTCTTTAATCAAAGAATCTATAACTGTATATATATATATATATATATATATATATATATATATATATATATATATATATACATATATATATATATATATATATATATATATATATATATATATATATATATATACAATTATATATATATATATATATATATATATATATATATATATATATATATATAAATATATATTTAATATATATATATATATATATATATATATATATATATATATATATATATATATATATATATATATATATATATATATATATATATATATATTTATATATAAATATATCGATCATTTCAAAGCTTTTTGCTCAATCTATTTGGGAAACAAGCAAATCACGAGCAAATACATAGCCGACATTTTAAATATTCGAATATAGAGAGGAGTTAAATATCAATCAGTTTGCAACTATACCAAGCCGGGCGCATGAAATGAGTCAGATTAGCGTCTCTCCAGGAAGTTTTCGAATAGCAAACAACAAGAAACATTTTTGAACTTTTTCAATACGATCGCAATAATTAGTATACCATATACTCAGGATATAATCTGAAACACCCTATTTTACATTTAACTATACTTAAGGTCTATTTCTGCGCTGAATACCGCAAGACGAGAAGTTATTTATAGATCACATATTGATTTTTTTTGTATCCTCGGCATTCGAAATCGTTTTAAATATTTGAATGTCGACCGCATAGATAAGAATATCCGAAAACCTTAAACAGATAACCACATTGTTTATAAAAAAAGGACATATTTGCAATCCTGAGGAACATTCGAAGTAAGACTATAATAGTCCTAAAGTATAATTGCCTATATCTTTACGATCTGAATTCAAGATTTTAAAAATTGAAGTTGATCCACTCCACCAGAAGAGAATTACAATCCACGGAACCTAGTTCAGCAAACCAGGGTCAATCTTATCGAAGGCTTTACTAAAATCAGTATACACTTCCTGAACATTTCTACCATATCTACAAGTGCACTTGAAACGTAATTTGTCATAGTAACAATCATTGATATACATAAATTGCTTATAGAATGGAAGAGTTATTACCATTTTTAGTCATTACCGCATTTTTACAAACAGTTTAAGTAAAAAAAACAGCATATTCAGATCCTGATTTAAAAATAGAAACAATACGAATTTTGATTTAACAAATAATATTCCCGAATATGTCATGTCCTGTTTAGGTATGTAATCGCTTTTAAAAAAGTAAGCGAATAAGTTGAAGACGTCACATAGATTATTTCTAAAATATAATTGATATATATATATATATATATATATATATATATATATATATATATATATATATATATATATATATATATATATATATATATATATATATATATATACAAGAAACAGATCAAACTAAGTCATTATAGATGGAGCTACACGGTAACCCCAAGATAGCGCGTAGAAATGCGTATTCCAAAACATTTCCGCTCTTGCTTTTTGTCGCCACGATTTTTGTTAAAATCTGCAGTGAAAAATCCCTCCCGCAAAATGGCCAAATTTATTTTAAAATAGAATACGTCGCAAACATTGACAGCACCGGATCTATACCTACTTGAGGGCCCAAGTGCGCAAAAGATGTTCGAGTCCGCTACTGCATATTAGTTAATTATATAATAACGCCAATACTGATAATCGTTCTTGTGTCATAGTAGAGCAAAGGGAAGGTTTCATTAGCTTCAACTAACTAAACGATCCGTCAGCGCTATCAATGGTTACTGAAAGGTTTAAAAATATATGCAATGCAATTATAAAAATGGGAAAGGTATTAGAAATTTCAGACTTAAAAAATTAAAAATTATTTTAAAAAATTTCGAATTTTGCTGGAATAATATTTTATGCTAAAAAAATGTTTAGAAATTAACTAAATATTTAATTTGCTACAAATCATTTTTTTATCAATAAATCTGCTATCTAACTTGGTCCATTACCTAACTTGGTTCATTTGGACCCTTTTCTAACTTGGTTCACTGCTACTCCTTGCTACATTTGATCTGGTTGCTAGTTATTCTAAAGCCTCACTTACTAGTTATAATTGAGTTACCTCACACAAGTCTCATTGCTATTTTGGTCTCCAAACGAGTTTCACTCAACGGATTTAGTGTCTTGTTAAAAATTCCCAATATTTAAAAGATGAAACAGAGTATATAAAGACATTGCAAAAATGCGTAACGGTAAGGAAAACGTCCATCTCTGAACCTCAAATACGGGGTTGGTTGAATAACATCACGTTGTTTGTTGATAATGTAAAAGTTTCACGATGTCTTAACTGATCTATCTGGAATTTTAATGCAGTTGAAAAAGCATTTTTCTTATTCCTACGACAAAAAGCGCAGTATAAAGCGTATAAACTAGACCTACCTATACATATATATATATATAAATATATATATATATATATATATATATATATATATATATATATATATATATACATATATATATATATATATATATATATATATATATATATATATATATATATATAGGGGTCGGTTTTTGAAGTGTTAACAAGTGTCGAGTCTTCTTGAAACAGTTTCTACCGAATTGTTTACATGCCCAAGGTAACAAAGCATGCGATTTAAAATCTTTTCACGGTAGATTTGTTGATTTACCTTTACGCCCTCATCAATGAAAACGAGTGGTGAGCATCCCGTGGCAGTTACCGCGGCCTAAACTATCACTGATGCAGGCGGTTTCTAACGCAGAATAAATTATTGTTTATCTAAATTGTCTCTTGATTTGCACTCTATAACCAAAAACGATCGTTTTGTTTGTTTACATATTTCCGAACAATTTATCAGAAAATACTAAATTCTCAAGCTTGGCACAAACGTGCAAGTGTTTTAATATTTTAACTGTTGCTATAAGCGAACTGCCATTTGTGCAAGTGTTAAATCTTCCACTTTTGGTATTTTGTAGAGCTTGAACTTCAATCGAAGTTAATTTTTTTATACGCGCCCCGTGCAATAATTTTTGAGATTTTTCGCCAATTGAACTGCGCTTTGTCGTGGATTACGTTGAATTCTGATATTCATCTTTCGAACCATTTTTGGTGAAGTTATTGGTTTTGAATGTATACCTTCATGGCATTTTTTAATGCTACCCGTTTCATTGTATAACGTATAATGGCCCGATATACAACCATTTTGTTCACATGTAACTGTGGTAGCTCATATTAACTCATTAAGCTGGTTGCGATTTTCCATCCAAATACAAAACAATAACACTGTTGTGTTTGAATTCCATTTTGATTTTTTTTTAACTGCGACTTAAAACGATACGCTCCCGTATAGGCTTGTAAACCATATAACTGAACGACGTTTGTCAAAGAATTGAGCGCTGTCATGCGCTGTTCGGTTGATACGGCCGCGTGAAGTTGGTAACACTTCCCCTATTATATATATATATATATATATATATATATATATATATATATATATATATATATATATATATATATATATTGTTTTGTTAGTAATTCGAAGTGGTTTCGTGGCTAGTACAATTAATTTTTTTAGTGAGTCACATGTTAACAATAGTGTTTTTATAGATTTCCTTAATAAGAGTGACTATTTGATTTTGGGTGTAGTTTACTTTAATATTCGAGTTCACTTTGATGAATATAAAAAATTTTGTGATTTATTATCGGATTTAGTGCTTTCATCCCCTAGTAATTTCAAGATCTTGATAATTGGTGACTAAAATTTATCGTGTATTGAGTGGCAACTAAACCATACCAACCTCATAACAGCGATAGCTTATGAAGGTAGAACTGCCGAATGCTTAATTGAAACACTTGAAGTTACAGGACTATCACAACTAAATTGTTAGACTTGATCCTGCGTGCAACGTTCAATCTAAATATGTCGAAATCAGTTCAAGCATGCATTTATTTCTTAAATTGATCCATATCATCCTCAATTGCAGATCTCAATGAGATTTAATAAAATTAGGTTTTAGCGAGTGCGCTTTTATCTTTCGATTAATTTCCGCAATGTAAATTATAATTTAATTTAAGCCGAGTTACATGAGACTGACTGGGATCTGTTGTTCGAGCAAAAAAAGTCTTAATGAAATGGTTAAAATATTTTATGAACTGCTATTAACATCAATTAAAAAACATCCTATTTTAAAACTATATCCTTCTTGGTTTTCTAGAAGTCTTATAACAATGATCATTGATGGTCAAATTCATACCAACAAACCAAATATTCTTGCTACTATAGTTATATAGCTTAGAATAATTTAGTATACTTTTAGGCATAATAAACGATTGCTTACACGTCATTCCAATACCTGAAATATTGGGATGGCCTACACATATAATACACGAAATGATAGTTCACCTTTATATCGTATAGACAAACTACCGATTTCATAACTTCTATATAAACACCATTCCAAGGTAAAAGACGCAATTTAACAAAACCATATGCTTTATCGTTATTTTTTCCACAATTTAATGAAAAATCAACAACCTCATCAATAAAAATTGAGTCTCGACTTTTTCCTATATCGATTCACAATAAACTTGAATAAAACAAAAAAAAAATAAAAAATAAAATCGAATACGAACCCATTGAATTTCACCTCATTAAACACTTTGCTTCTTTAAAAATATAAAAAGTAAAAACAAAAAATAAAAATAAAGGAAAAATCAATTTCAAACAACAGAGGGTGAAAATATATTTTTTTTTATAATAAAAATAAATAAAAGTAAATTTTCACACTTTTCTCCCCCACTAACTTTTTGTGTATATAATTTTTTGGAGCTTTTTTTTTTTGGTTGTTTGTGAAAAGTATCATCTTCAATCGAAATCGAGGAATATATAACAAAACAAAAATGTATATATGTATATATATATATATATATATATATATATATATATATATATATATATATATACATTAAAATTAAAATGAAATGAATCAGAAAAGAAAAATTCTTATACATTTTCTTATCAAGCGAACCTGACATAAAATAACAAGAACACAACGGCTGGCTGTGTGTATATTTGTGTGAATTTATACAGAAAAGAAATTTATCATCGAATAAAAAACGATTGAAAGAAAATGATAAAAAAAAATAAAATGAAAATAGATGGGAAAAAGACGAAAAACCAATATTTTTCTTATTGTCTTCTTGGAGATATCATATATTTATATATATATATATATATATAAATATATATATATATATATATATATATATATATATATATATATATATATATATATATATATATAATTCTATACCCTCCACAGCCACCAAACCAAACAATTCATCTCTGGGTCTTATATTTTTGTGTGGGCCGGGTGTATAAAATTGTTGTTATATATTCAATTCTATATAGAACCAAACACCCAGTCTCAAACCCTCAAATCACGCTTTGAATATAATTAATTATTTTGATTAGAAAAAATTATATAATACAATAATTTTTTTTTAGTTGTTGTTGTTATATATCATTATCATCGCCATTTTGAAATGTGATTCGAAACATTTTTCTGGCTGCCATTTTTTTCAGTGTGTTGTTGAGTATCAAAAATATACGGGGCGAACGACTAAAACGAGGATGGAATACTTACTATAACAACAAGATATACACAAAACAAAAACAAAAAATGATAAAACATCAATCATCTGTCATCCTTAGACTTCGTTGTTTTATTTTTTCTCCTTATATACATTTTTGGTTATTGTTTTTCCAACCCTCCTATTTTAAGGATAATTTCATTTTTTTTTTCGTTTCATTCACATCAGAATAATATAACACAATGGGAACATCAGAAAAATGAAAATGTATATATAATACAAGAAAGAGAGCAGTTCGAGCAGCTTATCGGCAATACACTAAGACGATATTTAATATATACGTAAAGTGAGATGAATGTATTGTATATATCTGTATGTATGTTGCCATAGTGGAATTTCTAGTTTTTCCGAGATGATGATGAAACAAACCAACCCTCAAACTCATAAGTATATATATATGTATATACATATATACAAAAAGGAAAAAAAATAAAGTTTTCGTCCTTTTTTTTATATTATATTATTACTATTATACTATTGTTGTTGTGTTTGAAATTAATCCATCTTTTGTATGTGTAGACATGAAAACTAAAAGGCAGGATCTGAATATTATAATTCCTTTTTTCTCTTCATCTATATATGAGTGTATACCAAACCGTAAAAAAAAGCTCCCTAAGTTGTTTTTTTAGTTAATTTATCATAAATCATGTTAAAAAAAAATATGAAAATTATTATTATAATTTAGAAAGAGATGGAATGATAAAGAATCCTTTAATTTAAGAGCCTCAGGTGACCTTTTTCGGTATATATACACATTGAGGTATTTCTATATATTTATTTATTTTTTGCTGTAAATTTTCTGTTCCTCTGCGAACAGCAACCGACAAAAAAGGGATCTTTAATTTAGAGGTATATATGTATATACGTTATGTTTGCCAAAAAAAACCTATATTACTTAGGTGATGGTGTTGGTGTTTTAATTTTATTCTATAAGTTGATCAATATATTTATGTATAAATATACACAAAATGAGTGATATATGAGGAGGGTGTGGTGGAAAATGAGTAAAGCGGGTGTCTCATTCTTAGCAATATTGATCGAATTTTATTTTGCTGTATTTTTCTTTTTGGGAAAATTTAATTTTTTCCAATTTTGATGAGGGAATAAATTCGCTCTATCAATTTTTTTTTGGTGTTTATGTGTATATGTGTGCGTTTATATATATATATATATATTTCTTCTGTTTGAATAGTGATTGATGAGTAACAAGGGTTGAGTTCGCCTTAAAAAGTTCTTTTTGTATATAGATATATACATATATACAAATAGGAGTCTCTTATATATAAAATTGTACATGTATCTGTGGATATAATGTATATTTTTGTTCGTCTTCTTGTGACTTATAAACTTGATTTATACGATTTTTTATTCAAAATGGCGTCATGATTTTTTTTTTATTTTTTTTTTACATTATTAAAAATTATTATTCTTTCTCTCGTTTTATACATTTGAAAAGAATTCCTGCCTTCGTGATTTTTTCTTATATTTATGAATGATTGATATTCGGCTGGCATACCATACCATTTCGTATATATACTTAACTGCTTCGTATAGCGTTAGCAAATAAATTTTGATAAAATGTTTTTATTACATTAAAATCGGGATGCTAACTTATAAACGACAAAGCTTACGACCGAAATCAAAATATAAATCAGAGAGGGAACGTGAATTCAAATTATTGTGAAAATATATATATATAATGAAATCGAATTAACCTTTCCAGGATGTAATTAACTTTTTGTATACGTTTTTTAAATGGTCAAAATAGGTTGAAAGTTTTAGGATTAGGATATTCCATAAAAAGCATAACTTATATTAGCATCGAAAGATATCGGGTGTTGAAAAAATTGGGGTCTTGCCTTAATTTGTAAATTGGACGGTTAAACGAGTCTCACACTGTTAGTAAAATTTTTAAGAGGATATTGTTGTGCAAACCAAAATAAGCTTTCGCTAAAAAGTATCTTATGCAAAATAAGAATATTTTTTTGTAGTAACAGAAATTCTCATATATTTTCACAAAACCATCATCTCGTTTTTCAAATTTGACAAGGGCGTTAGTCCACAAATTTATAAAACTTCATATAATCGTATTATTAATAGAAAAAAAGAAAAAGTATTCCGACTATATGATGACGACTCGACGAGCACCTTCATTAAAAGCTCTCGTCATTGACTTAATGGCTTTGAATATAGGACTTAACATTCATAAAATAAATAAGTAATAATAATCGGTTTTACAGACCATTGCTGTGGTTCATTCCGACCACATTCCGACTTCAACGGATTCGTTTCCAAGCTTGTCCTTCTTATAATTGTTTTAGACATATAGGCAAAAGAAGACGCAAGTCGTTCTTTAACTACATGAACGATATCAGGAATTTTGTTTAAATTCCTGAGCTGTAAATGCCATCATTGTCACGTTTGGGATCATAAATCAAGCGCATGACTCAAATGTTATTATTCATTATTATACTGATCCGTCAGAGTTCAATTCTCACACTCATATAAAGGAGAATGGGTCTGGTGTTTTGACATAAGCAGAAGAAGAAGAAAATATAAAACACAGTTGACAGTGGCAAAGCGTGCATTTATATTCCCTTCTACTTCTGAGAAAATCAAAAAAAAAGTTCCTTTCATTCTCGCCTTTCCGCCTAAAAATGCGCTCGCAAGTTTTCTAATTATAGAGCGTTTACAACATTGGTTTCCATAATGATATTGCTAACATTAAGATTTTGATATTGTGTTTTTTCATTTTCGGTCATAAGTTCAGTTTTAACCTTTTCCGTTGTAAATCAACATGTAACCTTAGAACACATGATCTACACTTTTTTGCCATCCAGTTTCTTAGAGGCAATGAGTTTCAAACGATACTCTTTCATGGCTGTTTCTATGGTTGTTATAGTGAAATTAAACGCGATGGTTTTCTCAGTTGCACTTGCCAATCTTAAACTACGTACCTTTAATCGTGAGCAAGGGTCTGTTTGTGTCTGAACCCTGCAACCTTTTCTGGGGCCGAAGCTCTCCCATCTCTTTCGCGATTAATTTTTAACGTCCTACCTTACGCCGTCACCAGCCAAATCGAGGACGCGAGAATACAGGTTCGATTTTAAATTCATCTGCACATTGCATTGCTCCAGCCAGCCTGTACTAACATGTACGATGGTTCTTCCCCGTTGGGATTCGAACCCGGTACCTCCCGTCCCAAACACAGCAACTTTAACCACTATGCGCCAATTGCTCGATGAGCAAGGGTCTTATATAAAAATTGGGTGGTATCCAGTTCTTCTTTTTTGATTTTTTCAAAACAATAGTTTTCTAACGATGCAAATAGACAGCCAAACGAAGTCCGAACCAGAAAGCGTCATTGTGACGCTGCAACTGAATAATTTTGAAGTCACGGAACCAAGTGAATGCCTGAAGTCCAAAAATAAGGACAAGCAAAGAAAAAGCGTAAAAGAAGTTAGTTCCGTAACTATGATGCGATTAAAGCTCTTGATACTGAAATCAAATCGGTAAGGAAGATCAGCATTGCTGAACGTAGCAAGCTATATGAGAGGCTCAGTTCTAACAGAGACGTTGGAGTTGCAATGGATCTCCAGCTTTAAAGGTCAACTATATGAAAAGGTGAAAATAGTGAAAACACTAAAGAAACCCAAAAACCCAAGGTGTCCTATGCTCAGGCACTGAAAACGCCGTGGTATTGGACCAAATGATCCCAATAAGAACAAAGAGAGAACAAGAAAACGCAATGGAAACCAACTGTTGACAAAGAAGCTTCCTTTGCTGATATAGTGAGGAAGTGAAAACTAAAGTTAGGGCTTTAATAAATACTGTGGCATCAGGACTAGATATTTAAAAGGTCAGCAATGTCAGTGATGGCATTATAATGGAGACCTAAAAAGCGTATATATATATATATATATATATATATATATATTTATATATATATATATATATATATATATATATAATAATGCTGAAATCAGACAGACATGACCACAAATCATGTCCATAGAAAGCGAAAGGGGCTACACGGGTTTGTATAATCTTTAAAAATGTTAAAAAGCCTTCAACCCTTCGTCAAAGTGCAGAATATGTTTAGCATACAAACCAGTTTTGAAATTAGTCGTCCCTAAAACTGTTTATTGCCATTGGTGGTCGCAATTTTGAGACCCACATTGTGCATGTGTAGTAAATAAGATCTGCCCTGGGTAATTTTTATCTAATCAGTATCTACACTTATAATTATCTGATAAACCAGTGGATGTATGACATCAATAGATAAAGTTATGCAAGATATCAAAAACCTTCCAATTATCATAACTGGCGACTTCCAGGCGACTTATGCTTACTCTTAACTATAGATAGCTTACTAAGGCCACAAACAAACGAGGAATCCTCGTTGAAGAGTTTTTTTTTGTAAAGGACCTCTTTGTTGTAATGCAAAGAAGGTCTGCCAAGCTAATGTCCCACTTGTATATAATATTAATGTCCCACTTGTATATAATGGGATGGCCTAGAAAGATACCACAAAATATTTGTTGAATGCATTGCTTCAGTTCCTGATGACACTGTGACAAGTGATACAGAAGCGCATAAAGAACTTAGAGCTTAGCGCTTTTTAATGTTATAATACTAGGCAAAGCACCCAGCTTTACTAATATCGAGGTTGAAGTGATACAAAGAGCATGGCCTTTAATACGGTCCAATGTCACGAGCTTCTTTATAATAAGTGGTTAAAAATATGAATTTTTACGGAAGCTCGGAAAAACGGCAAAGGAATTATCATAAGGAAGGGCGGTGAACGAGATCATACCGAAAGGTCAATCATGCCCCTACCAGACTGGGGCAAATTACTCGAAAAAGTAATTCTGTTTGATTATACGTGTTTGAAAGAAGTGAGAGGTATAGTGACAAACAGTTCGATAGTGACACTATAGTCCAAATGATCAACATAATCAAACTGTAAGGGCAACAATTCATTTTTGGAATATTCCTTTCGACGATCAAATGAATTGAGCATTCGACAATCTGTGATCCTATAGTATTATGAATGAGTTAAAAAAGATGAGCTATATGTCCAGCAAATATTTACGCAATCATAAATAACTATTTCTTTTGAAAGATTTGCAACTATTAGCACTAATTATGGCACACTTCAAAAGTGTGTGATCAAAGGGTGCCCACAAGGGTCCGTTTCGGGTCCACATCACTGGAAATCGTATTTAACATTAGTATAAATGGCGCCGTTCAAGAAGACGCATTCACACATGATAAGATATAATGCTTTTCGCTGGAAACTCTAGACAAAACATTTAGGAAGTATAGCTCAAAGTGCTATAAATAAAATGACTGACTGGTGTTGCAGCTATAAGAAGGCGCTTGCATCAGCCAAAAAAGATAAGGCTTTAACTTAAAAAATCGTTCGATATCATTGGACCATCTTTGGTGTCTATATAAATGGACTTTAAAATGGCTTGTGGTAGATTTTGTCGAAAGACCTAGTGTCACGTCTTATGTCAAAAGGATTGCAGAAAGCAATAAAAAAGTCTTCTTCATTTGGGTCTTAAAAAAAGGACTCCCAAGTCTATATACGAGAATTTATTGGTTGCAATACTCACATATGGTTACGCTGGGTGGTCTGACAGAATGAATTGTCACAAGCCAAATCGAGGACGCATATACAGGTTCACTTTAAATATTCGTCTGAACATTTCGTTATCGCCGATCGCTGTAAAAATCACTTTTACATCACTCCTTCGAGCGTATTCCTATTCAATACCTCCCAACCTAAGCAATGCAGATTTAACAGCACCAACTGCTCGATTTGGCAATAAGTACAATAAGTACGAGTGATTGAAGTTTAGTTTTTTCGGCAAAAGACCCAAATGCAGGTTACTGAAAGTTTCAAATTCATAACGTTGGAAAAGATCATGTATTGTTTCAATTTAAAACGGGAAAGTGCAATTCCTCTTTTTAAAAATTGCATACAGACTCGAACAATTATCGGCCAAGAGTATACTCTTTTAAGCTCATTTTGAAAGAAACTATGAGACAAAGTTTATTTGCGAAGCATCTTTATTATAAACCCATTAATTGATTCGTACTTGAAATGCGGAGTTCCATTTTGGGATGAAATCAACGTCTCAAAATTTACCAAAAATTTGCTTGTTATGTGTTTATCGTCATTTCCGATTAAAAGCAAAGGATGGAAAATTTCTTTTATAAACTCCAAGCAGAATGACTAACAAGAGAATATAGCGAAGTGATAAAAAGAGCATCGACCTTTTGATATATATATATATATATATATATATATATATATATATATATATATATATATATATATATATATATATATAAAATAAGTATATATATAACCTATATATAGTTAAATTCATAACTCCCAATTCAAAAATGATTATTACTTTGTTTGCAAATTTTTTGCAACCAATTTTTACCTAACTGGATCGTAAGAACATTATTCAAAGGCTTTTAGAACAAGAAAGCTTATAAAAGAATAAACGATAAGGCGATGAGTGCGTAAGACGAATTTGTACATCACATATAGGTTCACAATTGTAACTGTAAACGGAGTTATTTAAATTCCGAGAATTTTGAATTTTTTGGCAGATTTATAGTTTTTAATGAAATAACTAGTCAAACCTAAAAATATTTGAATTTATCTAATGAAAAATAATAAATATTGCCTATATATATAATTACTGATACTAGAATCGTGAACGGTTTTTAGCGTACTACCGTCTCTCAGGTCTATAAATCAAATAAAGAAACGACATGACAAGGCACACACAAAACATACTTTATACCATACATGCAGATATATTATAAAGTTATTATAAAATGGCGCGTCTATAAATAATTAATTAATTAACTTGGATTAATTTAACCAGTTGATGTTATATATGTATATGTATAATATATATAACAATTTTTTATTTTGAGGTTATATATTAAAATGTCAAATTAAAATTTAATTTATAAAAACCACAACAATGAATTGTTGTCAACTATACATATATGTATATATATATACGCGCGCGTATATAACGAGTGACATGAATTATAATTATTGTAATAATAATATACAACAAACATTTTTTTTTATTTTATGTTGTTGAAGTTTTTTAATCATCATCATCATCACCATCATCATCGACCATCGTCATCGCCGCATATCAAATAAAAAACACAACATGAAATTTTCACGTATCTACATGTATAAATTTATATATATATATATATATATATATATATATATATATATATATATATATATATATATATATATATATATATATATATAAGCTACTAATAAAAAATTACTAAATATGCAACCTGTTGTATATTATTCATCTCAAATTAAATAAAAATAAAAAAAAAACAATAAATAAAATACATTAACAAATTGTATATTTAAATAAATAAATATTAAACAATATAAATAAACAAATAAAGAAATTGAAATCAACATTTAATCCATGCAACATGCAATTTTAACTATGCAAATGTAATTTTAACTATGCAAAAAAAAAAACTTCTGATTGAAATCAAAACTCAGCAGACTGTAACATACTATCTATGTTGCATGCAACATTTGTCGCAACAACTTAATTTTGCACATTATATAAATCGAGTTCAATGAATACTATGTACATATATAGTACATACATACATAAAGGAAAAATACTTTGGTTCATTAAATATTCATAAATATAAGAGAGAATTGAATATATGTATGTATGGTTGTAACAGTATAAAAAAAAATTGCAAGGTGTTAAATTCACAATTTAAAAATTGAAAACCAGAAAATTATTCAAATGGAAAATTTTAATGGATTTTCAACATCCACAGCACACACACACATAAAATGAAAACAAATAAAAAAACGGAAAAAAATCGCCTGTTATACACCGTATATTACCGTCCATACACCAGTTCTATGTATATACCTTATACCTAAACTAAATCTGATGTATAAAAATAACAAAGCATAAGAAAATGTATACATATATACTCACAAAAAAAAAAGCAAAAATGAAAAAAAAACTTTTGAGTGATGGATATTTTTGATTGGTTAAAGATTTAGGCCAATCGTTGATGGTGGGGGAGATCCCCAATTTAATTCACGAAAATTTTTGTAATAAAATAGGAAAATTTATATGATTTGGTTTTTTTGCATTCGCATAAATTTCACCAAAATAATCATAACTATATACATAAAATCCGGCAAAAGGATAATGAAAATACGATGTAATAACAATTCTTGACGGATTTGTGTATTGGTATGAATTTGGTGTTCCATTTATATTTATACCTATGCGTAACATAAATACAACATTTAATAGCAGGGTGAATTTTATTTTAAACGAGGGTTGTATACGATGTTTATATGTATGTTGTACATATATAGGGGTTTTCAAATAGAAAATTTGACGCGACTGTGATGAGTGCAGTATTGATTTTATATGGTTACAGCTAAATATACGCACAAAAACACGAATTTCCCTTTTGTATATAATTTTCATATTTATGTATATATATATGCTTCAAACTCGGCATAAAAATTTGTTTTTTGTTTAATCTGAGATAATATTATGGATATTTTTCTATTTAATAATGACAATAATAAATCAAAAAAAAAAAAAAAATTCAAAAAAAACAAAAGTTATATTAATATTTATATTAATAATAATAATAATAGTAGTAATAATAATAAAATCGTGACGCCATTTTGAATAAAAATTTATATAAATCAAGTTTATAAGTCACAATTTTTTTTTTATAAAGATAAAGCGAAGAGAAAATTGTATATAGAATTATAAAAATAAAATCAACCCTTATTAGACATCAATCACTTGATTTAGACAGCTCGAAGAGGGAATGGAACGAAAAATATATTGCCTGAGGAAGAAAAGATAGCAGCAAGTTTTAAATTTTGTTATACGACTAATGAGGTGCTGCCCTCTCCAATTTTATTTCAATCTTTCGGTTTTCAATTCCTTCGTTCATTGGATAACAGATGGGTGTGTGTAATATACATATCTATGTATATATATATATATATATATATATATATATATATATATATATATATATATATATATATATATATATATATATATATATATATTAGTGGATATGTGTAATAGCGTTACAAATTCAAGATCTCAACATTAGATATATGGATCCAATAAAACTAACATTCTGTTATTGATGATAGAGTTCTAGGGTAGATTTCATATATTGGTGTAGACTATTATATGTATAGTAATGTGTTAATTATGGGCAGACATTATTTTAAAATAATAAATATCCTTAAAAAAGCCTAAAATTTCTAGGCACATGTGTTTATAATGAAAATGAATTTTTTTAACGGTTCGTCCAAGTCACCACTTTATTGGAGGGAGGTTTTAATTCGTCATAACTACAAGCTCTCAATTTTCAACTTTGAAAAAATGGTAGTAGTTTTATTAAAAAAATGACAAATCCTCGTTTTTTTAACTAAAATTTTGTCATACTTTAGATCAAACTTTTGCAGATGAACACATTGCAGATGAAACAACTAGGTACTCTGACATATTAGGTCATTCATCTCATCTTTCTAACTTTATTTTGACTACCATATCTGATAAATATTCTACTAATGTGAATGCTCCACACTAGAATTTTCTGATCACGCATTAATCTACTTACTTCAGAGCTTATAATACACCTATATAGACTTTTTGGCATTCTAAAGGAACAGGTTGGAAGCGATTCAATCGATTTTACTCTTCTTTTGACTGGGTATAGCTTCTTTTATTAAAGTAATAATGCGAATACAGTATCCAAACATATCAATTATCGGTTATTCTAAAAGGGATGACGAAATTCATTCCTATATATAGCTCTTATATAAACAGAATAAACCACACAAAAATCAAAGATTTATTTAAAAATATAAATAGCCTATCTTTCTAAAAAAATTGTGCCTATTTGAGTTATGTCAATATATAGTTCTTTAAACTCTTAGCCCAATTAAGATAACTTGGACTGATGAAGTACCTTGAACTATCCTAAACAAATACCATTTATCTCTAGCTAACCCTTGATTGATTCATTGATTGATTTAGAATGTAAGGCCAAGCATTTAGCAGAATATCCTGGAAAGCACCGGGCCCACCGTTTACACACGGTTTTACATATACTTGGAAGTATAAGGCAGGATATTAGTTAAATTATTGAGTTCGACCCAGTTTCCCTGTAGCCAATATTAAAAATACTGTTAGCATAAGACAATCACAATTTTATTGAAATGCACTGCATTCTGTCATTTCTTATCAGCAACTCCTGTGTGCCATCATTCATCTGTAATCTGCAAAGGTTCCTGTTGGAGACACCAACACTAATTACACCTAAAACAAAATATTAAATAGTTAATTAACTTACCTTAATATTAGAATTGTCTTCATTATTTAAAATTAAATTAGAATTGAAATCAATTGAAGTTGCTTAAAATAAATATAATAAATTAATACTTATCTTATAATTAGGCGCAGAATAATTCCTTAATAATTGAAATCTAAAATATTGAAATTATGTTGAAATAAGTAATAACTTAGAATTAATTAATGTTAAATTTAATTGTACATGTTATAACTTGTTTATATTGTTTATATCAATGTTTTGCTCAATTTATTTATGAGTGCGTTTCATAGCACATAGATACACATAGGACATCTATTGGTAAATTTAAAAGCAAAATATTATAAAACTATGAATTTGTCACATAATAAAAAATTATTTGATCACTCTTATAAAAACCTTAAAAACGTCAACATCAATAAAAAAAGCTAAAATTAACAATAAAATTTAATTCAATTGGTTATTTTTGATCGTGGAACCAACCATTGAATAAGTTAATTATTGTATCTTCTGTGTACCAATAACTAATTGGCACAGTTCCCTAAAAATAAAATCTATTAATACACTAATTGCTCCAAGCAATAACTGTATTTGTCATAAAACGGTTAATTCAATTGATTTGTAATTTTTAATCAATTGTTTTAAAATATAATTTATATTAACTTTAAAGTTTTGTATCAAATAAAGTGTATAATTTATATTTTCGGCGACTACATGACGTATTGGCCATAAAACGGTTGATTCAATTGATTTGTAATGTTTAATCAATTTTTTTTTAAATCTAATTGATATTAATTTTATATTACTTTCATTATATTATATAATTATTTATAAACTAATTTATTATTATATTTTTACATGTGTTATATTTTTATAAAATCTTATTTATAATAATTTCGGTGTTGTTGTGTCGAGTAAAGTGAATTTAAATAAGATTTTCATGCTTATATCATTTATTTATTTTTTTGTTACTTGGACTATTTTATTGTTGTACTGTTGCATTGTTGTGCTATTACATTATTACATTTTATTTTTTATTTTTTTCATATATTTATATTTTCATATTTTCGTTTTATAGTATTATTGTGTTGTTATATTTTTATATTGGTATATATTATTCTGTTTTTTATTATTTTATTATTTATTATTACATATAACAATTTTTAACTTTACAATGGGGCAAATAAGTAAATTTTTATTTTATGGTGAAAACTAATCCAATTTATTACAGCCTATGGCTTGCAAAAAAATTAATTAATTAATTCATAATTTCAGATGAAAATTACATAATCGCTGAAAATCTAATTTATATACACTTTATTTGACACAAAACTTTAAAATCAATATAAATTAAATTTATAAACAATTGATTTAACATTACAAATCTATTGAATTAACCGTTTTATGACAAATACGTTATATAATCGGACGAAAATCTTATTTATCTCTAGCTTAGTCTGATAGCAAATTGTTTCAAGTGACAAGATAGACCTGTGGCATTTTTTCCTCTGTTTGGAAAACAACTAATATTTACCGGTTTCTAGAAAGAGGATAAAACTTTTTCGAACGTTCGTCGACCTTATCCAACGTAATGGAAACTATAGGGAATTTCAACTTTGTGGACGAATTTATGATCTCGAAAGGCATGTGGTTTCGGAATAATCGCTTTTCAGGCTATGTTGTAGCCTATTATTTTTGTTTTTTTTTTTATTTTTATTAATACACAATATTTATAATTTTCCGAGTTTTAGTTAACATCTTTGCTACGGAATATAAGAAAAATAATAATAATATAAATAGTTTTAAACCATAGCCACATAGTGAATCAATACCATTATAGTATACAATATCATTATGCTATATGCTATACTCCTAGAACTCAATATGAAACAATTGCAACAATTTAAAAATCTTCATTTTAGGGTGTTTGCGTTCTATCAAGATTTATTGATTAAATTATTATTAATAAAGTTTTGTTTTATAACTAGCTATTATAATATTGAACGGATATATTCTTAATTAAATTGCTTTCAGTTCGTGAATGCAATCTCGCAGTACTGTATCTCTTCGGGACTTTAAGTATTAATTTTAAAAATTTATTTTTTAAAATTGGAATTTTTAGTTTGTGAACGTTAGCCACATTCTACCATAAAGGAGATCGATACAAGATTATACAACCAGTACAACCGTCTTATAAATTTGGTATTCAAATGAACTTTTTTTATTTAATAGAGGATATAGAACATAAACAAGTTTATTAACGTTATTAACTTTATTTATTATAAAATTTACATGATTTTGGCCACTTATGATCCAGAAGAATGCCAAAAGATATTTTACCTGTTTTTCCCAGGTTAAAAATTGACCCTTTAAAAACAAATTTGTTTGAGGTAGTTTAGCTGTCATCATACATCGTGAAAAATAATAGCCTGTGATTTGCTAAAATTCAGCTTAAGACCTTATTTGTTAAAGTATAAGCTACCAGTATGTTGATATAATCAGTAAGTCGGTTTATTATGACATAAGAGAATAAATGTCAGAGGTATAAATTGATGTATCATCAGCAAATAGTGCTATTTCACATTCGTTTTTAGTGAGTATATGTTCATCTTTAGTGGGTATATCCCTGAGAAACCCCCAAATTGATAATCATTAGACTATGGTATTAGAGTCTCGGTTCTGAACAAAATACATTTTTTCAAGTTCCTTTGGATTTTAACATGTTGTGTTATGCAATCGACTTGGTGGATAGTAGAGTATGGGTATATCAAAAACCAAATTGTTGCGGTATTAACAAACTATTTTTCTCAATGGAGTCATTGAGTCTATTTTTGATGATAATTCAAATACTTTAGTGACCGAGCTAAGCAAGTTTATTGGTCGATAGCTGTATACTTCACATGGATTACTTCCTTGCTTAATTATTTGCAACCACTTTTGCTATTTTCCAACAAGAGAGTAAATAAGACAGTCCAATGCAGTGCGAAAACAAATTTGTTAGAAATTTAAGTCTAGGCTCCGGAAGATGTTTAAGGAAAACATTGAAGATTAAATTTTGGTCGGGTCCTTTAAAAGGGCGGCTGATATTTATAATGCCTTTTACTTGGTCGATTGATACATACACAAAAGTTCCATACTCTTTTTAATCTCTTCTGATTGTGGAATGTTGACCGCAGCCCCAAAAGTTTTATGACAATTTTGAGCAAGAGCTTTACATTTTTTATTTGAGTCTACAATTTTACTATACAACCCTCGAGATGGTTTAATGTTGGAATGCAAGAATATTTTTTATAATAATCTCACCGTATGCCAGTATGGTTTAGATCCTTTTTCTAAACCTTTTAACTAAACCTGCCATTTAGCGTTAACAATATCATACATTTTCAGCCTGATTACAGTGTTTAGTAAATTAACAATGTTTTTTTAGATAGGAATCACAACTTCTTATCCATTGTCTGCGCCTCACACTACGCAGCTTAATAAACTTAAGGGTTTCGTCATACAAAATTATCTTAGATCTACGCGACGCAATCATTAAGTCAATTTGGCTAGTATCGGTAATGATTTGGTTGCTTACGTATAAGTTAAATCTGCTATCAATACAGTTGTCCAATAAGTGCCAGTAGGCTTTTTTAAAATTAAAAAATTGATTTGATGGATTAATGCGGCAAGTTTGTAAGCGGATAGAACACACAACTGGAAACTGATCCGAATTGGGTTTAATTTTGAATCTAATGTAGTTTAAAGAGAATTGGAGTGATCTTTTTTGGAATCAAAAAATTCAATTGCAAAAAAGCAAGTCAGTATTTGTTAAGTCCATCAGAAATTTTTTGACTATATAATGCTTATGCTAGGACCGCATTATAAAATTTATCCCGATTTACTGGGGTGAAGCACAAAAATCCCAGCTTAGTTGTCTCGATAAAATTCAAAATAGAGTTATTTATATATACTATAAGCGGCACAGCGCTAACTACTGAGCCACTCGTTCGGTGAAATTTTATTTATTTGCCAATATTTAAAATTAACTATATGCACAGTGCTTGTAATCAAAACAGGATTCATTATCCTGTTGGCAATAAATAAATAAATAAACTACACGTGCGTTGACACTTTAATTCAGTCTCATTGTTTTCAATCACTAAACTTATTCTGAAGGATTTACAGTTTTTACCAAAATTATTTGTACACGGCAAAAATTTAACAAATCAATTTTAAGTTTTTACTTAAAATTTAACTTAAAAATATTTATTCCTTAGTTCAAAAAAAAGCAATATTTAAAATTAAAATTAGAAATTTAATATTGTCAATAAAATTGGTAAAACTAAGGAATTCCCTTTGGAGGTTAAAACTTGCGATTTTAGACAGCTTTAAATTGCCGGAATGCCTATGTAAAAGTGTTACCACAGTTGAACAAATGTCATCGAAATTCGATTGCTTATTAAAACAAAAAATTAGAAAAGCTTAAAAAAGAAACAAAGCATATTGCCAAAAACGAGCTCCAACCGCAAATGAACATGAAAGAATAGTATGCAACTCTTAAACGCAACCCTCAGTTAAAATTTAAACCTGTTCAGAATGAGATAAATAACACTTGAAAAGACAAAATTAGCCGGATGATTGAAAGACGCAAATGACATCTACCAACACATTTACAGGACAAAAAGGTATTACCATAGCATGTACGGAAATGACTGATTGTCGATTATTATAGTATTAGTCGACCAACTTTTTGATGTATTTATATTATTTGTACCGTCTATGATAGTTAGAAGGTTAGCAAGCAAATTGATCAACAAGATGCTAACTTCACTCGAATTTAATGTTTTGATTGTTGTTACATAATTTTGTATTGTCATTTGATAACGATGAGCAACCAAAGTGGAAGAATTGCTCGGAGCCTATCCATCACATTTTAGTATATTGTTATTGGCAAATCATTTGCGAAGAGCTGTCGTGCAAAGTTGAATGAAACTTCTATTTAAGTTACTTCAACAAAAAATAGGATTACTTAAATTAAATGTCAAATTTAATTCGAACATCCACTCCAACCAACCAAAAATTAAAAGCCATTTCATTTTCTTGTAATAAATTATGATAAACGACTCAAATAGCGAAAGATCTGTCAATCACAAAGACATTGAAATAAGCATTGACCCCAAAGTATAAAACATCAGATTAATAAATTTAAAAAAATTTTAAATATATACAAATTTTAAACAAACAAACTATTACCGCGCATAATATGATCCTTGAAATGTCTTAGTTCAATTTGACAAAATTTAAATCAAATCAAAATTAAACATATAGACGGTTCAATGAAAAACTTATGGTCATATGGTATATAATTAATAATAATAATGTGTGACATCACTAATTATAAATTATAATTAAACAAACATTTTGGAACCTTAATATACATATAAACCATATTGACGTGGCAGTCAAATTATTCATATGTGCGATTATGATTATTTTAGTTTATATATTTTTGAAGTTATATATTTAATTAAAATTTCAAGACAATTTCTTTTTTTTGATTTAAATATTAATTAATTGTGCAATATATATACAAAACTATTGCAATAAAACAGCAAAAACACTGTGGTTGTGTGTATATATATAAGAATTATAGACATATGCATGCATTTAATTGAATTTTTCTGTAGGTGTTTTTGAAAAATAAAATAACAAAATATTAATTATAATTAATATCATTTGGCGATGATGATTCATATATGAAAAAACAAAATATTCCAAAACCACTATTCAATGATGACAGCTAATAAATTTAAGCATTTAATGACCATTTAAAAATATCTCAATCAATCAGCATAATATATATATATATATATATATATATATATATATATATATATATATATATATATATATATATATATATATATATATATATATAAATAACACTAACATACCATTTTCACAAATTTGACAAAAAACGGAATTATTATTAAGAAAATCATTAAAAATAACAAGACTATATATTATAATATACATATAATAAAATGATCATAAAAAAAATTAAGCTAAATAACCTCAAACATATGTTTATTTGTTTATGCTTTATAATTTTATAGTACATATATATTTATACATATAGTATGATCCATATTATATGTTCATATATTTCTTAGCACTTTTTCCAAAATATTTTATGATGCATTTCAAGAAATGTGCTTAACGAAACTGAAATATTTTAACGAGATAATTAAATTAATTATTTGCGTTTTTAAAGGTAGGACGCAATGAATCGTGGCATATATATTTATATATATTTTTTGAACGATTATATTGACAGGAATTTCATTGCGTTTTGACGCCACCGTCAATTTAAATATATACAGGGTGTCCCTCAACTGGCTGATACAAATGGTACGATTGGAATTCTTGATTAGCGCTATATTATAATACTATAATAATATAATAATATAATAATATAATAACATAATAATATAATAATATAATAATATAATAATATAATAATATAATAATATAATAATATAATAATATAATAATATAATAATATAATAATATAATAATATAATAATATAATAATATAATAATATAATAATATAATAATATAATAATATAATAATATAATAATATAATAATATAATAATATAATAATATAATAATATAATAATATAATAATATAATAATATAATAATATAATAATATAATAATATAATAATATAATAATATAATAATATAATAATATAATAATATAATAATATAATAATATAATAATATAATAATATAATAATATAATAATATAATAATATAATAATATAATAATATAATAATATAATAATATAATAATATAATAATATAATAATATAATAATATAATAATATAATAATATAATAATATAATAATATAATAATATAATAATAAAATAAGAGGCCATTCGGACCCTTGAAAGAACTCCAGGATGGAAAGCGGTGCTGTTTAGAATGTTTAGGCTTCGACTAAGAGCACAAAGGAAAAGTTGAAAGTTGAAGAAGTATGAGATCAATTTACAATATACAAAGCGGGACGTTTCATATCACACATGCTCATTCTGGAGCATATCAAATGGATTGAAGTGGCGAAGATATACTGATTCCACTTTAAATCATAAGACACAGTTTGGAACAAAAGACGTCCATGATAGTATAAAATTTTATTTTATTAAAATAAATAAAATTTTAGTTGTTGATGACATATTATTTCTCATACGTCGTTTTATGGTTCCGATGACCTTGAGAAAAAATTAATTAAATTTACTTCATGAGTTGCATGTATTATTGGGCCAATATATAAATATATATATATATATATATATATATATATATATATATATATATATATATATATATTTTATATATATATATATATATATATATATATATATATATATATATATATATATATGTGTATATATATATATATATATATATATATATATATATATATATATGTATATATATATATATATATATATATATATATATATATATATATATATATATATATATATATATTTATATCAATAAATTGAGAACATGATAGCAGAATGTTTAATCTGTGAACAGTTTAGACCCTGCAATATGAAATATGAATTATTACAGTAAGACATTCCAGAACTATTTTTTCAATAAATTAGTTGAGATATATTAGATTTCAGTAGATTTAGTTATTTGATTATTCTAGATATAGAAATTGGAATTGAACAATCATAACAGGTAGCTCTTTTTATGCTATATATCTAATGGCCTAGCCGATAAAGTAGAGCACCTTGCGAAGTTAAAGATTAAAAAATCGAGGGAAAGTTTAAACGATATGGAATTTTTCTTTCTAGTTTATAGATATACACTAGTTGAGAATGTAGGGTACTTCCTTAGTGAAACTTTAATGAGTCGAAAATTTAAAATTAAAATTCCAGTTTGAAATATTAAAACCTAATTTTATAAAAGTGATGCTATAGGGAAAAGTTACCGAAAAAAAAACATTTAAATAAAAGAAAATTGTGATTGTACAGCAAAAAAGGTGTGTTAATTAGGAGGAAATTTAATGCGAGGGTAGTTGATAACCAGCATTTTACAAGTAAAATCATCGTATAAGCTTTGATTAATGAATCCAATCATACCTCGCTTCAGCTAGTTGAGTGATACCCTGTAAATTTATATATATATATATATATATATATATATATATATATATATATATATATATATATATATATATATATATATATAGACATTATATTTTTTATAACGTCTTAATAATTTTGAGTTGTTTTTGTTTTAAATTTTTTCTCACTTGATGTTTGTCTTATGTGTATAGTGTTTCACTATAATAAAAGAAAATATGCAAAAAACTGTTATATTTATATATATATATATATATATATATATATATGTATATATATATATATATATATATATATATATATATATATATATATATATATATATATATATATATGTCGTGTGCGCACTTTGCGAATTATTATGATTATTTTCATGTTTTTCGCATTTATAATGGCGCTATAGATCTTATACTTAATTTCACGTTACTTTGGTGAGGTGGTAAAATATTAATATATATTTTTAAGATAATCAAAATTTTTTTACAATCCATCTCTGCTAAAACCCATCAACATAACGCAATTTATTTTATTTATAGATCCATTTACCAAATCAATAGACAATACAAACACTAAACTAAAAAAAAAAAGTTAAAATTGTGATCCATTAATCAAAATGATTTACATAACCATGTTATTTCAACCGAATTCCAATTTTTTTTTTGTTTTTATTCGTCGTCTATTTCTCAAACTAATCCAATCTAATTAAGTCAAAACAAACAAAATATGATATGAAAAAAATGTTTAGTTTGATTGAAATCGTCAACTGTATATGCGCGCGTAAATATATATGATAGACCCGCACAGAGATATACATCAAGCAAAAATATGATCATGAGATGATGATGATCATCATGATCAACAAGAACATACATCTCATCGTTTCAAGAGGGCGTTTTGTGCTCATAATAATTCACAAGAAGATGTCAAAGTCAAAAAAAAAATGTATTATACAAAAACAAAAAAAAAAACATCAACTTATTTCTTAATGTACAAAGACAACACAAAATACTCTCACTCAGTTTCTACAGAAGTTGTAAATCATTCAATTTTCGAAATAAATAAAAATGTCACATCAGAATTGTTTTTCTTGTGTCTCTTCTTTTTATTCTTATTGTTTTTGTTTTAGGTTTCTTCTTCTGTTTTTAGTTATTAGTTTCTTATGGTTTTTACTTTTAAAAAACATTTAAAAAAAATTTATTTATACGATATACTCAGTTTTAACATGTCTCTAATCTTTGTCACTTTATAATAATTCTTATTTTGGTGTATCAAAAAAAAAAAAAAATGATCATCATAACCCACTTACAATATATACTCTAACCATACACTCCACCACTGCTATTAATCTCCATTAAAATATATTTTCGCGTCTGTCCATCATTTCTTTTAATATACTACATACGATAAATGTATATATTTATATATAAAAAAAATTGTCGTCAATTTTTCTTAATATATATTATAAAACTTAAAAGTTGTTGAAATATATAATCCATCGTGATCTTTATTATTATTATTGTTTTTGTTGTACATATTCGTTCGTTTGTGACAATGATGATCAACTGTGATCATTTTTTCATTTCTTTTTTTTTTTTTTTGTTTTTGGGTGATATTTTTGTAATGATGATGATTGAAAGAATAAAATGAGGATTTATTAAAACACAGGCACACACACACACCCCGTTACAGTTTACGATCAATGATCGTCGATATGTAAACTTTAGGCCGCATGATTGATATGCAATTTTCTAACTTCGACTATACATTAATTAAAATAATAAAAAAAAAGATACAAACTAGAAACCACAAGGCAAGAAGAAGTTAAAAAATAAATCGGTTTTTAAATAAATTCAGAGTGATCGTTTTTATTTTTATTAACTTATTTTTTTTTTAGTTTCTTTTAGTTTTTTTGCAATGATGTCATCTTGATATTATTACTTATATAAAGTAGTGATTATAATATTATTGAAGAGTCGTACATGTCCAGTAGGTTTTATTTATACTGCATATAAAAAGGGTGATTAACAAATGTCTGACGTGTAAATGACATTTATGTATATATATATATATGTATGATCAAATGTCAATAACCTTTTTAATCCTACTTCCGATATGATCATTTGTTTTTTACAGTCTAGAATCTAGATATAATTTGTTACCAATTTAAAATAAAAAAACATTGCAGTGCAACAGTTGTATGCTTGTGATAAAAACTACTCGTTTGTCAATTAGCAATGGAAGTTTTAGTGCTACGAACTACACTGCATCCATATAACCTTCGATAAGATCAACAATGGTATATCAACACTTAAAAGCCGTTACGATAACCTTATTCAACATTCCTTATTTTCAGAAAAATAATTTTCTCATCGTTGATGGATTAAACTATCAATTTCAGCCATTGAGAAAATCAATAATATATTTGGTTGACAATGGTTTAAAAATCGTTATTCAAATTCAACCTTGTAAAATCATAAAATTCGGCAGAACCGATGCTTAACATAATTTCACATTCATCACTTGTGTAAACTCTTGAATTTGGTTGCGACGATTGCTACTGGTTATAGAATAACAAGGCCAATAATATTTTGTTGTATGCCGATTCCAATTGAGTGCGGGGTTTAAATATTGTGTTGCAGTATTTACATGTTCAATGTCTTGCGAGGGTCAATTATTTTGTTTTGATCCAATTTCCAAGTCTAGCCAATAGTTCAATAAAATCAATGTAAAAAAATATCGCTACTTTAAATCAAACTGTATTTTTATTTCTACACCCTTCACCTTAGTTAGTTTTCGAAGATCAAAAACTGGGTTTTCCAATTTTTTCTGCAATATTTTATTTTATTCGTATTCTCTTTATTTGGGAAAGAGACACCTAATATTCTATAAAATTATTAATTTAAAATTATATTAAAACTATAAAAATTTCCCAATGATATTTTATGGGTATTACGTATTACATATTTAATTTATAGTAATTTGTTTTGACAGTAATTATATCAACGCATAACAATAACAGACGGAACACGAATAACGTATAAGAATATAAGGTAATTAAAACTCTGTTATGGATGATCAGCATTGACAACCTGTGCTAAGTCAATTTAACAATAGAGCTGTAGTCGATTAAAATTTTAAATTTTATAATCTCAAAATATTAGACCTTACTAATATCCCTTTGGACATGAAATTCAACCGAATTTAAATGCATTAAATTAGATCCTTTGAATTAGAACATTTAAAGTAAAGCCAAACATCTTGAGGATATCGTTAATTCGGAGTAAAAAAATATTCAATAATTTCAAAACTAAAAAAATATTAAGCCGAGGATGAATTAAATTTTACGGTGCGTTCATAAAAATGTATAAGTATCCTAGGATTTTTCAACCATGTCCTTTCTCTTTATTTTTGTATTATATCTTCGGATGATTTGCTCAAAGATAAAATAATGTTAACTCGATTGAGGCATCGCAAAGAGCACTGATGAACATCCTAAGATGTTTTATGATATTATGAACGAAGCTTTACACAAAAATAATAATAATAACGTTTAAAGCTCTATATGTCAGCTACAGGAGCACCGTCATGTTGCGGTAACGTTTCTGACCCAACACTCAACAACTATAATATTGTTGTATTTATGTCGATACTCATTTAAAGCAGAACTCTTGATCGTAGTTTGCGAAGCAATTTCTGTAGTTTAGTGATCCTCACTACAAAATATTCCTATTAATGAACGGTTGTTGCGAGTTGCCTTAATTTTTTGGAAAAACGTGAATGTCACGTTCAAAGGCCGGCTCACGATCAGTGTATAAGCATATTATGGCGATTCATTGGTAAAGTGGGTGCATTCTCGATGATCATAATGAAAAGCTCAGTGAAAGATAAGGTTCGACACTAGCATAGCATGACCTGCACCGTAAGCTTCATATCACTTTAAACCGTAAGCTTTTATTACACGGAGCATGCTGTAAATATTACCGAACAGATTGTCACTTTGGAGAAAGCAGTCGATTTCATCAAATATCTGCAAAAAACGTGCAAAGATTTTGCGTTCAAATTTTCGGAGCCATTTTGCTGTTAACAAAGTAAACTTAAGTGTATTATCGAGACTGGCCATTTACTGGGTGCAGATGGTTTGATATTTGATAAACTTGATTTTGAGCGTAGAAAACGCATAGTTCTCTTCCACGAAAGTCAAACATTTTTGATCCCATATTGATCTCTTCTATAATCGTGATGCTCGCGATTTTATAAAAATGTTTTAAGGATTTAAGGATACTCGAAGAAATGTCCTCTATAGAATCAACTAAATTTTCTAATTTTATTTTGCCTTTTCGGCAGCAAGTGAGAAACTTTCCATCTGAACGACGCTCAGCAGGTAATGCACAGAACTGGTAAGCACTGAATGTCTCAGAGTTATACGTTGTCACCGTTATACGGTGTTATACGTTGTGTCAGAGTTATAAGTTGTCACAGACTGGCATGCCATTTAGCATCACTTTTTCGAATTGTGTCCATATATCTTGGCTTGAGCTAATACGCCATCCCTGTATCTACCTAAATGTAATTTTAACCTAAATGTGGTTTGGGAATAATGCATACTAAATTTTTAATTTGTAAATTAAGCATTGCCACGCATTAAAATAAAATTAAGAACACAAAAATGAAGTAGATGCGAATCGAACTTGAAAATACTTGGAGCCAGCTGGCCTACACAAATTTATGATGTGAATTGGAAAAATATTATCCAGCTTCTAAGCGTGACGGACGTTGAAGAATTATAAATAGATATGCGTGGATGGTCAACTCAAACTAATTTTGTTTACGCACTGTATCCCTGTATTGAAAATGGGCCCATACCACCCTTCAAATATTTAAACTTACAAAAAAATATAATTTGATAGTGCAACCGAAAATACAAAAAATATTTCTTAATAATTAAATTTTTGAAATGTTTGGTACTTTGATTGGTTACAAATTCAGTAGATTCGTTAGTGAATATATATATATATATATATATATATATATATATATATATATATATATATAAATATATAAATATATATATATATATATATATATATATATATATATATATATATATATATATATATATTTATATATGTTATTGTCAACAGGAGCTTTCCTTTAATTAAGATGCTGAAGAATTTTTGCAACTCTTATTTTATCGGCCTTTTCTGTTATAGGGTTCTGAGGATAAGTGAAGATGTAAAAAATATTGTTTTGCAATGTAAATTATTAAGTCATTAGAAGAATTTGAGCTAGTTTTCTTTTACTAACGAATCTACTGAATTTGTAACCATAATCAAAGTACCAAACAATTCAAAAATTTAATTATTAAGAAATATTTTTTGTATTTTCGGTTGCACTATCAAATTATATTTTTTTGTAAGTTCAACGAATTTAATTTACTTTTTTTTTAATATTAAGCCATAAGTAATAGCACAGTATATAAATTTAAGTATTATAAAACTGATTTGTCATTGGTTTATATTTAGCAATCAAATGTTTTTTTTTGTTCCTGAGTATCAAAGACAAACAGGACTACGATTTCATCGCTTAAATCAGCATTTGGGTTACTTGTGTTGCGGGACCTTGGAGATTAGACAGAAACTTTATAATTTGGTTTGTAACTTAATTTTCAATTGTACACAATTAACCACACCTAACAAATATCATATGCTTACGAAGACGAAAATCGAGTCAATGCAGTGGAAAAATAAGAATGAACTTGCACCAAAATTATCAAGTGAAAGATGTTAATGCATTAATGTTGAAAAGTGTTATTTTCTGTTGACATTACCGCGCGATCAATTTCTTAACGAACGTTTCTAATTTTTATTCAAGCTGCCTGTTCGAAATACTCATCCAACTATAGTTTTTAACTGCATCTATGCAATCGTTTATATGACCCAACTACTTCAAACTCTTTAATATTTAATTTTCACAACCTACTTTACGCGGGCAATCGAGCACGTACAATTATAAGTACAATTAAATATACACTTTCACATTGCTTGGTTCTAGTTTTCCTGTACTAGACCGGGCAAAGATTCGGTCCAGGAATTTTGAACTCAACAGCGGTCATAATTTTTGTTTATCGTCATGATCGATAGCTGATCTAGCATGTCACGTACCAAGACCTTTATATCTATTACATATAATATTACAAGATAATCATATATATATATATATATATATATATATATATATATATATATATATATATATATATATATATATATATATATATATATATATATAAATATATATATATATATATATATATATATATATATATATATATATATATATATATATATATATATTCAGAAGCTGGAGGGAAGTGAGGAATGCGATTCTAGATTAGGATGGCATTGCTCTTGTAGCATTTATTGCATGTAAAGCTTTTTACGAGTATACCCAGCGATTTGTCTATCTATGTCAAATCTATATATGTCTCCGATTTAGATTGATTTCGGATATAGTAGCTCCAAAATTATCTTCTGCCATTAAAGAAGAAAATGATTGTTCTTCAATTGTTCAAGGCTCTGGAAACAATGATTTCGGTGACTTTTATTTCAAGTCTCACAATATAAAAGATGAAGTGCCTATGACAAATAGTGACAGTGACAAATGTTTCTTTGAAGAAGAAAAAAGTTATCTATTTCTATAAGGGACTGGGAAAATGGGCGCTCACTTATTACATAACACATAGAGCATTAAGTGATTTATTGAGGATATTATTTATATTTGGGTTTTCATGGTTACCAAGGGACGGCCGCAGTTTGTTGAAAATACTTCGATGCAATCTAGTGCAACCAATGGTTAGCGGTAAATTATGTTACAACGGCTTGGATAATTGCATACGAACTATATTTGCCAATATTAAGGAACCAAGAAATATTTCATTGACATTCAACATCGATGGATTTTAAACCTCTATTGCAATTATACATAAAGGATTTTGTCGAAGAAATAAAACACATTTTAAATAATGCAATTAAATTTAATAATAATAAAATTAAAATTAATTATTTTTATCAAAAAATGTCAATAATTGTTTTGCGATATTTTCAAAATACAATTTTTACTTTATTTAAATGTAGGAATGGTGCGAGGTCATTGATGAATACGATTATTATACAGAGGACGGCATATGAGTTTTCCGAGAATTAATTAAAGGACGAATGATAAGTTTCACAACCAAATCGACGAAGACCACCATAAGGAAAGAACACCTTTAGTCGATCTTCAATCAGTAAATCTAGTCGAATATTTTATAATAGCAGATTCATTGCATTTATTGGAACTTGGGCTGATGGAAGATTTTGAAAGATTTATCACTGTAAACATATAGTCACAAAATAAGAAAATTATTATAATATTTAAAAATTGTCACCTTACGAAAACATTTCGGAATTATTCTGTGTTATTTTGACTAATTTTTCACTAAAATGTATGCATAAAGTGATATTATTAAATGTCACCTTAAGTATATATTTCCGTATCATTTTGGCTTATTTACAAAAAGTTTCAAAAGTAAAATGTCTCAAAAGTATAGGCACAAATCTCAAAATTCTGTAAATATTTGAATAATTGAAAAATGTCACGTTATACATTTCGGTATCAATTCGTATTATTTTGATAATTGTTCCAATGAAATGTACACATAAAGGTAACTTACCCACCTTAAAAGTAATTTTTTAACCTTAAGTACCCATTTGAAGAGCTTTAAGCACTTAATTATTATCCAATTTTAGTGCCATTTTATTCTGTTGGTCTTCATCGGATTACTGATATTTTAGATTAAAACAGTACATTTTTCACTTAACAAAAATTGTTTTATTTTTAAATATGTAACAATTGTAAGGCCCCTTGTTTTCTTAGAAGGCGAACGATTACTTTTACAAAAAAATGCGGTTGCATATATTATTATAAATAATATTTTTTTATTTAGCTTAGTAATATGATTTTAGAATAGTTATGAAATACAAAATAACAAAATATGGACATTATTAATGTCCATTAAAGTAATTGCTTATTAAAGTACGCAAAATGAATGTGGATTATATGCATATAACATAATACGAGGTGACAAAAGTGGTTTTGTGATGTCAATCTGGACAGACTTTCGGTTGCAATTTTAAGAATTTATATAGTACGCATACCACGCACGTACATTATCTCCAAACATGTGTTTTCATTAGCTTATATACATACTGTTATAATTTAGTGACAGAGTGATCGTGTGAGTTATAAAGCATGCACTCAGTGTGCATTTAGTTTTGCATACAATCATTCCCCAAATCGCGCATATTACGCGATATTCTTGTTATATGTATGCACGCAAGTGTGCACTTATAGTAACAATGCGTGCGCTCATAATGTATACTTTACATTATGCCAAACCATTGCCCATGTCAGTACTGGCTAGCTGGAGCAATGCAATGTGCAAATGGATTTAAAAGCGAATCTGTATTCGTGCATCCTAAAATTGGCTGGTGACGGCGTAATGTAGGACGTTAAAAATAAACCGCGAAAGAGTTGGGGAGACTTCGGTCCCAGAACAGATTGCATGGAATAAACACTAAAATTAAAATAAAAAAAACATAAAATCTTTAAACTGAACAGAAATAAAATAATACTTGTTGCATCTTAAATATTAAATTAACTGATGAAAAGAAAATATGCTTTCCATTTTGTCCGATTTCAAGAGGCGAAGTCATCCTGGATCACAGGGAAAATTCCAATTCTATGATATGAAAAGTTTTCCGTGCTAAACTGAGCCGGAATATCCAAACAGTTTTAAACCGATATAGCAGATGACATTCTGATAATTTTTTGTATCTTAAAGCGATATATAAATATATATATATATATATATATATATATATATATATATACATATTTAATAATATGTATAGCAATTAACGGCAAGATGCCAAAATTCCAACCTAATTTCTAACCAATTTCCTAAGTGCCATGTTTTTATAATAAAACAGTTGGAGTAAACATACTCCAGTTCCTCTAGATAATCTTACGGTTTGTCAAAGTAGTTATACAACTGCATATGAACAAACAGTGCAACGGGGCATTTCCCGTGCTTTCTTCAATATATCGAACCCAAGAATTTAATTAACATTTTTACTTGGATTGGTAATAAAGTAATTCCGACAGCAACTATACGCTGGATTTATCTCTGAAGGGACCACAATTTAAGCAACGAGTTTGATCGTTTGATAATACACGAGGAGCTGTTTACCCGACCATTTAGTATTTTAAAAATTGGATTGAATATTTCAATTTTATTACAATAAAATCTGGTTTTCTCGTGAGACTATAAGTAAACCACTCATATAACATTTCATATATATATTTTATATGTATATATGTAATAAAATAATTTATATATTTTTCGCGCGTCAATATGAATCATAATGATTTATGTCCCAATCTGTTGAATTTCACAAGATAATAATTATTTCGAGTATACATATCGAAAAATGGGTATAATATATATATATATACATACTTTCAAAAACTTTATAAACTTTATATATGTATAAATGATCTGTGGTCACACAGTTTTTGGTTATTGCGGCTAATAAATTTTATTTTATTTTTTCTTTCTACTTCCAGACAATATTACAAAACATCAAAATCTTATATATATATGTTATAAATCTACATATATATATATTTCTTCTAACCCAGCATCAATGAATTTAAATCAATCAACTTTTTATTGATGAATCCATTACAACAGGTAAGTTTATTGTTTATAATTGTTGTTATCACTCAAAAACCATATATGTGTTTATATATATTACATATATACAGACGTTTATATATCTATATATAGTAAATACATTGTTGTTATCAAAATACATAAATTCATGTCACATCAATTAAAAAAACTGGCAAAAAATAGTATAACATATATATACCGAACACACAAATGGAACAAAAACTGCGAGAAGTATGAATGAAAATGGACATGTGTATTATTATTATTTTTTGTTTTGTTTATTTATTCAAACATAAATAATTTTTTATTTTTTTATTTTGGAAATATCCATCCAAAAAATGACTAAATAATAATAAAACATATAACAACAACAAATAGTTTAAAAAAAAATAAAAAAATTGCATATAAATTTTATGACAAATATAGTTATAGTATATATAGTACTATACTATTTTATGTATTATATGGAGATGTCTGTCTGTTTTTCTCTGGAATATGTATATACTTTAGAAAGATATATATGTTTGGTTGGTTGTCCAACAAAACAATCATAAAATATATTTTTATTTTATTATCACAAAAGTACACAAAAAAATGTACTTCATATATGAATGCATTTTTGACAAACTAAAACCGAATGAACATTTTTTTTTTGGCTTTCCATGTACTATATCGAAATGAAAAGATAGACAGGAATGATTATTGGATGGATGGATGGATGGATTGAATGTAGATGAATATTTATTTATATACCTATAAGGCTATAACTATATATACATATAATATATACATATATACATATTTTTCAAATATTATATCGAGAAGGTACATATATCGAGTAGATATGTGATTGCAATTTATATTTATTTAAAAAATTTATTGGTAAATAAAATATGAATAAGTGTTATTGTCAATAAATATGTTTATGCAAATGTATACATATATACATATATGATTGTGTTTTATAGTGATAAGATTTAAATGCTACTAATATATTTGATTGGATTAGGTAATGTGACTTACAAAAACACCTAAAACTTATATTTATATATATATATATATATATATATATATATATATATATATATATATATATATATATATATATATATATATATACATATATATATATATATATATATATATATATATATATATATATATATATCACGGTTAAAAATTTTGGAGTAAATTTTAATATATTTTGGTGTACATTTATGACAACGCCAGAAAAAGATTTAAATTTAATACAAGCGTATTATTAAAAATCACTTTTAATATTTTAGTCAGGTTGAAATTTAATATTTATTGTGTTAAAAGATAAACTTCAAATAATTACATATATCTCCTTAAATATATTTAAATATAATACAGTTGAATTAAAAATTAATATAATTATTTTTAAAAAGCGACTTTAAATAATTAAAATTGAATAACCTTGGTATTCGCTTTTAACAATAATTTGCCCTGATTTGTAACTATTATCGCATTAGATTATAATATTTTGTTATTAATATTTAATTTGTTAAGTATTAAATAAAAATATTTTTAGGATTAACATTTTCTGAATGTTTTAGTACTAAATTAGTACTTCATTTGTAATTAAAATACAGTTTTTATTTGTAAAATGTTTTAAATATTCAGTTTATTTATATATGTTACTTATTATTAAAATACAGTTTTTATTTGTAAAATGTTTTAAATATTCAGTTTATTTATATATGTTACTTATAGGTACATTTTACATATATTTAATGGTAAACTTATATTATTTCATATCGCATATCGCAAAGTTAAAATTAACAACAATTTATATATAATGTTTAAAAAAAATGTTAGAAAAAAAATCATTTTATTCTAAATGTTTGAACGAGAAACGTTTTCAAACTTTAATTCGAATTTGGAATTCATTTTATTTTTTCAAGTTATCTTAATATTACCACTTTTGTAATATACACTTACAAAATTTTTGTATTATACATTGTAAATGTAAGTTGCAAAATATTGTCAAAAATTTGGAAACAGTTACTACTAAAAAATTCTAAGAACACAATAAACTTCTTAATGAAAAATTAAAGTGAACGCAAAAAGTTTTACCATATTGAGATGTCCCGTTTTTCATTGCTCCTATCGCTATTAAAGGAGGTTGTTTTGTAGACAAATTGCCAATTTCGGTTGGTTTATTTATCTGAAAAGTAACAAACTAAATTTAACAAAATAACAGAAACGGTTTTAAGTTCGTAAAACAAAGTATATTACCTTTTCAAATTTAATAAATCGTGTTTTTATAACTTCGCAATCAGGTATCGTCTTTTTTTCTCGTTGTGCCGCAATCGGTAGTAACTTAAATATAATTTTAAACTGATTTATTTCCTTATTACATTCCAAAAATGTATTTAGTATGGACATTATTTCTCATTTCTGATCACCATTAGTATCTACTGTGACTTCTCTTGACGTTTCCCTTTTACTCTGTAATATGTATTTGATGTTTTGAGTCCACTTGTATTTTAAAATAAGCTTCTAACCTGGTTACACTTAAAGTCATACAGGAGCTAATAAAAGAAATATAAATAAATACAAAGTTAAAAAGGTTAGGAAACCCAACACTATTATTTAACAATATTAATTATAATAATATTATTATATCAAAAACCTTACCTATATGAATTTATTGCAATAAAAATTAGACGGCATGAATCTTCTTAATACGTAGCTTTGCATATCCAAAATATTATTCAACTATTTAAACCAAACTTGCAGATTATATTACATCATCGTCTTTGTCTTTAATGACAAATAAATCACAGTCTTAGTTAAAGGAGACTAAAAAATGTATCATTTTCGCATAATTGTTATTTTTATTTTCTGACACACAATTAAAACTTACCTGATAAGCCCATTTGTCGAACCTAGATACATTAAATTACCATCATGTGTTAATCTAATTTTCGAAATTGAATTTCATTTTACTGTTTCCACTTCACTGTAACAAAAACGCCAGGTTATCTTGGAATGCTACACCACCAAGAGGAATACAGTAATATCACTACTTATTAAAAAGAAATATATAACAAAATTAATTGTAATACTATTCGATTAAAATATAATTATTTTGTATTATATTTTAATACTGCAATATTGTAACTTAATACAAATTGTATTAAAGTGTAATAGAAACGTATTAGAATTAAATATAAATGAATCCAATTTTAATATATAAATAATATATTTTAATAATTCCTTAAATTTGTAATATTAAAATATTAAAATGTTGATATATATGAAGATTACGTGTAATATTAAATATTTAATATTTAATAACTTTATATTACATTTAATAACCTAAGTGTTAAATTGTAATGTACAAAAAATTATAATAGTTAGAGATATAAAAAATATATTATATTTTAATGCAAAATTATTAAAAAAATAGTTCAATATTATTGAAATATTAAAATTCAATTTTTACTATATTGAATACGGCTGTAATCCAAACTGAGTATTAAAAAATACCCCAAGATTTTTAACCGTGATATATATATATATATATATATATATATATATATATATATATATATATATGTGTGTATATATATATATATATATATATATATATATATATATATATATATATATATATATATATATATATATATATATATATATATATATATATATATATAGTTGATGTCAATTCACAATTATATACGTATCTCAAAATAATTAGTAATAAACAAACGTTTAAAACTGGTTGTGCATGACCAATGTCACTGAAAGTGACCAATAGTAAATGGATTGTGAAGTCTCTATGGTGGTGACTCGTATTACGCCGTCTTTACCGGGACGCATGGTTCTATCTTGAAACTGTTGAGACAAAAATAAGTTTTTTAAATCATTAAATTTCAACCAAGCTCCAGTAAAGTTGGTTGCATTGTCTGAATATAATTTCGAGCACATAACCACGCCGAGCAAAAAAAAAACCGGCGAAAACCTGCAATCGACTCTGTCGATAAATTCATAACCACCTCCAGTTGAACTGCCTTGGTCTGTGAAGCATATACTATTATAGGATGATTTCTGGGCAACACGATTGGGGTTTGGTGCACAGTTGGGCGTGTAAATTACAAAATATAATTTACTGGGTTTTTTACATGTAAAATGTATGTAAAATGTAAACGATTATTTTATACATACTGTAAAATATAAATCAACTTTTTCATTACAATTATCGCCATCTGTTACCAAATCTCTTAATTAAAGAAAAATTGACTAATTGACTACAGTGTAGTGTATTTGTGTTTATTTATTGTGATATTTGTACATATGTATAAATGTAAAATAAAGTGCAACTTTCCTATGATAAGAAATATTTTGACAATGAAATCTTGACACCTGCTATCAATAAATGTAATTTGATGAACGCTTCGTTTTTCGTGAGAGGAGTTAGCATATGGAATTCCTTGAATGGTAACTGCTGGGTTTCAAAAAGAATATTTTTCCCAAATTTAATTATTAATGTATTAATCAATTTATCTAGTATAATGGTATTGCTGCAAACTTAGGTTATGAAAAATTATTAATTGTAATTAGAGTAAGAAAAATTAAATTGTATTAATAAAATTCACTACAGTTCCACGCTTAAATTCGATAATCATATTCGCTACCTCTGGACATCAAAGGCATAATGCTTAGGCATTTTATCTAATAGATAGAATAGGGCTAGCAATTTCAGGCATATATTTATTTGATGAGGGTGAGATGGGTAGTGATAATTTGGTTGATTTTGTCCTGTTTGAAATTAATAAAGATTTAAATTTAAAAGCCAGTCAAACGAGTATAGATTCACTTCATTTATTTCACTGCAGAGAATTATTTTATTTATGATTAAACGTCAAATTGCAATTAGTTTTCCGCTACATATTGAAAGAAATATGCACTCTTAAAAATATTTTATTTTAGTTTATTCAATTGTAGCTAGATGGCACTATGTCACTAGTTGTTTATTTTGTCGAATATAAGAACTAGTTTAAGACGTAAACAGATGGCATTGTAGAAGGATAGGTGATTTTTATAATCTCAATGTAGAAAACTAAAAGTTGAAAATAATTATGATTAACCATTTAAATAAAATGTTTAATTGGATTTTCTAATGCAAGTTATCCTTATAAACAAATGTTTGTATCATTTATTCAATATTTTAAATTATTTCTGGACGGATTCTCATTTTTTAAATATAATTTACATATTTTTGTAAAATACACATTTTTTTTTGTAATTTACGTTATTTACATGTAAAATGGAGAAAACCTTTTTCTACATGTAAAACGCCCAACCCTGGTTTGGTGTCGTAAGGAATTGGTGCATTACCGAGACGACCACCAACCCTCACCAATCCTGTCTCATCTAGAAACGGAGTTAACGATCGTAATGAACTAATATTATTTAATGAAAGGAATGAAAGGAACGAAAGGAATGAAAGGAATGAAAGCTCATGAAAATCTCTTGATTACAAGATTTAAGTTGATTGAGTGCAATGATTGAAGGTTGGAACGTATCTAAGTTCAGAGGCTCAGAACTGAGGTGTATATTCGAAGCTTTCAGCCACTCGGATTGAACATGACGTAGAAATTCGGATCTATACCACCACAGACTCGCATTTGAACACACTGATGTCATAAAACATTAGGACACTATGTCAGCTGGATTTTATGCTGAATTAACATACCTTCAACGAGGTTACTTGGTTTTACTGAGGACGTTACTGGGTTTGTTACCGAGGTAATGAATAAACTCCTAACCATTCTAGAAATTTCCTTCGAATCAATTTACTTGTGGTCCGATTCCGAAATAACATTACTTACGGATCACACAAGTACGCCACAATTGTGGCAAACCGTATTACCAAAATTTCCAGAATACTTAGGAGTTAATTGTTGGTTACCTCGGCTAACAATAGAGCAGCACAAAGCTCTAATCGAGGAATGCTTTGTTTCTTTACTGGTGCTACTATGTAATTTGCCGTAGTCATCCGTAGTCAGCTCTCTCGATCGACCGCAGTGGAATCATCAACTTCTTCCAATTTCACTTGGATTGCACTATACTTGTCGTATACCAGTTGAATTCGACGAATTTATTTGACCAATTGATTGTATTGACGCTTGAAGTCGGTCAAACTGACCCTTAACCTCAACGCGTTCCTTTTTTAGTAACTCGTGGCTTATCGCTTGCTCCACCATGATTAATAAGCAAGATTATAGGTAGCGTGACAGATTAATTGAACTTCTAGAATTCGATCTATTTACCACGATTTTAAAGAAAATGTCATAGAACAAGCCAACTTCACTTACTGTCAACGTGGTTGATGTAGTGTGATGAATTAGTCTGAATGATTCTCATCCGGCTCGAAGGACCAAATTTATGAGATAGTTTGAAATTTATACAAATTTAAATCAAACTATCTACAAAGGTGGTATAATTTAAAAAGAAAATGATCTAAGGTACAGATTTAGATATTGTAGAATCGAAGTAGCTATATTTTTTTGCCTTAATTTGTTCATCATTGTGATTCGGATCAAGATCCAAACAAAATGTTTTATATCCATCATACACTTCTTTGTAACTCGTAAAATATTTGTTCCAAATATAATTTAGTAGTTTGTTTTCTACAACAGTCATTAGTGACTAGGCAGTTTATTTAGTTGGTCTAAAAACATTCAAATTACATGGATTGCCAATGGATAATAGAATTGCGTATGATATTCATAAGGGGTTTTTCATCACCTGATTACGATCGGTGATGAAGATGAACACAACTTTGAGCCCCCGTTGGAGTGCAGAATCCATGGGCCGGACCATCGTCCATGCCAGTACAGGCTGACTGGCTGGAGCAATGCAATGTGCAGATGGATATTTGAAAATTGCTATCCTGTATTCGCGTGTCCTCGTTTTGGCTAGTAATGGCGTAAAGTAGGACGTTAAGTTAACCGCAAAAGAGTTGGGAGAGCGTCGGCCCCAAAACAGATTGCATAGGAATAAAAAAAAACAAACAGTATAATTCTGAAAGGTAACTTGGATCATATACTAGAATTTTATATTTCATAATTAAAGAAATTCCAAATGGTTCTTAAATAATTAAAATTCGAAATAATTTAGGAATAAATAGTAATAAAGGATTTAAATCTTATTTTTCATTAGAACGTTAAAAATATACAATTCTTTGGCATATCTAGATGCTTTTCAGCTTCCAAAAAATTTTGACGAGAAAAAAAATTGATTGCCGAATTTTATAATCAAAATTTTTAATAAATCGTTTTTAATCAATTAAAGTTTTAATCAATTTTTAATTAAGAAAATAATATATTTATTTTTAGCGATAGACTGAAAATTACTTAGCTTCTTGTGTGGCTCCAGCCTATTTTTTTGGGTGGGAGCTGGCACATAGTCATAGTCTTTATGATTTTGGATATGATTTTGTATATAGATTTTGGAGGCACACAATGACAGTCTATAATCGAGCAGCTATTTTTCTCCTATATTTAAAAGTGATGCTATATGGTCTATGCCAGACAAACAAACCAACAAAATTGCTAATCCAAAAAATTATGGACTTCCTAAAACACACTATTTTTAACCGTACTAGCAGTTAACAAAAGAGAAGTTTTTGCCTAAATATAAAGAATGAGATTATTACTTACGTTATAAGTTTTGACTTATGTTTTGAGCTGTACGCACTGGACAAAATAAACAAATATATTTTTAGCTTAGATTCAAATTCAGCGAAAGGAATAGACGAAATCACAGCTAGATTCGCACTGTACTTAATATATGCACAAATTATATCGCCCCAAAATTAGTGGAGATTATAAATAAATGCTTCATAAGTGAAAGCTTCCTGGAATGTCTAAACACAGGTCTTAAAACTCTGGAATTCGGACTTTAATGATGATTTCAAAAATCGGCCATTTTATGATTATAAAATAAAGTGCCGCCGAATTTGAATTAACGTCCAATATATTTGAAATTTAAAAAAATATTTTAAGTTTATTTACCATAAACTATATAATTTGAATTTTTAAATTTAATACACTCCTGAAAACTTGATTTAAAAATGTGAAATTTATGCCAGAAAATTTATAAAAATTCAGCTTAAAGTTACTATTTTTTAATATTGCGCCGATATCATAGAATATTTATTTTTAGATGCTCCAACTAAAACAGCAACGTGATATATATATATATATATATATATATATATATATATATATATATATATATATATATATTTATATATATATAAATTTATATATATATATATATTTATATATATATATATATATATATATATATATATATATATATTATATATATATATATATATATATATATATATATATATATATATATATAAATATATATATATATATATATATATATATATATATATATATATATATATATATATATATATATATATAGTATATATAGTAATTGTACCACGAGCTCCGACTTTCTTCGCTCACGCTTAATGTCAATAAAAAAGACAATTCTAAAATCCAACTCTTGAAACATCATTTTTTGTTTAGCTGGTAAAACATCATAAAATCGTTGCTTAAATGATGGAGCTTGGTCAAACTTCATTTATAAAACACTACATCAATGTCGATGCTCCATGTAGAGCACACCAACGTAGCACTTCGCAGGACCTAAATTTAGATTACGGTTAAAATTCTAAGTCATTCTCAGTGTTAATAGAAATAATTCACTTTGGGGCAATACATCAATCACCTCAATAGATCAAAGTACATATAATATTTGGAAAGGTTGATCAGATACCAGTTGATCTCCCATTTTATACCTTGTGCTATAATTCAAGGCCTTGTATTTTGCAGATTGTGTAACTGCGAAAATACTGTTTAACGACTTTCGCCATTTTGGGCCAGTAAAATTGTAGTTCGATTTAATGATTTTTCAGTGGCAGCATAAACAACGGAAGTAGATGAAACATGACCTTGGTCAACTAATAGATTAGAGAGCTGAAAGGGAACTAATCTTTAAAAAATATATAAGGGATATCATCATATCATATAATAATTATATATATGCACTATAACTAGCGCATTTATCAAACTAAAACTAATGCATTTGTTGTTTAGTTAAACGGTCACAAAGGTAATATCATTTTTTTTTTTAATTATCGTTTATTGGAGTTATTTATTGATGAGCCAAAATAAAATATGTTCCCCTATAAACTGCATAAAAAAATTAGTGCCAGATGTATGATTCTGTAATGTCACTTTTGGATGCCACCATATTATTATTATATTATAATATAATATAAAATCAAAACAATGAAAGGAACTTTAGAACTAATTGCATTGTATATATACAAAAACATTAATTAATTTAATTATAAATAAATAATTTAAATAGAAAATCAAATAAATAATAATATTTTATTTATTCTAAAATTTGTCGTATTTATTTGTGTAAATTTAATGATATATATATATATATATATATATATATATATATATATATATATATATATATATATATATATATATATATATATATATATATATATAATTTGTCTATCTCTTATTATGTATTTCGAGTTTATGTATTTATGGTTTACATATATCCATTAAATAATATAAATAATAATAATAATAATAATAATTATGATTATATATGTATATACATATGAGTGTGTGTGCATATAATTTTTAAAAGTTTTGTAATTTTCCAAACAACAATAATTATAATAAAAAATGCGGGAAAATTTATTAAATTATAAATCAATTGATTGTCAGTAATTAGCTTGTGGGGCTGACATTTTATAGGTTTCCAATAAATAAAAATAAATAATATTTTATTTTAAATAATGATTATTATTTATAATTTTGTTGTAGTTTTCTTTTTTGTTGTTGTTATTGTTGTTATTTAATAATAATAGCAATAGTAATAATGGTAATCATATATTATAATAAAAAAATAATAAAAAATTGAGGATAACTGAAAATATGTAATTTAATATTTTTTTTTGTTTTTTTTTTTTTTAATGTTAAATTTAAATAAATAAAAATTTCATTGGTTCCATTCAAAATTATGATAAATTAATTTTAATTTATTTTATTTACATATATATACACATACATATTATATATAATATATACTTGCGAATGTATGAATTGCTCACTGGATGTCATTGTTTTATTTTCTAGAGGAGAGAATTATGGACGCCATTTATTTAAAAAAAAAAAAAAATTTGGTGCAGAAAAAATCACTGTGCGGCAGTGACTGTTTTGGTTTTTTCGCAATTTTGTTGAGCTGTGTCGAGAAGAAGGAAACATAAATTTAAATCTTTCCTTGTGTGTCGAATAATATAAAAAAGAAATATCACTTTATCTTTTAATGATGACAATAATAATAATAACAATAATGTTGATGATGATGATGATGCTGATGATCACAATACGTTTTCTTTTTTTTATAATATTAATTTAATAATGCTAATATGTAAATAAATTATATATATATATATATATATATATATATATATATATATATATATATATATATACATATATATATATATATATATATATATATATATATATATATATATATATATATACATTTATTTATTATAATAAGGCAAATGAACTCATTATTACCATCCTCCAGATATAAAGAATTGTAATTTGTCATGAAATTAATTATTTTCCAACTTCTTGTTGTTTTTGTATTTTAAGTGTATATAGTAAGATTTTTTTTATTGGATATATGCATGTTTTGTCCGTATTTCACGGACTTCAATCAATCAAAAAGATATAAAATATAAATAAATTTTTGCGATGGCATAAACATCTTAAAGTGACAGTTTTTATTGTTATGCATCTTATGTTTATATATTTGTATATATATATAAAATACAAAGATGTGCATGTATGATATGGGGGTAAGATAATGTGGTCAGCGCTGATATTCCATTAGTAACACACAATCATTATTATTACTTTGTAAAAGTTGTCGTAACCTATTTCGATGTTGATTGTTTTTATGTGTGCATAAATGACACAAACACCAAATTAGGTTAACAGTAGTGGAGTCGGTTGTATACATCTTGTGTAGAAAACTTCAGCTTGTCGGCATTTGCAAGATATTTTGACTTTAGCAGGAGATATGCGGTTACCAGCTACATGATCGCTTTACTAACCGCTCCCACACAATTACAATAAGTAACAAAGGGCCCGAATATTTGGAGTCTTGTCACTCCAAATATTCGGGCCCTTTCAAAAGTGTGGTCATCACTACTCAAAATCCATGCGTGTTGATCTCTAAAACCATGAGAGGTTAAGTTTGATCAAATATTTTGTTTTGGACTCATTAATTTTGAGACCAGAGGAAGCTGAGAATCATACAGGTAGATTTAGTAGTTCTTTGACAACATTGCCAATTAGTCCAGTTCAGAGATATCATTTGCATATGCCAGAACTTGGTTAGACTGACGTGAGGTCAGTGGGGTGTTTCACTTTTAGGAAAAACAAATTCTAACATGAGATTAAAGAGTATCGGAGGTAGAACATCTCCTTGCCGTACACCAGAGCTAATTGCAAAAATTCCTGATATTTTGTTCTCAACTTTGAGAAATCATTGTGACTTTATTAATGTCATTTTACATAAACGCATATATTTGTCAGTTATTCCCAGACATCAAAACATAAAAACCATAATTTGCTCAAATTTGCTCAAATGCGGTTATCACCAAAAGGGCTTTTAAACATGCCAATAAATCTTCTTTAATAAAATCGTGTGCCATATGAAACATTTAAGATCACATTTAGGATATAGGAGCCTTATAAGAGTGTAAAATCTTCCACACTGAACGGATAATTAAAGCAATCCTGCAATCACACTTTCTCGATTTAACATCAGCGAAGGCAACGATAAGTACTTATACCATTAAACAAGCGTACCATTTAAACAGCAGTACAATGAAAACGTTTAATCCCCAAAAATGTTTAATTTCCAAACCCTAAGCTCGAGCCCAATGTTTCGATGATGGTATAACTTCAATTATTATTACGTTGGTATAACATTTTTAATTGTTCAAGAAGCTCACTGGTATATGACTGGGTTAAAAGAATATAATTGAGATTTCGTATCCAATTTTGTTCCTTATGCCTGAAGTTTTTTATGAAATTATTGACGTAGTTTAATCCTAATTATTTGTACTTCTGCCGTTGTTTATGAACATAAAAGCTTATGTTAATGTCAAAGGTTCCAGTGCACAAATATATGCGCCAACTTATGAATGTTTGAAATATTGTCTAATAATTTATGAGACAAAATATGATATCATCCACACTGTCCTGCTCGTTGCCAGATTGTGTTTAAGGACTCTGGTATGAGAGTGTTGATGGCCGTGCATTGGATATTTCCTGCAAAATGTTGGCTCTGTTCACCAAATCGAGTTTTAAATAGTGGATGCCATTTTCCTCCAAGTTTGTCCTAGTAAACATTTTTATATCTTGGTAGTTAATGGTATTTTTACATATACTGTATATATATATATATATATATATATATATATATATATATATATATATATATATATATATATATATATATATATATATATATATATATATATATATATATATATATATATATATATATATATATATATATATATATATATATATATATATATATATATATATATATATATATATATACTTACCGTCGAGAAAAAGCAATAAAATTCAAAAAACCCGAAGAAATAAAATAAAAGAACCGGACTGAGTTTACAGGGTATAAATATCCCGAAATAAGATCAATTGAATCAAGCTGCTGGATCATGGATAGGACTTTTGACGTAAAATTTCATTCATCATATATGGCACCTCTTTTCAAATCACAGGTGTGTTGAAGGGCAAATCGTATCGTTAATATTTTGGTTACTAAGCAAAAAATTTCTGAAGGTCTACAAACGTTTTTTTTCACTTATAAAGAAAATCTCTTTGGAGCTTGGCATAAATTTAAATCCTATAAGAATTATAACTGATTTCAAAATGGTAATTGTGTCGTTAGCATCAAACTTTTTCCCCGAAACAAAATTTAGAGGTTGCCTTTTCCACTTGGGCCAAATAATTTGGCGAAAGGTACAAAAGCAACGGTTCGGATTAGTATTGTTTACTGAAATAGGGGCCGTGGTATTATGCAGATGCCGTTATGGGTTCAGAAAACTTTTCATGGGCATAAAACAGAGTCGACGCGTGGCACCTTTGCCTTAAAGTAGTGGTCGGACAACAGAATGCTGGAGTATATAAAATTATTGAAAATTTAGCTAAAGAGTTTATTGTAGCAAAAGCTCAAATTTATAAGGTGAAATCCAGAGACCACCTCTCAAAGGAAAAAAGCATTAATCAAAAATTAATAAAAAATAAAATAAAAACCGAGCAATTGGCGAAGTGGTTAAAGCTGCGGTGGTTGGAACGGGAGGAACCGAGTTCGAATCCCAACGGGGGAGGGTTGCAAAAGGGAGTTTCATCACCTGATTACGATCGGTGATAATGATGAACACAACTATGACCTCCTGTTGGAGTGCAGAATTTATGGGCCAAACCATCGTCCATGTCAGTAAAGGCTGGCTGTAGAAATGCAATATGCAGATGGATTTAAAAGCACACCTGTATTCGTGCCTCCTCGATTTGACTGGTGACGGCGTAAGGTGGGACGTTAAAAATTAACCGCGAAAGATTTGGGAGAGCTTCTGCCCCAGAAAAAAAAATGGAGGGTTCAAACACAGAAAAAAAAAACAAAAAATAAATAAATAAAACGGAACACACTTAACGTTTCGTTCTGACAAAAATGTAAAGCAACAAAGAGAGATTTAAGTGGGAGAGGTTAAGTTTGAGTTTGCAGAAACTTCATCGTTCATGAAAAAGGAAGGTCACTGGACATTTTTGGATCGTCTACCTAAATTAAGTCTACGATACCAAAGTTGGCATATCTTATACTAATGTGAACTTTATTTTGACATTTAACTGTCAAAAAATAGTAATATCCAAGTGTCTATTAGACCCGAGGTAGTTATCGATTATTTTAGACGGATCTATCGGAATTGTATTCCATATCAAATCAGTAGACAACAACGATGGCTAATGCAATTGTCAGCTTTTTTTAGTACTGGTGGAGATCACACGGATCAATATTTTATTTTATTATTTTAACCAAAATTACCTGGTCCATGCTCGTAGGATATAAAGCTGCCTTAGTGTGTTGGTTTGAAATAGGTTTACAACAGGATTGCTAACCTTGTTAAAATATTGCTCAAATGATGATATCAACTGGCAGTCTATATACCGTCACGATCACTTCATTTCGGTGTTTAATGGGAAGCAGTGGTTTAAAGAGTTAAATACCATTTAAAATGTGTAATGAGTTAGGCTTCTAAATATTAACCAGGGGTTTCTAACTTTAGTAACGCAAGTTGTGGCTTGTATCCACTCACGTTCTTTGACACACAAGTCGAATGAACAAATAGAACAGTCTCTTTATTGATTATCTGATCCTACACTATTTTAGCTAGTTTATCGGGAGAAAAACCCTCATAACATCTGCCCTTAAAAAAAATTGCATAAAAAAAGTCCAACTACGTTAAATTGCAGCGCCACGGCAGGCCAATTGCCATTTGCAAAACGGCTGATTATTCGGTTGCCAAATTTGGTGCGTATAAGATATCGATAGTCGGTCAGCTTGTATGGCATGTGGCGCTGTTTTATTGAAACCAAAGGTTGTCAACATCAGCATTCTCGAAGAAAAGTGGGCCAACTATGCGCCACCACTTCAAAAGCCACACCACGCTATTGTTCTTGGTGAATGCATTGGCTACTCTACGAATAAGTGTGATTGTTCCGAATTCCAAATCTGGCCGTTCTGCTTATAAAGTGGAAGGTTTCTAACAGCGTTAGCAGCTTTAAATGATCAGCATATGCAGCTTTAAATGAACAGCGCAATGGCATCACCCGAATCGCAAGAAGGTTTGTTCACTCTAAATTGGTACTGTATACACTTTGGAGTTTTAATTTAGCGAACGAGGCTAAATGAACGAGGCGAACGAGTTAAGGTGGAGGTAGAGTAACAAAAATAATGTTACGACATCTCACGATCTAAAGAATGCCGTTTTAATAACTTGTTGGACAAAGGATGCACGTTTCATGCCTTGGTTTATTAATTTTCAAGCCTATATGACTCAATCTACTAGAATAGCTTATGGTTTGCTTTGCGTTATAGAAATACCTCAAAAATACGTGCGTTTACGTAGCATTACAATAATGCAGTCACAAAGGAAAATTCCTCAGCCATACGACAAGATTGTTAAATATCATGTTAAAATTATAGATCGAAAAACCGCTTATACTATCAGTTCAACCACTTTCTGGCATATACACAGATCGTATCTGGGTGATTGTACTGAATGGCAAAGGTGTACACTTTTGGATCCATTTGTACAATGTACAGCTTAAGTTGGTCTCAAAAATTTTAGTAGTGGTCACCACATATTTGGAAGATTGTCGCAGGATTCCGATACTTCAGATGCTTTATCACTCATTATGATTGTATGTATGGATGGTATATAAAAGTGCTATAGTCTAAAATATACCTTGCAAATGTGTATACCTCTGGTTAGAAAACAACTAAGTTTCTTCTGGTTGTCTATATAGATTGTTGATATGGTATAATTGGATTTAATTACATGCGAAGACGCGATATAACAATTGCACTTGAATTATTAGTTAACAATAGTTTCCTGAGGCAGTTATTTATTAAGTAATAAAGCACTTACCGTTTTTTAATGTCGTAATCCAAAATTCGCAACATTTTATGTGTATAGTTTTACGATCATCGTAATATTATTCACAATTTCATAATTCACAACACTATTTTCGTTCAATATCACATTTCTGTTAGTTTTACACATCAATAATAAAATTCAAATCACTGATCACATAAACTGAACACGACTGAACAAGATCCATTTTAAAATACAAAAAAAAATGTAAATTTGACGTAAAACCGTTCATTTGTCATTTTTTTTTTGATTTTATTTGAAAAAATATAACAGTTTTTCTTAAAAAAAAAAACAAGGACAAGGTTGCGTTGCACTAATTAAAATTTTAGAGCGTTTCTTCTATGATAGACAACTATCGTGACAGTTGTAATTGTCGAAATCGATACATTCATAGATAGATCATATTTTATTTGTGAGTCGTTATATTTATTTTGCTTTTATATTTTTTAATCCTCATTTTAAAATATACAATTTATACGAGAAAAAAAAATATATATATATATTTATATATATATATATATATATATATATATATATATATATATATATATATATATATATATATATATATATATATTATATATGTATAGAGAGAGAGAGGTATGTCGAATTTTAATAATTTTTGCATATATACATATATCAATGACATTTATGATTTTTAATCAAAAAATATATAAAATACATAACATCGAATATAAATAACAATAATATCGAGAGATGGATGCAAACATCATATGACATATCGAACATGTAGCAAATAATCGTAATAAAATTAAAAAAAAAAAAAAGAAAAAATCCCAAAAATGGCACAACACGAATACAACAACAGAACAAATATAAAAAAGCTCGCGCGATAATAAAACTTTTTTTTTTAGTCGCTGAGGTTTACGTTTTGTTGTTTTAACAATAAATTATATGCAATTATCATGTCATATATTTATGTATTTATTCTGAAATTTACTACCCGCAAACATATATACTCGTACATATCGAAAGGATGATGTGTAATTTTTGAGTGGGAGTATACGCGACATATAATGGATTTTGCAATTTATGATAAATTTATGACATGAACTTTTTTTTTTACCAATGTACGTTATAATTTAATGTATAAGCTACTCTAAAATATAGTTTAGACAGTTTTTATAATTCGATTTGGTGCGGCACTGATCATATCCTGTAAATATATATATATACATATATATATATATATATATATATTTATATAAACACAGTTTGACATAATCAAAATTGATCCAGTTTTACTATTTTGTTGTTTAATAAAGAAATTAATAGTTTTAATTTATTTTATTTACCGCGATCACGATTTTTTTTTTTGTATAAAGAATGAAAATGTGTACTATAAGGAAAACAACGTTAAATAAACAAATATATAAAGCAAATAGAAAATGTATTAATAATTATTATAACAAAGTGAAATGTATCTAATAATATATGATTATAATGATGATTGTAAGTACCGTATAAGACTATTTTTAAATTTGACAGTCGTAAATAGAAATAAAATTAAAATTAATGACAAGAAAATGTATTTTAAACATACATATATATATATAGTTTTGTTGCAATTTTTTGCATTCACTTGCTTATTTGTAATTTAAGTTTTAGTTAGTTTTTTATTTCTAATAAACAAATTTGATTTAAAGTTAATTTATGATACCGGAATTTCTAAATTAGAGAAAATTTTTATATATAAGTTGATCAACACGATTTTGTGTTTGGTTAATAAATTATATAATGTTTGCAATTTATATAATTTATGTATCACGTTGTTTGTCGAAGGGCTTGCATTAATTTGATTGCTACCAATATGTGTATTTATTATTTATTTTTGATATGTGACATGTATATAATATAATATATATTATATACATACATAATATGTATATAATGTAAATATATGGACCCGGTAAAATTTGATTTATACTGAAATATATCTGCGCACACATATAAAATATATAGTTTATGGTTTATATATATATATATATATATATATATATATATATATATATATATATATATATATATATATATATATATATAAATATATCATGCAAATATTTATGAATATGCAAAAATTTCGCGAGAAATGTGATTATGATGATGATTTATAGTGACACATATTTAAAAATATAATAATGTTATTTTTAGAATTATATATACATATACTGCAAATGTTTATTCATATTATACACTCATGCAAATAATTTTCCAGACAAGTATATATAGTTCTAGTATAATGTAACTGTAATTTAACATAATGATCGCTTGAAATTAATGCATTTTGTTGGTTTAAACTTCACTGATTTAAGTCGTTCCCTTAACCTTTTTCTGCTAATTTACCGTTAATTGTCCAAAAATCGATATCAAATCATTTCATGTCGTATATTTTAATTATACTAATAATGGATATAGTTTAACAATTGATAAAGGAATTTAGGAACACAGTTTTAGAATTGAGAGTAAGATCCTGTCATTTTATATGTTTTAGTGTCGCAGAACTACATGTTTCAAACTATAACTTACCTAAACTTTAAATTGTAATAATCGGATTAGTAGTTATCGAGATAGTAGATACCGACTACTTTGCAATTTAAGCTTATTTTTTTCTATCATGATATATTGGTATTTATCGTGATAGTAAGGAAGAAAGTTACAGAAATGCAATTATTTGGTTTTTGGGTTTCTTATGTAATTTTTTGTGGTTTGTCTCCTCAAACGTTCAAAAATATTGCCAATATTTCAGGTTTTGCCAATAATATTGACACATACATATTGATTAAAACCAAAATACTTAGAATAGATATTTCAAAAACATTAGCATAATTTTGATTCCATTTGTATAGTAAAATAAGATCCTGGTAAAAAAAATGATTCATTTACGATACGAAAACGATGTTAATTGTTTATAAAAAATATACGCTACTTCTACGAATTGTTTTACTCGTAATGGAAATTTTACGAATATGTATTGTGATATGTAGATTTTTTGACCGTTTTGTTCTATTCTGTAATGTTCCTCAGTTGACTTTTCATTGATTGTATTTATTTACAATGTAATTTCAAGATCCTTCTGGTATGACCACAATTGGGCTTCTTCGTTTTTGGGGTATATTTAGTAAAGTACACCACCCGTCATAGGATGTCCTCTACCGGTCAAATTTTGTAGGTGTGTGCGGTACTTTTGTTTAAAACAATTAATCATTTTATATGTCTGCTACTAATTGCGTAGATCGCTAGGTTTGTACGATGGAACATCAATTTGAACCGAATATAATGAGCAAATTACCAGTTCTTCATCTTTATCTCGATAAGGTTTATCCGCAACTAAATTTTCGCTTATATTATATATTCAACCTTCATGTTGAAACCTTGTTTAAGTAGTACTCACAATGAGCAAGTCGACTCGTTGGTGATTTTAATGTTAATAACCATTTAAATACTTGATGGTATGTGTCTATCGTGATTTATGCATCATCAGCATATCTGTTAAAATTATTGAATGTCTATAATGGTACTATAATTTTGCTTCCTTGCGATTAATAGTTGGCTGCTATATTCAATGGGACGTTCGTTCTTATTTGTGCCTTGAAGTTATACCATATAATATCATAGAATATCATAGAACACCACACCTAGCGTACATGCTTGCATCGGTTCTTATTTAGTAGCAGTATTGAGACAGTGACCAAATAAGCGTTTAATCTATCAAACCTCCAATAAAAATCTATATTTTTCTTTGTCAATTTTAAAAGGGCTGGAAATTTCCAAAAACAGTGGAATGAATTTAAACTACCAGCTACAGGCCTGCAAAAATGAATATTATTTTAAAAATGAGTATTTCTTTCGGTTAACGTGCAAATTAAAATGTTTCAACTAATGAAACTATATCATTTTTAAATCAAACTATACCATTTCTAAGCATCTGGTACTTGCAAGTAACCCTTACACAAATCCAAGTTTTTCATATACAATGTTTTTTTGCCTGATTGAATAACTCGCCAATAAGAATGCATAGTTTACTTAACCGACACAGTTATGACGTGGAGCCGCCCGAGAGCCAACAAAAACCCAGTAAAAGCAGTAAACACAGTATCATTAGAAAATATTTTATGAAATGTATTCCCAACATAGTCTTATTTCTGACTGCGTTACATGTAAGGTAACACAATGAATGTAGTTGGAATTATTTTCCCAAAACAACACAACCTCTTCATTTTCGTCAATTTCGTGACTATTGGAGTGTTGGATTTACTACAACCCTCCGTTTTGTGTCCACCATTCTTTCAAATTTAAAAAACAAACCACTTGTCATCGTCAGATAATTTACGGTCAATCACTTACTTTTCTTCCCTCGCTGCCTTCATCAATTTGTTAAATGATTTAAAATATAAGAGCTTTTCCTTATCACGAATCTTGAACACAAACACTCCATATTCCATATCTATTTGAATCTTTTCGCCCAAAAAATTAACTGGTAATTTCGGAAAGAGCGCGAAACAACGAACAAGCCTGTCACAAACGAACAAACCTGTCTGCGGACATTTTTCGACTGAATAGTCGCATTAAACCTGTCTATTAAACCTAGAAGTGCAATCTGCAAAACTTCCACCTCCTTCTTACCGTATAAAGGCAGGTCTACCATCCTCTTTCTGAATAGATGATAACTATTTCTGAAATTGTTCAACTGTCATTTAAATTGGAGGCTAAAGGATCACATACACGATATTTGTGCTGTTTGCATAAGTTCAATGTTTGAAACTATTTGCGCTACAGAAGTTTTTGGAAATTGTTTGACAGTGTATAATGGGGCTTTGTGAATTTCAACCGAGAAATACTATACCGAGCAACAAAAAATTGTTTAATTAATTTATTCGAAAAAACTGTTATACACAGACAAAAAAGTTATATATTTGCGCAATATATCTCACTGTATTATTAAAACCGTTTTTGGAAACACCACCGGTTTCAGAAATAATATTAACCCTAAAAACAGTAAATCGCGCATCAAAATCTAAAATAATTTGCTGATGTTTGCGGGCCATTTTTTATTACAGTCCTTAGTGCCACACGAATTTCCATGGTTTCTCTTCTTCAAACTGCAAGATTATCTAACTGCTACTGACATGTCCAAAATCATAGACATGACCGAAATGTGCACCACTGATCGTCCGAAGGTTCGATATATTTATTTGTTCCTTATAAAGACGTCATTAACCCTGATTTTAAGGTAGCATTCAGCGGTAAACTGCTCTAAATGACCCTACTAATGAGTTTTGCCTGATCTAAGGGAAATTTCTTTTATTCGCCTTATATCAGTAATGTAGTCACAATGATGTGTCATAGTTGAGAAAAATCTATCAGGAATTTTTGTAATTTGCTCTGATATGTACGGCAAGGAGATGCTCGACCCCCGATACTCTTTAACCTCATGTTAGAATTTATCTTTTATAAAAGTGAAACACCTCAGGATAACATCTTGTACCGTAAGTCCAACCAGGTTTTAATTGGCCCCAAACGCGACGGTGACGACACTTAACGAGTTTTATTCAGTCATGAAATAAAAGGACAGCGAGTACGCTTGCAAAGGTCACTTTCGATAACGATGGCTAAAATTGCTAGATTTAGGTGATTGACCATAATTTTAACGCTTGATCGATAAACTATTTGCATGAGTGTATTTATATATAAATAATATACAGTAATCCCAGCTCGTATGTACAAAACGGGATTTTCATAATTACAATTCATCAAAATCATTAAAAATGTACATGCAGTTGAATACTGCAAAAAGAAAACTGTTGTGCATAACAGTATTTTTTGCACATTTTATTTTTTATTTTTTTTATATATTGCAAATGGTTAATTCTTTTAACGTACTTGTGTGTGACAATTATATATCTAATACAATTTGTTACATTCATTTAATATGTCTATATATATACAACAACAACAACAATACTAAATAATTTTCTAATTTAATTTTATTTCTATTTTGTTATAAAATTACAACAAAATGAATTAAATTAATATTATAAATTGCGTGGGCAAAATAGCGAACGAACTCTTATATATTTGTGTAGCTATATATGAAATATATATATATATATATATATATATATATATATATATATATATATATATATATATATATATATATATATATATATATATATATATATATATATGATAGTAATAGTTTAATTTACAACAACAGCACAGCAACGATTTAACACAAATAAAATGTAAGTTAAATAGAAAAACACGCATTTTTCTTTAGAGGAAAAATTGTTCACAAATTTGTACAATTTAAATGTAAAACATAGAAAATGAAATTAGTTTGTTTGTTTAGTTTGTTGCGCGCGATTTATGTACATATAGCTGCTTGTTACACTCGCCTATTAATTAGAGGAAGAAGTAAAAAAAAAAATGTCTACTATCAATTTAATACACAGCGCTTGTATCGACGACGACACCAGCGTCAAAATATTGTATCAAATTGATGTTCTAGAAAAAACGTCCTAACTATTTTTTGTTTTACATTATGTAATGGGCATGCGCAATTGAAAAAAAAAATATAAAATTTGGATCGCAATGAACTGTTATAATAAGTATTTGGCACATATAGAATTTATGTGAGTGTGCACCCGTCAATCATATTTTGTTAAGTGTTTATTTTATTATTAATAAATTAGAATATGTAGTGTAATTATTAAAACTAGTTTAATAGTTTCAAATACAATTTAGTAAAATTTTTGTATAATTTAATTGGATAATTTTGTAGAATAATTATTAAATGTGACGTAAAGTGATGTGCTCATCCGCAAGGACAATAGTCGATTTATTAGGAGATTTTTTTGTGGAAAAAAGTTGTTGTGTAAAGTATTTGTGTTAAGTGTTTGAATTCAAATAGAAAATACTGTGCAATGTGGACATTAACGATCCGGGGACATATTTTGTCAATATCAAGTGTTATGTGGAGTGTGAATTTCGTTATAATACCAAACCACAACCAAATCGGTTTACAGGAACATAAAGCTTTTATAGTTCTATGTGGAAATAAAATCTTTGTAAGTTATATTTTAGATCCCAACTGTTTATATAAATGTTACATACCTATTTTATTGTGACCTTGAGTTTTGGCACCTCTATTTCCATTTTTATATTTTGTGTTCAATGCCCAACTGCTTCGTGGTTCAGTACAGTTTGCTGTTTGTTATGACTTATGATGATTACTTCAATATTCGTCGAAGGCACGTTTTGACGAACACCTGTGGTTTCTGTCCCATTTTTTGTTTTTCGGATTGAGCAACCAAGGTATACGAATTCGTGTTAATTTTTAATTTGTTGTTGGTTGTCATGAACGTAATTTAGATTATTGAGTGTAACTTGTTAATTACCATTAAAGGCCCAGATTGCGTCTCTATTTTTAGCATGACATTATCCAATAAGACAATTCAGTGATGTTTCAGATTGATTGATGTGAGCAGTGCAGCCCTACTTCAATCCAGCTTGTTCGTTTTATAATTTTGCAATGATTGTGCGGGTGATATTCTGTCAAGGTTGATATTCCGCCAGGATTGTTTGTTCAAGCAACTTTATTCTACTTTGCCTGTATGATATTTTTATCTTCCCGTTTCGTAGTTGAATAGGTGTTGCTAGCTTCGTTATTGGTGCCAATTAATCATCAGACATTTTCGCTACTGTTGATGACATGTCCTTTAAAATAATCTTTAAATCTCCTGAACTGTGCTTTATCAGTTGCTTAGACTTCATCAGAAGTATCGCTAGTGACATGTTGGTATAAGTTTGACCTTTCCTTCACACTGGTTTAGTGCCCGCTGTATCTTCGTACATGCGTTTTACTTTTGCTGTGTTTTGTTGGTACATTTGTAACTTAAAATTGACGGCGTTCCTCAATTTTCTTCCATGTATCATTACTTATCGAAAGTTTCCGATTGTATTCCTGGAACTGAAGTACGTCCGATGTGGTATTGATGTAGTCTTCTTCAGTTTGGTTCCATCATTGTTCTATATTGTCTTCATTTCTATTTTGGTAATTGTAATGGGTTCAGTAACTCATCTTAGCTTCAGTATTTGGCTTTGTATGTTTCATTGCGGCTGGTTTGGCTTGAAACTGTGCTATTTCCAGTTAATGATCGCTGCAAAAGTTTGCGTTGCTCTATTTGATTTTTAGTTCTGCCATCTATATATTTATTTTCGATATTTTGAGCCCATTTCAGAAAAATGTTTACCGACATTAGAGCATTTGTTTGAATCTTGCTATGTAAGGATTTTTTATGGATGTTTTGGAAGATCATCACATCAACTTTCATCCTGTTCGTCTTCTATTTGCGATTGTAATATATTTCGTCAGTAACTCCTGTTCCTACCTCTCGAAGTCTCATGTGATTTGATTATTTTTCATTTTTGCACGCACGGTCGAGCAATCCATGTAGTTTATCTGCGGTTGCACAAATGCCTTTCTTAATTTGGCATTGAGCCTCTTAGGACTTAAATATGATGGTGCTATGAATTACAAGATGTTTTCTATATTGTTTTCGAAATTTTAAATTTATTGCACAAATTTTACAGATTTGGCCCATCAAATCATGCAGTTTCCGCAACCGTCATGTATTTTCTGGCTTTTGTAAAATTTTTAGTATGTGTCATAAATTTATTCAATTTGATAGACTTGTCCCAAACATATCATGTTTTTTTTTGTATTTTGGGAATTTTAAATTTGTGGCAGACATTTGACCTATTTAATGGGCTATTTAATTTTTAAGTACATTTACAGCTAAAACTAATTTACACATTAACATTTTTTAAAACATGCGCGGCCTCTTCCTTGTTTGAAAATATAAATGGTGACAATGAAGAATAAAATTAGTTCAGATTATAATTATGGTTTTATCAGTCCAAATTAGAATGAACCGCTCCACTTGTTGTGAGAAAACCAGATATTTAGACCAATTTTATTATATGCTCCGATTTTAAGAGAAATGTTAACTGTCAAATATGCATTGAATACCGCGAAACTAGGCATAGTTAATTTTAAAATGTTGATCTCTCCAAATCATATCTATAATTATAGTTGGACCATGAATCAAAGAAGTTCCATTTGGATTGTATCAAATTCCAAAACTATACCATATAAGTTTGCAAGTGCACTCAGAAATTTAGAAAAAATATAACTGTCAATATAACTCAATGTGTTAATTATCTAAACGATATTATTGTCACTGGAAGTTTAGATTACTACGAGTGTTTTGGCTGCAATGAATGTCATGTTCATTAGTTTTAATTACCTTTTCGGTAAATTTCCCTCTATAGAGATCGTCGAAAACTATGGTGGGAACAGCTAATTTCTTTTATAATTTTTATCTTCTAAAATTTATAAAAATTACATAAAAACATTTAGCACCAAAATCAAATGAAATAATCGTTATCCGGAAAAATACTTTACAAGCAAATTCAATTGATTTACCGGGTTGCCGAATTGGGAACTGGATGCTTAGTGATAAATTGGGATATGGGTAGGAATATTTGCTAATTTATGGAGTTCATGGATAAGGATGAATTTAGGTAACGATATAACATTTCGGATACACTTACTTTGCACTATTTGTATTTTGTTAATGTTGTTTTTGGCTGCGTATCATGTTCCTATGTTAGTATAGGTCTAATGGCTACTTTGTAAAGTAATAAGATCAAGTTTTTAATTAAGTTAAATGATAAAATATGTAAGTAAACAAAGATTGAGGTTTCTAAAATTAGCAGTATCTGGATGTAGATGCGGGTCGTTTGTGAAAAGATTAGAAAGTGTTGGACTGCGAATTGAGCCCTGCAGCACTCTCGATATTCAATGGAGCTCGATATTTAACCAAAAATTTACCATGCGTATATAAACATAGGAAAGGTTCTTTTGCAAGAATGATTTGATTATTTATGTAGATTGGAAAGTTCATCTTGTGGAATTTGTAGAGAAGTCCATCGTGCTAGACCAAATGCTTTTTCAATGAACATTGCCTAAGGTAATTTTAACTAAAGATCCTATTTTTTCGACTGAATTTTGAGCTTATGACTCGATTTTTGGATCTGACGGATTTGATGAGTGCGAGGAAATTGTCTCGCAAGAAGTTATGTCTTATCGAAATTGGAATAAGCTACTTAATGATCTAGTTTTAGTGATGGCATTTTATTACCTTGATTTTTTAAGTTTCTAACTATAACTTCAAAACCGAGGTTAGTTATATATAGGCTTTATAGGATCGGTCTAATGTTAGCGCTGTAATTTGCCTAAGCTTTTATGCCTGGAACGTTAACAGGGTTATTGCAAGAGCCCAAGAACTATATATGTATTCCTAAGAATATAGACGTAGCTTTAAAATCAGAGACACATTTTACAGATAAAAACTTTATTAAAATTATGGGATATAAAGCCTATTGGACATTGCATCCCAGTAGTCGTGCTCGAGGAGGGACAGCAATCTTAAGTAAATAAGATTTCTTACATTTCCAACAAGAGAAATCAGCATATTAGTATTTTTAATAAACTTGAACCAGGGAAAGGAAAATAACTCGTAAGCGCAATTGAAATGTTAGGCTGTGAATATCATTAATCGCGTCAGCCAATCTATTGGCCTACAAAAACCAACAACACTTGTGATTTAATTTAGTTTTATATCTCGAAAGAAATAGCCTCAAATTACATTAAAGTTGAAGGTATTGAAGACTTTACTTCTGACTCCACACCGGTCTTAATGACTCTGAGTATAGTAGTCATTAAAAAGAAAATGAATCTTAATCTTGCTAATATATTTACGGATTGGGAATTATTTCGAGAGAATTAGGACAACCTGATTGAGTTAAAAGTTTGTCTCAAAACTAAACAAGAACTCGAAATACAAGCTATTGTATTAACTCTATGCGTGAAGCAATCAAAGAGGCCACACCCGTATTAAGAGATAAAGATGTACAAGAGATAAATTACCCACTGGAGATTCGTGAACTCATAAAAGAAAGGCGTAGGAAAAAACGCATATGGCATAGAACCAGAAATATTATCAACAAAAGATAATGTAATAAAGTTAACCGATTAACTGAAGAGCAGAAAGAGACTTGTACTGTAAATTATCACCAAGTTCTGGGTCCTATAGAGTGGACAAAAACCATTCTCTTTGGAAAGCTACTAAAAGATATAAGAGGCCAAATATCCAAATGCCACACATAAGGAACACAAATGGAGAATGAGTAAGTGCATCGTATTAATGAAAAAGCTGAACTCTTTGCACAACATCTGGCATCAGTATTTCATCCACACGATATTCAATCTAGGATTGATCCCAAACCAGTCTATAGATCTCCTTAAATATTAGTAGTCTGACCCCACTAGAAGTCGCACAAGAAATAGATACGAATCTAAATTCCAAAAACTCACTTGGAGTTGACGAAATTTTCCCATAGCTGTTTAAGGAGTTATCAAAGAAAGCAGTTATTATGTTAACTTCTAATGCTTTCGACTTACATACGTGCCTGAGTGTTTTAAGTCTGCACAAATAGTAATGATAAAAAAACCAGATAAACCAGGGGAGGAACTGACATCATACAGGCCAATCTCTTTGTTACCTACTATCTCAAAGTTGTTTGAAAAGTTATTATTGAAACCAATAAAACCAATGACCATTATACCTGATTTCCATTTTGAATTCAGAAACAAACACTCCACCATTGATCAAGTTCATCGCGTGACTGGAAAGATTGAACAAGCTTTTGAAGAGAAGAAATTTTGGCCTGTCATATTTGATAGAGTGTGGTTTGACGGTCTCATCTATAAAATAAGTAAAAAAGTGCCACAAAATTACTGTCAACTGCTCAAGTCGTAATCTCTCCAAACGAAAATTTAGAGTATCACACGAAGATACCTCTAACTTTTACCCAGCCAGAGCAGGAGTGCCCCAGGGTAGCGTATTAGGGCCTTTCCTAAGTGTTATCTACACTTCCAATATACCGACAACGGAAACAACCTTCATCGGAACCTTTGCTGATGATACTGTAGTATTGGCATCAAGCGAATTGCAGAAGCAAGCAGTCGAGTACTTACAACAAGCACTCGATAAAATCAGACTATGAACCAGCGATTGAAAAATAAAGCTGAACGAGCTGAAATCAGTCCATGTAATATATGCGTTGCGGCACAAAAATAGCAACCTCCATACATTTTTTAATGGGGTACAAATTCCCCAAGCTGAATCCGCCAAATATCTCGCATTGCATCCAAACGACTTATATAAGATAAGTAAACGACTTATCTACGAATCAATAATTAAAATTTGGACGGAAGTGGGAAAATGGAAATATACATTTTTCTTTCATTCTAACTAACACCAACACATAATTATATGTCAATTAAGAAATCATACAAAATTATCATACAAATTTTTAAATTATTTGTTTATTATAAATTAATTTCTTGTTTGTGTACAAAACTCGAAAGAACTCGACATTAGATATCATCTGAAAATTCATCTGTCACTTTGTTTAAGTAATTTAAAAAAAATTAAACAAACGAAGTTTGACACACTAAAAGCTATATAAATTTTATTCAAAAAAAGTTTATTTAACACTAAAATCAAATGAAATAACCGTTAAATGAAATAATTGACCAAATACGTCATTGAAATTGCAAGAAAATCAAATTGACATACATTTCAAGTAAATATGTACTATAAAGATTTTGCGTCAATCGCTGGTGAAGATCCCGATTTTAAAAATATTATCCATCTCTGTACATTTATTAAATCACAACTATCAATAAAATTACTAACTCACAGATTGATGGCATATTATGGTTATTGTTCTCCTTATGTCTGTCCTCATATGCGCACATATAATAAATGTATAGATACATAAATAGTAAAAACAACATTTTACCATGCATAAATTATCAAAATTGACTTACTTACTCAACTGTAAAATGTAGATACGTATAAAATGTAGGATTTTCAATTTATACGTAAAATAAAAAAAAAAATTACTATTGAAAACTATCAACATCTTGTTAATAATAATAATATTAATAATAATTGCATATAACCTAAATAAATTTATTTTTTATCGGAAACACTAGTTTTTTTTTATCGTATACGTATATGCGTGGTATTGCCAATTTTTGTCATATGGTAATAATTTTTAAGAAAATCACCTGTCAACGTGTCATCCAACAATCGCAATTAATTAATATTCATATTTTTGTTACGTTTATAAATAGTTTCCTCTATTATATTATTCGTCTATAAAAAAAGTGTTATACAAATTGATTATCAAATTTGTGATCATATTTTAATATACTAAAGACTTAATTTAAATAAAAAAAAAAAAAATGTAACGGCGGGGCTCATATCGTATATGCAAAGTAGTTTTGTAAAACTCGATTCTTAATTTGTTTTTAGTTCATCTCTGCATGGTTGCGACTGTAAATTTATATACGAGGATCGATTCAGTTTGGTGATATTATTTATATATATATATATATATATATATATATATATATATATATATATATATATATATATATATATATATATATATATATATATCAAATATATCTTTGCGTCTCTCCCTCACAACTTAAACTTTTAATATCATATTATTGAAAATTGATTGAGGTTGATTATTTTATGTTTATTTGATGGAAACATGTTTTTGTTGTTTTGTTGTGTGTATATGTTATGAAACAAGTTTTGTTGTTTTTTTTTATCTTTAAGAATTTTAAACTCATAAAAAGTATATATTTGTATGTATAAAATGAAATATATTTTTGGCTTAATTTTTTTTTTATATATTTTCATATATCAATCGCAATATATGCGATAAAACTAAATATATATGCATTAATTTATGTTGTTGTTGTTGTTGTGTAGAAGAAAATATGTCATTAAGTGTTTTGTGTTAAATTGCTTGTGAACAAAATTTATGTATATGTACGAGTATACTGCGGATATATGTAGCGAGATAAATTTAACAAAAATTTTCAAAAAATTCATCTTCTTCATTTTTCATTATTAAAAATCATAATTTTTAAATGATTTATATATGTGTGTATACACTATTACTATTATTATTTATAGTTTATATGACGATTTATTATTATAGTTTTTCAAAATTAAGCATATTTATTACGTCATTCATGCATCATCTAATCACATACATGCATATGCACATAATTTTCATTATCATTATCATCAACATATCGTAAATTTAAATAATATTGTGTGTGTGTGGCTGTGTTAAAATATACACAAAAATAAGCATATGATGATATTGTTGATTATTGAGTGATAGTTTATGTGTTAAAATTTATAGTTTTTATATTATGCATCTTCTTTGCATATATATATATATATATAGTATTATAAATACTATATAAAACATAAATATTGTATATCCAAATATGTATTGTGTAGTAAAAAGTATTTTTTGAACGAATGATTATTATTAGATAAATAATAGTTTTTCCAGGAAGAACTGTATACACAAAATTTTAATGTTTTATATATAATATATATTTATTCTTTTATCATGTAGTGAGATAAATAGTAGGTATATATACATATATACATACATATATTATGTAAAGTATATATTCGCGAAAAATAAAAATTAAAATTATGATAATATTTTTAATTTATGTGACTTCTAACATGACTTTTATAAATAAATTAATTTATTAGCTTCTATTATTATTATTATTACTATTACTACTATCACTATACTACAACGACTATTATTAGTGCTAAAAATTTAAATACAAAATGATATGTAAAATATATATATATACGAGAGTAGTGTACAATTTAGTATTATATATATGGTTAGCAGCGTACAAGTAGGAATTTTCTTTCTCCCAATCGAGGTCAAAAATTATAAATTTTGCATGTCGATTTCATATCGGGGAACACACAAAACCAGCAACAAAAATCGATAACAAACCATTGTTCTTTTTAGGTTTTTCTTATATATATATATATATATATATATATATATATATATATATATATATCTGAATATGTTCTTTTGAAATATGTCACTGCGATGTTACATATTTCTCTGTACAGTGTTTTAATTTTTTTTTCTTAAATTTCAATATAGCCAAAGAGATCTTATTCTTGAGATCTTTTATAAGGAAATTTTCCCTTTCCTATATAGACGATCGTTGTTTGTTATTTTTGTATTTGGTAACATTGTTGAATGTTCCATAAAGACAAACCAAAAAAAAAAAAATTAAAAAATCGTTGAAATAAGTTTTAAGGTTCTTCTGTTCAATTTATTCCAGAGGTCTCGTGTTTTATATCGAAATGTGCGTAATTTATGTCTTTGTGATTTTTTTATGTAGATTAGCAGAAAACTAAATAAATTCAACAGATTTTTTTTGTTTTTGTTATATATATATAACATTATAATGAATAATATATAAGACAAACAGCACAAAAAAAATAAATAAAAATCAACTAAAAGGATCTCGATCGATTTGTGCATGATCGCGATTTTTTTTTCTTTTAATTCTTTCTTAAATTCGTTGGAAATTGTTAAATGTTTAAAAAAAAAAAAGTTTGCAAAAATTTACCTTTAATTTTATATTGTAACAAGATTTGTTTAATTTGATTAGAGTGTCTATATACTAACAGTGGCAACCAATTAGATGGAATGTTCCGACATATGTGATTATATGTTTCAGGGTAGTTAATTATAAGTTTAAGTTTTTTACCAAATTGGAAATAATAGTGAATTTTAAAATACTTATTTTAGAAAATAGTTTTAAGATATATATTTTCGATTTACCTATATCTATAGCTTTACCTATATTTTCAAGGTTGGATCGCTAGAGTGGATACCCACTTTCGTAAAAAGCTTCACTGTTTAAAAAATCAACAAAAGCAAATATAGAGACCGTTAACTGCTAAAAATACCGAAACTGCTTTCTTCTTATTCTTTCTTACTTCTGCTTTTCCTTTTCCGAGTATATCCCTCTTTCATGCAAATTATTTTCTTCATGCATAACCATATTTAAGAACTCAGCCTCTTTCTCCCGAATATTACTCACGTTATTTTGTCTTTCAAAATATTTACCTCTCACTCTATTAAACATTTTTCATACACTCTTTGTTGTGGTTCGATGTGTCATCTCTGACACATATACTCTCCTACTCTTTCGTTTTGCCTTGCAACTAGCTTTCAAGTTCATTTCTATTTCTTTCCTATCGACGACTCTCAAACATCTTTCATTTACCCTTTCTTTTTATTTTTTTTAATTTTTTAATCCCTACAATCTTTCTGGGACCGAAGCTCACCCAACTCTTTCGCGGTTATTTTAACGTCCTACTTTACGCCAACGAGGACCAAATCGAGGACGCACGAATACAGGTTCTCGATTTTTCAATATCCATTTGCGCAATGCATTGCTCCATGCCAGCCTGTACTGACATGGACGATGGTTCGGCCCATGGATTCTGCACTCCAACGGGGGGTCAAAGTTGTGTTCATCGTCATCACCGATCGTAATCAGGTGATGAAAAATCCCTTTTGCAAACCTCCCCCCTTGGGATACGAACCCGGTACCTCCCATCCCAACTACCGCAGCTTTAACCACTGCGCCAATTGCTCGGTTACCCTTTCTATCTCGCTACTAAGTGGACTCTTATTTAATTCATTTTTTCCGAGGACCTTTTTCGTAGACGAATATAGATTCGCTTTAAATCCATCTGCGTATTGCATTGCTCCAGCCAGCCTGTACCAACATGGACGATGGTTCGGCCCATGGATTGTGCACTTCAGCAGGGGATCGTAGTTGTGTTCATCGTCATAATCGCGATCGAAATCAAATAATAAAAAAAAACCTTTTTAAACCATCCTCCGTTGGGATTCAAACCCAGTACATCCCGACCTAAACACCGCAGTCTTAACCACAATGATTTGGTCGAGTGTAGCATGTTAACAGGTGCAGTTTTGCCAATTTAAGAGTTTTTGTATATATTTTTTTCGGGCCCTTGCAAACTCGAATTTAAGTACTTTATTTCCTAAAACTTCAGCTGAGGGTCTAAAGCTTTATAAATATTAAATAAATGCAAAATTAACAGTTGCAACGCATCTATAAAACGCATCAATAATTAAACGATAATTATCAATTTAATCCATACTTAATGCAACAATTATTAGCGTCTTAGAAATTCTATTCTAGTTTTGTTGTTTTTTAAACTCGTTTCCGTCAAGTTAACTTAACGAAACTTTTTCAATTTAACGACTTAACGAAATATTTTTCTATTTTGACTTTAAGTCGTTTTTCAAAAAGTAATAAATACATTTGTTTGACGAGTGGAATTACTCGAAGAAATTAAACAAAATATTAAAATATTTTAATAGGGAAATTAAAATTATTGATCGAAACAATTTTAAACTTCAAGTAATTTAGTTCAAGGTGTTGTCAATTATTTGATAAATTTTCTTCTCAAATCTAATTAGTAATTTATATAATTTGTAATTATATAATTAGTAATTTATTTAAACCATTCGATTTGTTTACTTCCCAATAACACCTTTTCGTTAAGTTAACTTAACGAAACATTTTAAGTTTAACGAACCGACGAATAATTTTTATATTTTAATTATGACGTTATTCAAAAATGAACAAATTAAAATTAATTAATTTGACCTCAAAAAACTTAACGAGTATTTAACGAAACCCATTAAAAAAGTCATATTACAAGTTTTTAAAAGTTTTTAAAAGTTTAAGTATATTTATAGTTAAAGTTGTGGACAACCACCGTTTAGGGGCCAAATATTATTGAAGTTGGTAGAGTTTCTACAACTTAAAATATAATAGCTATTGGTGTGAAAAATACAAAATACATACTAAAGCTCATAAGTTTTAACGCGTGTTAAGAATAAGTTTGAATAACTAATTTAAACGCGTTTATAAAGCTAGTGATGGTTTTTAATGACAATAGGAAATATTATTGTATCTTTAATTAAACATTGAACAACTTAACGAAAGAACTTTTGTTTTTTAATTTTAGTGTGACCAATTTACGAAATTTAAACTGAAGTTTATTCACTGAATAGGTTCTTAACATAATCTTTGAAGGCTCCGAGTAGATTGTAAGATTAATTTTCAATTATAAACTCAAAAAATCTATTTGGAGTAAAGAATACATTTTTAGCAAGGTCGTATAAACTTTGCTGAGTTATTCGGTAACCGTGAAAATTATCTTTTTAACTTAATAGATTGCTGTTTTGGTTAAAAAGTTTTACTCAGCAAGCTTAAGTTTTCACAGTTTAGGATTAGATTGTAATATGTTTGCTAGTTGTGCCATTCAGAGAAAAATTATCTAAAATCGAACTTAACGAAACTTTTCAACTTTAACCAAACGTATATTTTATTATTTTCTACCTAGTTGCACATAATACAACATATAAAACCTAAAAGAATAAATTCGATGAGAACTTGCCCGAATCTCTTTTAAGTAGCAAGCAGGTTCCCGCTGTACACAGGTACATATTAAAAAATACAACCTTTTGAATTTATTAAACTTTTGTTAAATCTGTTCGATATATCAATTACGAATGACCAAATTGTAAAACCAAACTTCTTGAATTCCATATTTGATATATTATAGCATCAATTTATATGGTAATTTATTTTGGACGTGTAATATATCTAAGAAAACTTCAAAGACTTCAAAATATATTTTTATTTAAAACTAATCGATATATAAAGATGTATAATTATACAAAGTGTACAGTAAATTGACGGCAAATTATGATTATATAGCACGATTTCAAACAGTTGGTGCGCTCTAGATCAAATTAACTAATCAAAACTATAATTTCCGTCAAAACCGCGCGCATACAACATTATTGGCAAATATTACAAGAATAATTTGTTCGAACCGCTACAAAATCACAATCCAATAAATAATAATTCCAATTACAAATCATTTTAGCTTAAATCATACCGATATACGAGTATTAAAATATTACATCTCACTATATATATTTATAGACATCTTATTATACAGCGGCATCATAGAATATAATATTTTATTTCTATATCCAGCGCGACTTTATATAAAAATTTAAACTTAAATCATAAATTTTTTTTTTATTATTTAATATGCCCTCTAATCAATTGATTGATTGTAAAACGTGATTTTATGTATAAATTTCCATTTATATATTAACATTTTGAAATATGAGAATCGTGTAAAAATATTTCGAGTGTTGATAACACAAAGATAAAAGTTTCATGTTGCATGCAACATTTTAACTAATAAGTATATAAAACATGATTAATTGGTGTGGTTTTGTACACACATTTTTGTTCGCTTAATTAACATTTTAAATTTTGTTTAAAAATAAAAAATAAAAAATCAAATAATTATAGATTAATATCGCACAGAGGATTTTTATAATAAAGTAACATTCAAGCAATCAACATAAATCAATTCTGTGCAGCATCGAAATGACATTTTCGTATATACACATATTATGTTTAAAAATTAGCAGTTAAAAAATTTGACATATATTTATTTTTTTTGTGTATACCATGTCTCTTTGTCACAAGGATTAATCGGTAATAAATCACACATCATCATCATCATCATCATCATCATCATCAACAGCTACAGCTACACCGCACAGCTTTATAATATATAATCAAGTATTATTTTTTTGTTGTTGTTGTATTAAAAAAGTATAATTGATATCTTGTTGTTTGGAATTTATTCGTTAAAGAAATTATAATTGGGAACAGGATTTTATTGAGACTGTAAAATTCATGTGTTTGTGTTGGCTGCAAATTTCAAAAGAATAAACAAAAATGCATAAATTATGCAAAAGAGAAAAACAAAAAGTTGCATATAAAACAAAAACTAATTAACAAACTATTAAACCGATTCCTCAATGGTTGCCTGAGGATAGTCCTAATTATATTGTATTCAGCGAAACTGTCTTAATTATTATCGCAAAAACATACATACATAAAATTTTTAACGATCAGGTGTTTTGTCACGGTACATTATATGCAAATATATCGAATCATCCAAATTTTGCTGAACCGAACCGCATATATAAAATAAACATGACACAAAACCACTGTATATATATATCATGATATTTTAACATATCACACATAGACTGCAATATTCGGACAGTAAATCAAAACGAATAAAAATTTAAAAAAAAAATTTTAAAAATTTTTCAATGTACATTTATATGATGAAAGATTATTATTATTATGATTATATCAATATTATATTATCATATAAACACACAAATATATATTAGAGATGAGAATAGACAGGCTACATGCATATCGTATAGTCGTAATTTTCCATTTTCATTTCTAATCAATTTATGACATTTATTTAATTTTATAATAATTGGATTGAAACTATTGTTAGGTTTGTTATATTGTAATAAATCTTTGGGATATAAATGCATATGTATCTACACTAAAACTATATACACACTAAGTGTACATAAATTTATATGTATATATGTATAGAAAATAACGATATACTCGTTCGAATGAATTATCAAATTTCAATAAATTCTAATGCCAAAAAGAGGAAAGATACGACGACGATGGAGAGATATACATTGATAGATGAGAATTGCAACCAATATTCATCTGTTAGTAGTCAGTAAATTTTATTTTTGTATCATATTCTGATTAACCAGAGAATTGTAGTCAAAAATTGTTAAAATGTATATATAGAAATGTACACCAAGCAAACCAAATAGAAAATTTTTTTCCTCCGAATTTATGATTTACGAGATATTTTCTAGTTCTGTTTTTTTTTTGTAGATATATGTTGAACATACAACATAACAGTTTACTTGCTGTTTGTTGCCTAGAGAAGTGATCATCATTATATACAACCATATAGATTTATATATATATATATACATACAATGATGGTGATGATGATAAAGATAAAAACCGAAATATAATTTTTTTAGATATAATAGATATATGTACATAAGTAAACTATATGCTATTTTATTTATATACATGTTGTGTACTATATACATATATTCGTACGATATGAATAGTAAAATGAAAGATGGATTGGTTAAGTTGTAATACACAAAACGTTTAAATTTAGTTGTACGTTATCACGGTTTTTTTTTTTTTTATAAGTTTGTAAAGTAAATGATAATATATCTTTTTGAATGTTTATGATGTGATATGATGGAGGATTTAAGGTGATGATGGGATACACGTTTACACGGGTTGAATAAATCTTTATATGATTTTCTGCAGCATAATATTGAGAGGAGCTCTTTGACAGGCAACATTTACCAACTATAGTCATTTGACATTTTTGTTTAATCTTTTTTTAAGTAATGTGAGTTTTTGTAGAAAAATTTGAAAACTTTTTTAATTAAAGGCCGTACTGCCGTATTATCCTTATTAATTACTAAATTTATGCAATGTTGGGAGTAACTCGGAAAATTATGAATTAAATATGGCGATCGTACAGTGAGTGATTTTTGATCAAATCAAAATAAAGTCAGTTAAAGGATAACTTTATATTATAGAAGTTAACTTGGAATCTTAACTTGTTGTTTAGGCTTACAAACCACAGTTAAATATTATTTTATCATATTATTATTTGTCCATAATTCATAAAAGACTTCTAAATGAGCATGTTACCGTTAGAATTTCACCACATCATCATTGGCTAGTCGTTTGAGTCGACTAAAAAAAGGTTGGATAGCTATGGGCTGTATCGTTAAAATGCTCAATTATTATCAAAATATCAATATATATATATATATATATATATATATATATATATATATATATATATATATAAATATATATATATATATATATATATATATATATATATATATATATATATATATATATATATATATATATATATATATAATATATAAATAATAAATATATATACCGCGAAAATTTAACGAAAGCACCGTTCATATTTTACGGATACCTAGTTTAGAATTGACACGTGGAACGTGCGGTCCCTGGGAAAAACCAAACCAGGTGTTTATATTTTGCGAGCACACAAGAAAAAGCAGAATCCTGTATAATGTCTGGAGCTTATTACGAGTTTCTCGTGATTATAATCAAATTTAGCATAAGGGCAATTTTTGAATAGTTTAAGCCAATTTGGTTATAACCAAATCCCCAAAATGGATAATTGGCTTAAACTATTCAAAAACTGCCCTTGTGCTAAATTTGTTTGTTTAATCTGCAAATTGAACGAGGACAGTACTTCTTGGACACAGTTGAGGAACAAGTCGGTCGAATATATAATTATTGAATGAATTATATAATTGATATAATTGAGCAAGCTGAAATTATTTATTTTACAACCTAGAATCTGCGTGTTTATATTCTATGTCTGCAAGTTCATGCGTCCCGTTTCAATAATACTTTCCCATAAAACTATCACTGCATTTGCCTTCATCGATAAAAATAATTGTGTGATGACAATTAATTATGGTTCCTAGAATATTGTATCAAAATAATCTATCATTCAGTTTGTATATGCAGTGATTCTGTTTTTGGGTATAGGTACTAAAGTTGTGAATTTTTGAAGAATTAATCGAACAGGTAGAAAATAAATTTTTTTGAGATGTACTGAAGCAATTAACCGAGCAATTAGTGCGGTGGTTAAAGTTGTGGTGTTTGGGTTGGGAGGTATCGGGTTCGAATTCCAATGGGGGAGGGTTGAAAAAGGAATATTTTATAACTTAATTTCGATCGGAGTTGGCGATGAACACAACTACAACCCCCTGTGGGAGTGCAGAATCCATGGGCCAAACCATCGTCCATGTCATTAAAGGATGACTGGAGCAATGCAATATTCAGATGGATATTCAAAGCGAACCTGTATTCGTGTGTACTCGATTTGGCTGGTGATGGCGTAAAGTTGGACGTTAAATTAGCTGCGTAAGGGTAGTTGGGTGAGCTTTATCCCCAGAAAAGATTGCATGGATTAAAAACATTAAAAACAATTTGAAATTGGACCTAATTGTCACAGGAAAAACGTTTTCTTTTTTAATTGTGCTACAGACATAACGAGTGGGAAATGTGGCAATTACGTTAACAGAAGATAATATTTTAGCTCTCTTAAAATTGTGATTTATCTAGGTCCAAATTGTTGATGGCTTTAGTTTAATCTTTATCCATTTTGAGCAATTTTGATTGTTTGGTAGATCAAGTTATTTGGCAAAACTATTCTAATTTACCTTCGACCATTCACACCATCAATTCATGCGTTTGTGAACTGCAAATACTAAGTAGCCTTTATATAATATTTTAGCGTTTACAGAATTTGTTCCAATCCAATAAACCAATAATTTTTTAGAAATTATCACTAGCGATGATAATAGCGAATTTTACCAACGATCAAAATCTATTGCGTATAAAATAATTTGAGAACAAATTTATTTGATTAAAAATGTACATTGTTCCAGTATACCTGCTTTATATAATACAACGCCAAAAAAAATAAAGTTAGGTTATAGGTTATAGTTTTATTTGCTACCTAAGTTGACTTTTAATAAAAATAGGTTTTTCGTAGGAACTGGTAGGATTTGGTCATGATTTACTTCGTGACAAATTAATATCACAGCAATGGATCTATTACATTGTTTGATACACAATCATGTAAATTGTAAGGTTAAATATCAACCACAAACTATAAGCTTGTAAAACAAAATGCGAATTATTTAAATTGAGATTCAAGTACTTTTTTAAATCAAATGTGTAGAGGTCCTTTGTGACTTACCTAAACCAGTTGTCTTCTAACAACTTGGTTTACAATATATTACAATATTTAATGAGGAATAAGGTGTAGTGCTACACTGAGTTTCAATGTTGTTCTAAATGCATCTTTCAATATCTCTATAAAAATATCTTCAATTAAAATGTTCGGTACACCATAAACTCAGGAACATTATCAACCAGAAGGTCTGTACCATCGCAAGATAACTCATTCGCAAGTTCCAACAATGTTTTCACCTAATCGTAAAGTACCTGGAATATTAGATATTTTTTTAAAGATTGCGTGTATTCAATAGTGAGTAAAGTTATATTTATATATATATATATATATATATATATATATATATATATATATATATATATATATATATATATATATATATATATATATATATATATATATATATATATATATATATATATATATATATATATATATATATATATATATATATATATATATATATATATGTATATATATATATACCGGGTGTTTTTTTAAGCTGAAACTTTCAAATTTTGGATTTCCGGTTAAAATTAAATATGGAGGTTAGTTAATGTTGGCTAAAATCGGCTAACCGGAAGTGGCTGCTTCCGGTTAGAAGTTTTTCGAGTTTTGGGAATATTTAAAAAAGTACAGCACCCATGAGAAAACTGTTAAGTGTAAAAATGTTTTATTAAAAAATAAACAAAAAAATACAAAATTCTGTCACTTCAGGTTAGCCGATTTTAGCCAAAATTAACTAACCTCCCTATTTAATTTTAGCCGGGATTCCGAAATTTGAAAGTTTCAGCTTAAAAAACACCCGGTATATATATATATATATATATATATATATATATATATATATATATATATATATATATATATATATATATATATATATATATATATATATATATATAGGCACAGGTACCTTTTGTTGTTCAGCCAACACAAATGTGTTAGTAAATAAAAATATCAAAAATTTGTAGCTATGGCCGACTTCTGTAAAATTAATTCAAAAATATCTTGGAAAATTAACAAACACAATTGTGTAGGTGTAATACCAATTCTTTTTTTACTAATTTATTTTTTCAGTATATCATTCAAACGGAGATAGGGTTGTTCGCAAAGCGAACATTCTTTCGAACAAAAAAACGGATCCCGAAACAACCTAAGATGGTCTTTAATGAAAATGGTCAGATAGGTCACAATTTACATCGTATTTTTCACATGAGAATGAAATTTAGCTATCGCATTCGAACTCCATTAAATTACCGGGCCTTTAAGAGACGAACAAAATAAATTTTCCAACCTACACAAATGTGTAAGGCAATTTTTGATGAACTATATCGATTAAATCAATATTTAGGTAATTATTAAACTTAATCGATCTTGAAAATCAATTAATATTTCATTTTTAAAATTCCATTGCAATTCTAAAGTTATCTACACAAATGTGACAGTTGCCTTTAAATATAATAATTATTCGGTCGAGTGCATTGGTTTGAAGTACGAAATGTGTAAATTGTTTTCTGTTTTGAATAAGTAACTCAAGATCTCTCACAGAAGTAACCAAAATGCACCTACACATTTGTGTATCATTGTTTAATATGGCTGCTTTTGAAATGATTTTAATTCGCTTTAAATAGTTTAATCATAAATCAAACAGTTTTTATGTTATCTAAACGACCAGTTTGTACTTTCTTATTTTACTCATATATGTCCGATTGAAATAGTTTTATTAAAAAAAAAACGGTATTAACATCCGTTAAGTTGATGTCACACATTCGAAAGGCTTCGCATATTAATTTTTTATTACTATTCACAAAAGATGATTAAAAATTCGACGTTTTGCACACCTACACGCCGAGGGTTATGATATAATGGCAGTATATTTCTTTCTTTCATAAAATTGGAATTTATGATGATACAATATCCAAAACGAATCACCAAAAGACTGATCTTTTTTGTGTGTGTTTCTTGAAGATCACATTAAAAAAAAAAAAAAAAACAGATTTTAATGTGACAATAAATTTTGATTTTGATCTTTGATTAATTTGAATAGAAAAGTTTGGTCGTTTTTTGTTTAATTAATTTTTATTAGTTAAAATTTGTTTTTTGTTTTATTTCGATTTTTATTATAATTTATTTATTGATTAAGAAATAAAATTATATATTTTTTTCAAATAATATATTATAAATATTTTTTTCACTTTCAACACAACTTTCAAGTGGTCGATTCGTCTCCTACACACATTTTAATTAGCATATTAAATCAATTTTAATTAATTAAACATTTATACTATATTCAAAAACAATGAGCGTGCGGATTTCTTTGATGTGAGCCCGCGCTCACTATAAGTCAAATCCAAAAACGATATGATATATAAGGAATGTGAAATGGCATTCATATGTCATAATTTATTAATAATCGTAATATTAAAAATTTATAAAAAGTTAATAAAAATTAAGTTATAATAAATGAAGATTACGTTCAATATATAATTGTTATTATCATTATTACTATATACATAGTCGTTTTTTTTTTATTTTTTTTTTTTGGGATTGGCCTGTTATTTTTATGACCGCACTAATGAAGGCTTTTATATACCATCTCAAACCGAGAATATAATATTTATTTTATTTTTTGCTTGTCTTTTTCAATAAGGTCAAATCACAAAACTATGCATTTATAATCTTATGTGTATCTTACACATATATATATATACATAATATAAAGATTTATTGATAGTTCTGTTTAAGACGATTACAATTATTGTCAAAGACAACACAAAAACCTAAAATTTATGGCACTCCTCATAAATTTTTAAAATGTATCGATACACTCGTAAAAGTTAAAAAAAAAAAAATTGCAACCAGGAAGTTATTTATAAGTTGTATTATCCTCGTATTTTTGCAATGCACAAGACCCAAAACATTACGAAATATTAGAAAGCGTAAATAATTTTTTATTTAGGTTCGCACAGTAGGACCAATTTCTTTTCACGCATACACAATTTTTGTCGTCCTCTTTACAAAATGAGAAAAAATAAAAGAAAAAGGTATAATGTATACAGTCAACATTGTATGTTGCACGGAAATGCTGCATGGAATTTTATTTCATGTACCATACAAATCGAGGAGTTAGACATATAAGATTATATACGATGAATGCGTGTGTACATGTTGTCGCATTAAACAAAATGACCATGAAACTGATTGGTTTGATTGATTTTCAAGATTGTGAATGTCATAACTCACAATTAAATAGTTAAAATTAATGAGAAAGACAAAATAAGATAATTTTTTTTTAATATTTTATTAGTTATAGGATATAAATCAATCAGACGAAATAAAAATGTTTTTTTTTTTTATTTTAACGATGATGCGATATCGACTACACATCCAAATCCGGATTAGCTGGTTCTTTGACTTTATAGAGATAATATATGGTTATTTATAAGATGTATATGAGTGATTCTTCAGTTCTTCGTAACTAACGTAACCGACAGAAGGCAGCTTTGATTTGTAATTCTATAATAAGTGTTTTTCCGTCTTTAGAGATTTATTTTATATTTTCACCCATTATCCTGACACATGGTGAATATATGTGTATGTATAATAATAATAAAAACTATAAGGAAACTTTTATAGAATAATACTGTACAAACTATATACACGACAAAACATAAAATAATAAATGTGATATATGTATATATATAAAAAGAAGCAAAAATTAAAAAAAAAATTAAATAAAAGGAGGAAATTCCTTGTTCGCCACATTCAACAAAATTTATTTTCGTATTTCTTTCTGACATTAACTGCTATCGCGTTCATATATATAGCAGAGCATACATGTCGTACGTATAATATATAAACAATCTTTCCTCCTCTCCTAATGAAATCTAATAGTTTGTGTTCACCACCATCATCATCATCGTCGTCGTCGTCGTCGTGATCATCCTTGTGAGAATTTATTGACACCCAAACTATATATACATCCTATGGTTTTGTGACACTACACTGCACATCTTTCGTGTCGGTCTATGTGTATACTTAAATGGCACAGAGTTAAAATTTATAATTTACATCAAACCTCAGTTTATATATATATATATATATATATATATATATATATATATATATATATATATATATATATATATATATATATCGTTTTTTATATTTTTAAATACATGTAAGGACGATCTATTTATATAATTTTTTTACTGAATAAAATTTATCCTTTTTATCTTCTTGAATTATGTCGTAGTTTTTTTTGCTGCTGTTGGTCCATGATCTATCCATTTCATTCTTCAGTCTTCTTCCACCCATATAGCGCAGACGAGAAGAAAACCTATTCATTTTCCGTATAAACTCGGATATAAATATAAAGTGTACATAGTTGGTGGTTTGATATAATGTTAAAAAAATAAAAATAAAATAAAACCCAACGAAGAAGGGTGGATTGAAGAGTAACGAAAGAAAAAAAATTATAAAGATGGATCTTAGTTGGGGCCATACACACATAAATTTTAAGTTGTCTTAAAGTTAAAATACAATAAAAAATATAATAAACCACATAAAATTGAAACTAATAAACAATTCATGTTTCTTGACATTAAACACTTCATTCAAGTCTCTCGAATATATCGATTCCCAAAAAATAACGAAATATATTTTTATGATTCCATTGTTTTAAGACCAAAAATACCTTCTTATCTTATCCCTTTTGTTTTTTTTTTTCGTTTCTTGTCTGTTTTATTTATTTTATTCGCGAAGATCATCATCATCATCATGGATGCGGTTGATATTCGTATATATATAGCTATACATATATAGTATAGTTGAGGTAAAATTTATTTGGTGTCCAAAATTATTTACTTCTATCACGATATATTAGATAAGTACATATAGGTATATATATAATATATATTAGGCATGTGTAACGTCATTTATATTAATCCTCTGATTTTTCACAGAATTTGATTTTTATCGTAGCACAAAATTTATATCTTTTGCATTTATATGTGTTTACATACGAACATATACAGATTAACAAGTTTTTCTTTAGTTTTCTTAAAATTATATATATATATATATATATATATATATATATATATATATATATATATATATATATATATATATATATAAATTTAACTTTTGAAAACACTAGACCCGGAGATTTCAATCAAAAACAACAACAACAAAAACGATTACCTGACATTAAACCAGTAAAATATCAATTAGCTTATTCTAGCGTCATTAATTCAAGAATAAATAAGAAAAACCAATTAAGTACAAAGCTAGCACAAACAGCTTAATTATTATTATGCGCCAACCAGCGAGTCAGTAAGAACTTTAAGTAACAGTTCGATAGATAGGATTTCAATGTTACTGGCCAACGACAACTTAACAGCTTTTCGTTCAGTCTCGTTAAAATTTAGCTGTCACTTAACAAAGCGACAATTTCGTGCAAACTGAAGGAAACGTAACTGAAGGATACAGTACTCATTTATTGTTCACAATTATCTTTTTGAATTTATTTTTTACATTATGTAGTTAAAATTAATATCATGTCACATTTATATTTAATTTACAATAAAAACTTTCGATAATTAGATAGTTTTTATCCTCCTATAGAATGGAAATTCAAAATCTCAAAAATATATTTGAATAATTGTTATGATTTTGTATTTTTGAAGATATTTACTAATAAACACGATGTATATATTCAATTAATTTATTTAACAATATTCTTTTAATAAAAATCCGTCAATATTGAAAAATATTTTCAAACCACAATTAATTAATTGACAGCTTGTACTACGGCTGCGCTAGCCAACTCGTAAAATTTTCTATAACAAAAAAATTTCGTACATTTCCGTAATGATTTGACAAGTTATATTACTGATTCGCTGGATGGCTCATTAATCGCGTTCGTTCAATTGAGACACTGCTCATACGGATAAGTCATACGGATAGAGATATTTCGTGATCAATAAAAAATAAAAAATAAAAATTTACGAGCAACCGCAGTAATAAAATTTTGCTAATTAGAAGTAAGCAGTGAGCGGAGCGAATGTGTTTTTTTTTGGTGCAAATTATTTCTCAAATATATAAAAAATAATTAAAAATCAAATAAAAATTATCTTAATCAAATATTAGAACTATCAAATAAATTTTATCGGTGTGTAATTATCATTAAAAATAAAAATATAAAATAATATTTAAATTTTTGAACAATCTAATTAAATTAAAAAGCAATATGGATATTGAATGAACAACCCTTATTTATGGTGTGCTGCGTAAATTAATATTAAAATTATTTTATAAAAAAAATAAATAAATAAATATTGTGAATTTTAAAATTTTAAAATTTTAAATCAAAGAATATAAGTGATATTTTGAAATTGGATAATCCAACCAACAAACACATTATAAGTGCCATAGCAACTCTGCACTCTGACTTAAATAATAAAATTGAAAAATTAAGTGACAAAGTTGAAGAACTACTGTAAGGTGAAAATAAGTAAAGATGAAACTAGAATAACTGTTTTAGACAAACAAAATTTCTGACCAAGAAGAAAATAACAATCGTCTTTCCAATCTAGAAGCAGATTTTTTTTAACTGTCTTTGGCTTTATTCTTGAAACTTTCCTGCTTAGGAAACTCACAAGATGCAATCAAATCTTACAAACTAATTAAATACAAATGATGTAGACTTAACCTATGTTAGTTCTTAATATTAATATGCACTCAGTAAATTACTCTAAATTAGCTAAATAGATCCAACGTATCTTTTTTTAAGTCGCCGATATATGCGCCGAATTTACGTTCGTTGGCCTTAATTCCCCATTTATAATTAGCCACTTTTCTACTACATCTAAGTGTTCCTGCCGATTTTTTAAAGCTATCTTATGATTTTGATGTGTAGCTAGAATTACAGTATCATCCGCAAATTTTGAAACTTTTACTTAATTTGATGTTGGTAGGTCTGCGGTATAGATCAAATATAATAATGGACCCAGCACACTGCCTTGTGGAACACGTGCATGAATTTCATGTAGATTGGTGGATGAGCTATTGCATTTCACCAAAAATATTCGATTGAGCAAATAATTTTTAATGATTTTATAGAACCTTTCGGGTAACTGTGTTTTAATTTTGTATATAAGGCCTTCATGCCATACTTTATCGAAAGCCTGTCCAAAAACGCTACAGAGCAGTACTTTTATTCTAGGGCCTTCCTTAATTCAGATACGACTCTATGAACTTGCACCGCGGTTCCATGTTTTTCTCTGAATCCAAATTGATTATCCGGTATGGTTTTTTTATCATGTAGATAAAAAAACCATACCGGCTTAAGTTTCTGAAAGAGAATTTTTTGAAATAGATTTGAGAGTATCGGAAGTAAACTGATTTGTGAAATCAAAATCATTCAAAACCATTTGTGGTATTGAAAATGTACGTTATTAGTTTGATACATTTTTCCGGATGATTTTTAATTACTTTTCCGCTGATAAGATCAAGTCCAGCTGCTTTTTTAGGATCTATGTTTTCATTGATTATTTTTTGTATTGGCACCTTTTGTATTTAATTGGCTAGATTTCCAAAGCTTCTGCCACATCAAATAACGTTTCGGTGATTCTAATTTGCTCGTTGGGTGTAAATACTTTACTAAGATGTTGACCAAATATGTTTGCATTATCTGCATCACTTCTTGCCCAGTTCCCGTCAGGGAGACGAATCGGAGGGCATGATAGTGTAGGTCGTTTCAGGTTACATGTGGCTTTCCACAGAGAGTAATCTGTTGTTGTAAGTCCATTGAGATAATGTTAAAACTCTTCATCGCGTTCTTTTAACAAGGCTATTTTAAGATCTTTTATCGGTTTGTTTAATTTTGATTGTAGAGTAGGTGATCTATGTAGTTGCTGCTGCCTGTGTTATCATTAAGAGCTGCTGAATGTTTTAAGATGGTTGTTGCAGCTTATTGTAAACTAAGCTGCTAGATGTAGCATCCGTCAGATTTTCTACTGCTGCATCTATTTCATCTTTTGTTTTTAGAGCGACATTTAATGAACAATCTCTGATTAATGTAGACTTAAATTGTGTCCAATTAGTATGTTGATTTGTCAGGAATCTAGGCGATGATAGTTTTAGAACTTGCATGTTAGGTGTTAATAATATCGGTGAGTGATCAGAAGACAGATCGTCGAACGTTTCAGCCATTACAAAAGATCTAGATATACCCTTTGTTACACAAAAGTCCAGTAAGTCAGGAATTTTTCGCCTCTCAGTTGGTCAGTAGGTTGAGTGACCAGCAGATATATGATCCATTTTTTCTGTTGCATGCTTTTCTACAATTGTCTTCCTTTCAAGGAAAATAAATTCTCCCGCAATAAACTTATTCCCCAGAGTTTTGAAGTAATTTGAAAATTGATGTATTTTAATCAAATGTTTCAGAGGACAATAAACTGTAGATATGATGCATTTCCCCGTCCGTTCCGCGAGGAACATGCTAGTTTCTTGAATGTGATCCTCACCATATTTTTGGAGTTCATAATGTCGTATTCTTTTCTTTATAAGGATAACAGATCCACCTTGGGGTTTGCCGCTAGGATGGTTAGTATCATAAAAAGTATATCCTTTGATTTTGAGATGACTCGTAGTCGTAAAATGTGTTTAAGAAATCAGCATAATATCGATGTTGTGTTTAATAAGGAAATCTTGTACTTCTAATTTACGTTGCGTTAGCCTATGAATATTCCAAACAGCTAATTTAAATTCATTTATTTTTGGTTTTCCATTAGGAGTTGCATGAGGGTCTTCATGCTTTGGAGCATGAGACTCATATTGGTCTCCATAATTTGCATAAATTTAATCATTGAATCATTGAGTGTATTTATTACGTGGTAAATTATCTAATCCTCCTTTGGAGTTAGATTAAGATTACCTTTGACAGCCTCCGCGATATTATTGGATTAATCGTAGCAGACGTTTCAGTATCATTGGTTTGTCTCTTAAAAATTTGCTTTAGCTCTTGTTGTTCCGATCTTCTGCATTTTCGAACCTCTAGTTTGCTTTTATCTAGCTCACACTTGCTGGTTTAATGAAGTTTGCCACATATTAAACAAACGGCTAGAAGTTTATAATAGTTTTACAATAGTGCATTGCATAACGGAATTACGTTTATGGGATTCTTCCACTATGACTTTTCGATACAACAGAGACCTGATATTATAATAGATCGCTTGTTTGCCATAAGTTTTTGTTACTTCAGGTTCTAGCTCAACTTTAAACAGTGGTTAAGGTTTTCTCTCATGGTTTATTATGTTATAATTACATCTTTTACCTTAAAGTTCAACCTTGTCAGCTCTTCACTGATTTCATAAGGTTGCACGGTGGTTTAGATTCCTTTTGTCACGACTGTGATTCCTTTTGCGCTCTTCAAATAATATGTGTAAAAGTGTTTCCCATATTTTTCTAATACGGCCAAAATTTTTCTGTATTCATCGCTATTTATTTTGTTCATTTACATTTGGTGTTGACTGTGATCATTGCTCGAATCTTTTTCGGAGAAAATAGACCCATCGTCACATTTCACACATTATATAGGAAAAATAATAATTCACCAAAAACGATTACCGTTGCACTTTTTATTATTTTATTTTTAATTTATTTCTGCACACATCGATTTTACGTCTAAACTCGAGGTTAGACCTCGAGGTTAGACTTGAGGTTTCCAGATTGCAACTACTTTAATTATATGAATGCTGATCAGATTGTGAAAACTGTTTCGGATGCAGTTAATATTGCATCTGATACCGAGCTCTTTGCGATCTCATTTAAACGCACTACAAAAAATTTGGCCAAATTTCATATTAGAGCCAGGTTCAAATTCAATTCAACCAAAAATTAGCTGTTGCAAAGAGTAAGAGAATAAAAAATATTTTTCTTAAACAATTGTGGCCGCAGAAACACAGTTGGACAACATAGATAAAATGAAAATCTACATAAATTAGCGCTTAACTAGTCACTACTATACGATTCTTAATGACGTTAGCGCATTAAAAAAAACTTGTAGTCTTTCTTCAGCGTGGTACCAGACTGCTAAGATTCACCGATAATACAAATCAATAATGTTACGGCGATATACAAAAAATTGTTCAAAATTTTATTGATATGTATATAGATGTAGAAGAACGTAATATAATCAAATAATTTACTGCAACACACTTAAATGCTTAAATACCTAAATCGCTAATTTGTTAAATATTTTCTTTGTTGTATTCTTTTTTTGGATTAATTATTATTTTTTCAACAGTATATCAGTAAAAGTACATTACATAAATTACATTACTTTCGATTACTCGTTTTCCAGCTGATCATACAAATTCAATTGATTACAAACTAGATATTTACTATTATGGATAAAATTAATCTTACTCATCATACCGACATTGATTTTTCTCAATTGGAAAACAATGATTTACCAATTATCTACCTTAATGCGAGAACTTTAAGGGGTAATAAAATCATACAGTTATCATGGAATGAAGGTTGATGTACTAGTGATAGTCGAAACTTGGATATACCTTAGTTAGTCTAAATATTATATTAGGGTTTGTAATTTTTGCTCCAGGATTCGGATTCGATATCCGTTCTTTACGATATGCAAGAAAAAAATTCACCGCAAAAATTTACAAACGAAAGAGAAATTAAAAAAGAGGAAATCCAATTAGACTAAGACAGTAAATTGAGCAGGTGCGGCGTATCTAAAATACATAGATTTTCTATGTATTTTACACTTCAACTTTTAAACAACCAAGTTAGTCGTGAACTATTACAAAGTGCAGGATTAAAGTAAGAGGTAATCCAGTTGTTATTGATTTATTGAAATGCCTTAAAAATTAATTCCCACCTATATTACTGAACCACTAGTAAATTTAAGATAAATTGTATTATCTTAATATGGCGTTTCTACTTCCGAGAACAACATTTGCTTTCCAATCGACCACCGCAAGTTCACACTCTTTGCTAAATTTTAACCGCTCGTAACTGCTAATGGAAAATGGTAAGAGCAGTTACGATTATATAGTTAAACTTTAGCAAAGACGTACGCCTAAGTACTTATAAGTTCTTGAGGAAAGCAAGTAATGCTAATTATTTCAGCTTTCGAATCTTCATTGTTTACTTCCTCTTGAAACTGAAATGTTAAAAGAATTTCTTAATTTTGAAATGTTTAACGAATAAAATCAGAAAAAAATATAAAAGATTAAACTTTTCGCGACTCTTTTGACGTGGTGCACGCCTGCCTTCAAAGTAGCACCATCCAGTTTTAAAAACGTTATATTATTAAATAAATTTAATTATTAATTGGGTGTTTAAATTTGTTTAAATAAATGAATTAAAAAAAAACTATTAACATCAATATTTTAACATTATGAACAGAAAATATAGCGAATCCTTCGGATTTGACGAATCTTCAGAAACCATACTTATACTTGAATCCATTTTAAATTCAATTTTTCTTCTCCGAGTCCCTTTACTTTTTTGCAGCTAATTGAAGACTTGTAGAGACCGCGTTAAAATGTATCTTTGCTCAAGCTGCATACCTAACCGAACCAGAAACACTAACTGCATACAAAAAACTAAATTTGGTAAGTTTCTACTACCCAAAATTCATCCTTCACAAGCATCCTTTTTTATCAAATGAATTGATCAGTTATTTGAATTTAATAAAATTCAACACTATATACTTTTTGTGTAATCATTATTTCACCCGGAGATTTTTCTTCCAAATCCTGAGCCCGGAGATTAACCGACCAACCCGGAGTCTCCGGGTGAAAAATACTCAGTTAGTAACCCTATAATATATATATATATATATATATATATATATATATATATATATATATATATATATATATATATATATATATATATATATATATATTGATTGATTGATTGAATGGACTGTATTGAACCAAGCATTTTGTTCATCTCCAGATATCGCTGGGCCTATTACTACAACCGTTTTACATAACAGAGTATCGAAAGGAAAGATATTATTTAAATACATTTCACGTGCTTATTATTTAGCACGAGAATTAAATGAAATAACCGTTAAACAAACAAATGTTGTCCTATTTAATTGGTGTATATGACTTTGTATTTAAATTTAATTTGCAGTAATCAACGCTTTCTGTACCCGCAGTTTATAAATTGATACAATTGTTGAAACGTTAGTTCATTTTGAAACTGTAGCATCAATCTATTGCCATTTTCTACAACAATGGAGGCTCTTTGTGGCATTTATTTGTTATTGACTTCTACTAGATGGATTGGTACACAAATATATTTTTCTGATTTATTTATTGCCTTTTAAACGTATCTTTTTGGTTGACGAAAATTAGATGAAATAACCGTTACACAGACAAAACACTTCATAACACTCGCAATACACACAAAATTCTACACTATTGTTGAACTTACTTGTTTTATAATAAAATATTACACCAAGTCTTATATTTCACCCACCAATGGTGAAATGGCTCCTATAAAACACATTCAGTTCTTAATCAAGTAAATGATAAATATTTGAACCACTTTTAATATTTGATTGAGGAATCTGTAATTTTTGCATTATTTGATCGAACAGTATGGGTAAGGCAAAATTAATTGGTAAATTGGTCGAAAGTAAGCATCAATGTAAGCATTCAAGAATTTTAAGTACTCGGAAACGTACAGCTCATTTAATAAGAAGCACGTGTTAACTTACTTAAATTTTCCAAAAATTTTCGTGGCTTACTTTTGGGCCAAGTATAACAAAGTTCCAGCCGGCACGTCTAGAATATATATATATATATATATATATATATATATATATATATATATATATATATATATATATATATATATATATATAAATATACCGAGTGATTTTTTTAAGCTGAAACTTTCAAATATCTCGGAAAATAAGCTCTCTACGAATAAAATCTCCAAGATCAAAATTTAATTATTCCGCTGGGGAAATACATTACTGAATTTAGTACCCCCCTCTCCTCTTTGTAGGTGGGGCGTTGTGTAACTTGGAAATTAAAATATAAACCCCTGTTTTATTCGATAGAAAAGATTTAATAGGCCATCATGGATAGTTTTAATTTAGCCATCGTGTGTTTTTTAGGTTTTAGAAATTTTCAATCCATTGCAAAATGTTACAGTTTCGGTAGGCTTACCATAATGAATTTTCGAAATTTTAGAAACTTTCTAGGTAAATTTTTGCCATCAGTTTATCTACCTCTTTTTGCTCCTATTAAACAGCCACTCCAATAATTCTTCCTTTTCCTTTTACTTAAAAATCATTTGCAAATTGCAGAACGTTTTGAACTTGTAATAGTGCATTGGTACACTCGATTGCAGAGTAGTTTTTTCCAAAAATCGAATGTTGTCGATTACGAATTTTATAAATGTTAACCCTCTACTTTGGAAATTATTTCAAATTGTTAAAATAAGATATCTTTGTATCTATCTAAGACCCATAGACTGTGAAGGCCATCATACTATAATTGCGTATATATACGTTCAGAAGCCAGTCAATCAAATCACACAAGCATGTGATACAAAATTATTACTAAATTTCTCAAAACCCATTAATGAATCAAAATCAAACATATTTAACGTATCAAGGTTTTCCCATCTGACGCACACGCATACACCGATACAAAAATATAACACGTATATTTAACAAGCAACATATGAAATTGGATTATAAAAATAAAATCGTTTTGAAATTCATTTCCATTTTTTTTATTTACATTTTATTCGCGCTCTGTTTGTTACAAGTTGCACAAAATTTTTTTTTTTTAAAGAAAACAGCAAAAAACTAACCAACTGCATATTATATGCGTTGGTGTCAATCATCATCAACATTTTTTTTTTATATATTTTCCTAAAGATAATTGATATATTTACTCGATTTTTAACCAGTTTTGTGCACCAACTCAACTCGTTGGTTGTATTTTAATGTTTCACCTACTCTTATAATACACCATCATCATCATAATCGTTGTCGTTGTTGTCATTATAATATATTATGATAGTTTGGATAAATTTAGTAATAAAAATTAAAAGATTTTCAATATCTTAAATTATTATTGTATGGGGACAAAGAATTCGAAAATTTATTTATATAAACCGAGTATATAGAAATAAATTGTAATACCAATAAAATCAGGGTCGTGGTTTGTTGTTGATACCGTATGGTGCACCGTGAAAATTCACAATATATATATAGGTATATATATATAAAAGCGCGAGGTATTGTACCATCAATTACCATAAAATATATTATAAAGTTCCATTACCATCATACCACGAACATATTTAACCATCAACAGAAAAATTATAAACTTGCATTTCATGAAACAAGTTAATAAATTTACAATATTTTTTAGTCTTAAAATATATATAAGATTCATAAAAATTGACTTCAATTCGAATGACAACTTCGCTCTTTCGTCTTATAAATGCATATATATATATTATATACATATATATTTTATTTATTTTAATGATGATCATTTTAAAATTGATGATGATGATGATGATGATCATCATCGTGATCATTAAAGTAAAAATAAAGAAATATCAATAAGATTAAATTCGCGCAGAGATTTAAAAACTAAAGGAATCGCATGACACGTTTGTTAATTTTATGTATATAAAACGTTAACATGTTTTCCAACCACTGAATGTTTGCGCGTTCGTGTATTTTAAAAGTGGCCACACGCGTGTTGTGCGCGTTATAAAATATACAAATTTGATATGTTGCTATATATTTTCACTTAACGAGATCTGGTCACCTTAATCTTATTTTAAATGATCATTCACTTTACATTTTTGTTGTATAGTTATTGTTGTTGTTATTGGTAATTTCGCATAATACGATTATGAATATTTATATAAAAAAATAAAAATTATTCTCGTATATATATGCATTATATTATAAGTATATGTACTTATCGATCAAAATGATCTGATTTTTATTACATTTATTATTTAATGTATATATATATATATATATATATATATATATATATATATACAGTCAACCCTCTTATGGCGCGATAGCAACGTTGTCAGAAAAGGCTGTGTAGTTTATTTTTAATAAAATTTTACATCAGTAGATTACGTGGCGAACTTTTTTAAAATTATTTCCAAATGGAGTTCGAAACTTGATTCTTTATCATGGTTGTTAGTCTATATGGCCGTTAACGAATTTGTAAAATCGTAATTACCTAAATGCTTGCATTTTGTTCGCAAACCTTTATAAAATTACTCATAAGCGGACAAGCAATTTTTTTTAAAATTTTTCTGTTCTTTCAGGCAGTGGATCATTCTCTAAAAACTAATCATCTTACTGTATTGCCATACAGTGAAGTTTTGGTTCTTCATCGGATAGATCTCTAGAGTTACTATCTTTAATTGGAAGTGTTTAACTGATTATTGACATCCACTGTTGAAGCCATCTTGAAAAATTCTTTTGTGCGAGCAAAACCAATTATATTCCTAAATCCATTCTTCTGATTTGATTCAACAACATTTCTTTGATAAAAAGACTGGCGCATTTCTTTAATTAACGAAGCAACCATTTCAACCAAATTTAAAATTGGGGATGGTTTATAAACTTCACTGATTTTAATTGTATTTGTAGTGTTTATTTTATCTACAATTGTTTTAAATGATTTATGTTTGATCCCTTGATCATTTTAAAGATTAAGGAAAATATCTCAACATTTGGATGATTTAATTGCATGAATGAGAAGTTTCCAAAACTAAATTAGATATTCAAAACATTTACACATATTAAAACTATTGATTTCGGCATTTTCGTTTTGGATCCCGAGCTTGCACTTCGTAAGTTTCACAGTACGTCAAGTAATCCTTAATCACATTCCTTAATCAAAACAGAAATAAAGTAAATATTCGCGTGTTCACAGAGTTTATTAATTCTCTAAATTTAAAACTTCCAAAATTATGAAAAAATCTATCAAAACTGTCAATTTTGGTGATAAATTTACTATTTCCAAAATCTCCAAAAAATATGATGGTTTCCCTATCAAAACTGACAATTTTTTTTGTTAAATTTAAAATTTCAAAACCTCGAAAAATCATGATGTTTTCCTTTATCACTCAACTGACAAACTTTCAATTTATTTGTTAATTTTAAAACTTCCAAAACTTCCAAAACCTCCGTTAGTTAGCCTATTAAAACTGTCAATTTCTTTGATAAATTTAAAATTTCCAAAACTTCCAAAAACAGGTGACCAGCCTGCTTCAGAGTTCGTTTTCCTGTTTCATATTTAGTCCACCCACTTTTACAGACACCTTGGCGGTTAATAGTTAGTATTATATATTCAAGCATATGACATTACACTTATATTCTAATATGACCATCATCTTCATTCTGCAACCTTTTATTTGTAATGTTGTAGTTATTAATCCTAATATATATATAATAATATAATAATATAATAATATAATAATATAATAATATAATAATATAATAATATAATAATATAATAATATAATAATATAATAATATAATAATATAATAATATAATAATATAATAATATAATAATATAATAATATAATAATATAATAATATAATAATATAATAATATAATAATATAATAATATAATAATATAATAATATAATAATATAATAATATAATAATATAATAATATAATAATATAATAATATAATAATATAATAATATAATAATATAATAATATAATAATATAATAATATAATAATATAATAATATAATAATATAATAATATAATAATATAATAATATAATAATATAATAATATAATAATATAATAATATAATAATATAATAATATAATAATATAATAATATAATAATATAATAATATAATAATATAATAATATAATAATATAATAATATAATAATATAATAATATAATAATATAATAATATAATAATATAATAATATAATAATATAATAATATAATAATATAATAATATAATAATATAATAATATAATAATATAATAATATAATAATATAATAATATAATAATATAATAATATAATAATATAATAATATAATAATATAATAATATAATAATATAATAATATAATAATATAATAATATAATAATATAATAATATAATAATATAATAATATAATAATATAATAATATAATAATATAATAATATAATAATATAATAATATAATAATATAATAATATAATAATATAATAATATAATAATATAATAATATAATAATATAATAATATAATAATATAATAATATAATAATATAATAATATAATAATATAATAATATAATAATATAATAATATAATAATATAATAATATAATAATATAATAATATAATAATATAATAATATAATAATATAATAATATAATAATATAATAATATAATAATATAATAATATAATAATATAATAATATAATAATATAATAATATAATAATATAATAATATAATAATATAATAATATAATAATATAATAATATAATAATATAATAATATAATAATATAATAATATAATAATATAATAATATAATAATATAATAATATAATAATATAATAATATAATAATATAATAATATAATAATATAATAATATAATAATATAATAATATAATAATATAATAATATAATAATATAATAATATAATAATATAATAATATAATAATATAATAATATAATAATATAATAATATAATAATATAATAATATAATAATATAATAATATAATAATATAATAATATAATAATATAATAATATAATAATATAATAATATAATAATATAATAATATAATAATATAATAATATAATAATATAATAATATAATAATATAATAATATAATAATATAATAATATAATAATATAATAATATAATAATATAATAATATAATAATATAATAATATAATAATATAATAATATAATAATATAATAATATAATAATATAATAATATAATAATATAATAATATAATAATATAATAATATAATAATATAATAATATAATAATATAATAATATAATAATATAATAATATAATAATATAATAATATAATAATATAATAATATAATAATATAATAATATAATAATATAATAATATAATAATATAATAATATAATAATATAATAATATAATAATATAATAATATAATAATATAATAATATAATAATATAATAATATAATAATATAATAATATAATAATATAATAATATAATAATATAATAATATAATAATATAATAATATAATAATATAATAATATAATAATATAATAATATAATAATATAATAATATAATAATATAATAATATAATAATATAATAATATAATAATATAATAATATAATAATATAATAATATAATAATATAATAATATAATAATATAATAATATAATAATATAATAATATAATAATATAATAATATAATAATATAATAATATAATAATATAATAATATAATAATATAATAATATAATAATATAATAATATAATAATATAATAATATAATAATATAATAATATAATAATATAATAATATAATAATATAATAATATAATAATATAATAATATAATAATATAATAATATAATAATATAATAATATAATAATATAATAATATAATAATATAATAATATAATAATATAATAATATAATAATATAATAATATAATAATATAATAATATAATAATATAATAATATAATAATATAATAATATAATAATATAATAATATAATAATATAATAATATAATAATATAATAATATAATAATATAATAATATAATAATATAATAATATAATAATATAATAATATAATAATATAATAATATAATAATATAATAATATAATAATATAATAATATAATAATATAATAATATAATAATATAATAATATAATAATATAATAATATAATAATATAATAATATAATAATATAATAATATAATAATATAATAATATAATAATATAATAATATAATAATATAATAATATAATAATATAATAATATAATAATATAATAATATAATAATATAATAATATAATAATATAATAATATAATAATATAATAATATAATAATATAATAATATAATAATATAATAATATAATAATATAATAATATAATAATATAATAATATAATAATATAATAATATAATAATATAATAATATAATAATATAATAATATAATAATATAATAATATAATAATATAATAATATAATAATATAATAATATAATAATATAATAATATAATAATATAATAATATAATAATATAATAATATAATAATATAATAATATAATAATATAATAATATAATAATATAATAATATAATAATATAATAATATAATAATATAATAATATAATAATATAATAATATAATAATATAATAATATAATAATATAATAATATAATAATATAATAATATAATAATATAATAATATAATAATATAATAATATAATAATATAATAATATAATAATATAATAATATAATAATATAATAATATAATAATATAATAATATAATAATATAATAATATAATAATATAATAATATAATAATATAATAATATAATAATATAATAATATAATAATATAATAATATAATAATATAATAATATAATAATATAATAATATAATAATATAATAATATAATAATATAATAATATAATAATATAATAATATAATAATATAATAATATAATAATATAATAATATAATAATATAATAATATAATAATATAATAATATAATAATATAATAATATAATAATATAATAATATAATAATATAATAATATAATAATATAATAATATAATAATATAATAATATAATAATATAATAATATAATAATATAATAATATAATAATATAATAATATAATAATATAATAATATAATAATATAATAATATAATAATATAATAATATAATAATATAATAATATAATAATATAATAATATAATAATATAATAATATAATAATATAATAATATAATAATATAATAATATAATAATATAATAATATAATAATATAATAATATAATAATATAATAATATAATAATATAATAATATAATAATATAATAATATAATAATATAATAATATAATAATATAATAATATAATAATATAATAATATAATAATATAATAATATAATAATATAATAATATAATAATATAATAATATAATAATATAATAATATAATAATATAATAATATAATAATATAATAATATAATAATATAATAATATAATAATATAATAATATAATAATATAATAATATAATAATATAATAATATAATAATATAATAATATAATAATATAATAATATAATAATATAATAATATAATAATATAATAATATAATAATATAATAATATAATAATATAATAATATAATAATATAATAATATAATAATATAATAATATAATAATATAATAATATAATAATATAATAATATAATAATATAATAATATAATAATATAATAATATAATAATATAATAATATAATAATATAATAATATAATAATATAATAATATAATAATATAATAATATAATAATATAATAATATAATAATATAATAATATAATAATATAATAATATAATAATATAATAATATAATAATATAATAATATAATAATATAATAATATAATAATATAATAGCTAAGTTATATATTCATTTAATCGATACAAAACGTTAGTAAATTTAACACTTAAATCAATAAAATTAACTGTTTTATGATCAAATACCGTCGTTTTCCTCTTTACTGACTTGTACGAAAAGTGCCATCATAAAGCTTTGCTATAACTAATTTATTATCAATCCTGCTTATATGAATAAAGTGACTTGTTGCATATTATATGATGAACCAGCATGTCGAGTTAAAATTATAAGTTAAAATTAACAGGTTGCTTGTGTCAAGTAGGGGTCACCAACATAACGACGACTTGTGATATTTCACTCAATGTTCGTTTCATCACTAAACATTCGCAATTTTATTGTATATTTAATATGAATTTCTTCAAAATGATGACAGTAATAAAAAAAAAATTGGAATTATTTAACATTTCGGAAATGATTTTATATATATATTTAACTCGTTTACATACCGGAAAATATTTTAATCATATATATTTGATCGCATTTGATGCGACACGATACCGGTTTCTATGCATTGACGTTAATGACAAGTTGTTTGAAAAAAATTAAAAATTAAAAAAATGTTTATTCGTAAACTAAAAATATCATCTCCATAACTCATTCAACAGCACGATATTTCCTGTCCTGAAACCAAATGTAAAATCGCACTCGTAATAAAATCAATCGACATGCTAGCGTGATCGATTTTATCCCCCCCATTTTGTTTCCCTCGCCCTCTCTCGCCATCATGATTTATATATTATAATATCGCGTATATACACCGCATATATATGATGTGATAATGATTTTGTTCATATACACATAATGTGTTATGCTAAAAGAACTTTAAAACGATATATGTAAGAATTAAATCATAAATAATAAGAAGTGTCATGTCACACACATTATAGTCCAACTTGTATATATATTTAGTGTATATATATATGTATCTAAAATAAAAGTTGTGTATAGCTGTTAGAAGATCTATATAGAAGACCCACTTTAACATAGATAAATGTATAATGCAGTTGTTTTGTGCCGTTTCTTAGAGATACATACATTTTCCATACTTAAATCATGATGTTCTAATTTTTTTCTGCTGTTGTATGTGATTTATACTATTAGATAAATTCAAAGTAGTTTTTATACCATATATATATATAGTTTAATACTTTGCTCTCTCGTAAATATGTATCGAATTTCAGAGATTTTTACATAAATATAATTGCATACAAGATCGTTTCGAAATAATCACGGGCGCTATACACTATAATATAAAGCTTTAACATTTTATATCGGTTTGTTGATGAAAAATGATTGTGAAAAATATGAAAATTATTTATACGCGTAGAAGAAAATAATATTTATTATAGATTGATCGCGTACATATACCACACGTAGTCTTTGTGTTTTCCATATATATGTTTGTATATAAAAATTAATCAAAATATTTTGATTGAAAAATATTATTAACCAATGTAAATTTTTTTGTTGTTGTTGCAGATTTACTGTAAACCACCGTATAAACACAGGATGGCCAGGAATTGATGTATTCTTCATATTTATCGCGCAGGTAAGACTATTATAAAATATTTCTCACACCTTCATTTTAATTTAAAAATAAACGTTCATCCTTGTTGCAAAAAAAAAAAAATGAATTAACTGACAACCCATCACTCCGTGTCTATCTTATGTCTGGATAAATGTCTTGAATAAATATAAGAGAAAAATTATAATAAGAAAATTTTTCTAATTTTGTTCAACCATAATATATGTTATGTATAGTATATTCCATCATCTTATAAATGTTCGTATGTGCATATATAAGTACGATTTATAAATGCATCATCAAAAACTCATATAAAATTAAAAGCCATCCTTCACCTGTCTTTTTAAATTATTTATCCATCTGTCCGGAACACAGCGCGCGAAAAAAAATAAATTCTTCTCGCGCGTTGCACAAATTTTGATGCATTTTATATTTAAAACATTAAAAAGTTAATTTTGATCAATCAAATTATAATTTTTTTTTACGTCTAAAATGTCTTAAAAACGTCATTCACAAAATGAGTGCAGTAATTTAAAAAAAAAAAAGAAAAGAATTTTGTCTTGAATAATATTAAGATTGCTAAATATTCACGCATAATAGTATATATAGAAAATATCATTTTCATCATCATCATGATCATCATCATTTTTATCCTAACTTATCATTTTTTTTTATATATGAATTGTTTTTGTTTCTGCGAGTTCAGTTTCGTTTTGGATTGCATCCGTTTTTGACATTGATATGATTTATAAAAGATATAGGAATACCTAAAAGATATAGGAATATCTTGAGAAAAGATAAAGATGTCTAAAGTGATGGATAATCTTTTAAAGATAAGATTTAAAGATTAAACCTTGAGTTGCTCTCGAATCCTGGTATTTTAAAATAAGTGGCTTAGTAGTAAAATTTAACACTGTAAACAAAAAGTCTAGTAATCGCACTGATCGTTTAAAAATATCTGGACATAGTTGGAGTTCTTCAACTTTTCTTGACTTTTTTTCAATAAATGACATTTGCTGTTTAGCAAAACCAGATTATAACTTTGCATTCATCGAGTATTTGTGTGTTTGTATTGACTCCAAATTGAACTTTCGAGCACATATTTCGAAACAAATGAAATCAAGTTTTAGAATTTTACATTAATTGTGTCCCAGACCTCAGTTAAAATCTATTTAATTTGCTCTAATAAACTCTAGATTGGACTATGATCTGACTCTTAAGAGTAGAACGGTGTACGAAATTTAAAAAAAAAAATAGTTATCGCTCAAAACGACATAATACGGATTATTTTCACAAAATTATTTTCACACTTTCATTTATTCGTCTAGTGTCAAATTCTTCCATTAAAATACAGGTATCACTAGCTTAACGCGGTAGTATGGCTCCTTAGAAAATCCGTGTTTTGTAAAATATGCGTGTTGTTTCGGATTAATTATGGAATTTAGCAGGCTCCACCAGGATCGCATTGCTACTACTACAATATAGTATTTACAGTCTTTTTTCGACGAAGAAATTATTGGATATAATAGTCTGCGGGTCTGCTTCCTTTTACAATTTGGGTTTTGTCATTTAAGCTTCGTTGAAGCTCGTTCCCCTTCGTCCATTGGTTAGATGAGCGGCGTTGTGTTAAGTGCAGAAGATTAACTACTTAGACGTTTGGGTATTTTAAGGATGTATCTTGAGTATATCTAGAAGTATTGTGTAAAAGCAGGAGCACATTACACGATTTTTTTCAACATGCATGTTTCTACAACAGTTAAAACTCCAATCGTTAAATATACTATATAGCTGTCATCCAGTACACCAATGTACTGAAAGCTTGGCTTTCTCCATTTGTTTTTAAACGCTCTTGGACTTATTGATTTCTAAATACATATCTGGTTAGTCAGCAGATTGTCAGATGCATTGCAACAAAAGAATGTTATTCTATCTTTTGTGGCTTTAAATCCGCGAACAACTTTTTCACTCTAAGAAATGTCTGTTAGCAGAAGCCCGTTTCATCAGCTTTGGATACCTAATCTGATGTATACCCTTGCTCTTCTATTATTTGTGCTATATCCATTTAGGACATTTTTGGTATCGGATTCATCTGGGCCGATGCAACTCCACCTATGTATGTACTTATATGTAATGAGAAACGATTCATAAACCGTTCAAAGTATCTTTTGCTCACTAAAAATACTATAGGTTCTGCGAAAGATTTTGAGGATCCATCGGGTGCTTGCGTATTTCTGTTTTTATGCGGTTATTTTTCTAGCTACATAATATAGCAAAAGGTAATCAGGGAATTTGTTTCAATTTATCTATATACCGTATTAAAGCGAATTCGTATAAAGCGGATATCGTGATAAGCAGAGGATACCGAGCAATTAGCGCAGTGGTGAAATCTGCGGTTTTTGGGTCGGGAGGTACCTTGATCAAATCCCAACGGGAAAAAGTTAAGAAATGCATTTTTCATCACTTGATTACGTTCGGTGATAACGATGAACTCAACTATATGATCCCCTGTTGGAGTGCAGTATCCATGGGCCGAACCATCATCCATGTCATTACAGGCTGGGTGGAGCAATGAAATTTGCAGATGGATATTCAAAGCGAACCTGTGTTCGTGAGTCCTCGATTAGGAGTAGGACGTTCGAATTAACAGCGAAAAAGTTGGGTGAGCTTCCGCTCCAGAAAAAAATTGAATAGAATAAACTAAAAAAAAGCGAGATTCCTTTACACTTTAATAAAGTTAGGCTAAACAGTTGGTGCTTTATGAGTCGCAGATTATATATATATATATATATATATATATATATATATATATATATATATATATATATATATATATATATAATATACACGACGAGAGTTAAAAATAAAATCTGACATACTGTAGTTCGACCAGTGGAAACCTCATGATCTCGGAGATCGGAACACGGTTCACCAAAATTTCACGTACAAAAAAGCAGTCTTCAGACTGACAGTCGTTAAATACTCAAGGAACGACTTAACAACCGCCAAATACAGCGGAACCATTTACCTAGGAATGTTTTCATTGCAAGATAGTCAACAGCAAACACTACAAATGGTTTTTGAATAGACTCTAGGCAGATAGATGAGTTGTTATAGAATGAATTCCAAACTATCGTCGCATATTCCAAGTGCGAACAGACAGAAAAAACTAAAAGGATTTTGAAGGTATACGAATCTTGCTATTGATCACGGTACCATTTAAAATAAAAATTTCTTGAAAATAGTATGCCTTCTGGAAAAATGTCGGTAAACTTTTCTCATTAAATCCCCTCTCCCATTTTCCTCACAACATTTACGTATCAAGTCTGCAGACCAAAAGCAATGGGATCTTTTTTTTGCTCGTATGAACAAAGTTTGTTTTCAAATCCTAAATCTTCTTTAAAAGGGGTTCTCATTTCTAGAAAATCTATGTAGTGGCAATTCATCGGTCCAATGTGCTGAGTTGGCTCTTGCATTTAGCAATTCTTTTATTTTGCGATGTGCTCGTTCTACCATTCAATTGCTTGACAAATGGTACAATGTCATGCGAATTTTATGAATTCCGAGAAGATGCGTTAGTGCGGCTTAAACAATTTTGATTCGAACTGTGAATCTTAGTCGATATGAATTATTCAACAAATACTTTGGCAACTATGGAGGATAATATATCCTTATAATTGGAAATGCTTCAGGCCAGCTTGTGAAACGATCAATCACTGTCAATATATAAGTGTATTCATTTGAAATTGTTATAGGACCGCCACTTATTCTCAATGGACTGTTTAAATCTAGTCTTCGGACAAAACAAACTTTCGTAGTTGCGCATGCTTTGCATGTTTTTGCCCAATAGGCTGAATTTTTATTCATGCTTGGCCAGATATATTTAGTAAAGCAACGAGTTTGCATCTAGCCCAATTGCCACAGAATGCGAGAGATTATGAAACTTGTCATCTGGTACTTGCTTAGAAAGAGTCTTTCGACATCAAGGCTTGTATATATATATATATATATATATATATATATATATATATATATATATATATATATATATATACATATATATATATATATATATATATATATATATATATATATATATATATAAATATATATATATATATATATATATATATATATATATATATATATATATATATATATATATATATATATTTATATATATATATATATATATATATATATATATATATATATATATATATATATATATATATATATATATATATATATATCTATATATATATATATATATATATATATATATATATATATATATATATATATATATATATATATTTATATATATACATATATATATATATATATATATATATATATATATATATATATATATATATATATATATATATATATATATATATATATTTTAGTGATAGATACCGGATACATGAAAATTATCCAGTATTCGGGTTACTCAGCTATTTTGTAAATACCCGGTTGATACTTGGATCTAAATATTTATTACTCGAGTTCGCGTAATTTTATTAAAAATATATATAATAAATGGTTGCTTATATATTACAAATGCGCTTTTGTTTTGATGTTAGGTTTTAGTAATTAACACCATTTGGTTTTCTCTTAAATTTGGACTCTTTTCTTACTTTATTCTTTTCTATTACTTTCTTTGTTTTTGATTTTTCCAAATTTTCACATGGTTCTCTTCTTTTTGATTTTAATTTACTTACATATGCTTTTAAATATATGCGTTTAATATATTGTGAAAATATCAATATGCACTTCCTCTAGTGGTTTGTTGGTATTTGGCCTTGAATATATCTTTATGTTACATATGGTACAAGAATGGTACATAAGTTATATATGGTACATAGTTGCTTACTTTTTTTGTGATATTTGGAAAAAGATATACTCATGACTTAATCTGGCTCTCTATATTTCCGTAATGCCTCTATATGAGCCCTTTCGTGTTCTTTTCTCACGATTGTGTCTTGCCGAGCTTTTTGTGAGACATTTTTGTGAAATTTTGTTATAACATTCCAGGTGCTTATATAGCAGATTGCTTACTGTTGTATAATCTTTTAAAATATTCCGTAATTTCGTTTTTTTCAATTCAATCTTTGGAAATTATAATTTTTTTGAAATTAGGGAATACATCCTCCAAAATTATACTGTGTCGATATTTGAAATTTTGAAGGTGATCTGATTCCTGTAATAATAAATAAGCCGATCTGACAAATGAGTGTAACAATTGCTAGACGTATTGGCGGCATAGATTATGTCAGATTCATTAGGGTCATTGTTTCTATATTGTTGATTCGTTCTCTGAACCAGTGTTTTCGGTATTTGAGTCATTTGAATTGTAAAAATTCACTTTTTTCTAAGCTCCAAACGCCATCTCAAAATTTTAGAAGTTTTCTCTGAGGTTTTAATAAACGTGATATAGATTCAAGTTTTAGATAGTCTAAAGCATGGTCTAATGCGTCCGTTATAAGGACGAAAGGGTTTGAAAAGTCAGAATAAGTCAATACCTCATCCATAGATATTATTTGTCTTTAAGTTTGGAATGATTTTAAGTACTTCTGGTCGGCTATGTTTTTTAAATTTTATCGTGGGTCTTGTGATTTTTAAGTAATCCCGAATTGCCCGGCGGTAGTACCCTGATAACCCAAAAAATTGCTTGATCTGTTTCTAAGGACAGCCACTTGAGAATTTTTAAAATTATATCGGGATTTCGCTTAACTTCCTCTTGTGCGATGACATACCGAAAGAAATTCAGTCTCTTTTTTTTAGCATTTGTCCGCAGTTGTATTTTTAGGTTAAGGTTTGACGGTCGTTAAAGAACTACTCGAACATTTTCTATATATGCGATCACAACAAAATTGAATCTAACAATTATATCATCATCTGTAACGTAGCCTATTTTCCATATTAGTCTGTGAAGGACATTGTTGGAGAGTTACTAGGCCGTTTTACGACCGAATGTCATTCAAGTAAAGTCGACGTTTCCTTATAATCACTTGAAAATGGGGTTTTTTCTTGAAAGGTGTTATATCCATTTGGATTTGGTGAAATCTTGATTTCAAGTCTAACGTTGTAAAATATAGTTCAATTTCTCTAAACTTTTTAGTATTTCCCTTTATCCTAGGCATGGCAATAGTATTGTCGTTAAATTTTCTATAGTCAATTACTACCCTGATTTTACGGATACCCAAAGTATCTGGTTTTTGGGAAAAAGGAGCTATTTAAATTTTGGATGGTTCCGCTATCCAGCATTTCCTATTTATGAACTTCCACGTCCCTTTTAAATTTGTGTGGGTATCTGCATGTTCCAGTGTAGACTGCGTTTTCGTCTTTCGATATTATTTTGTGTTTAATTACTGTTGTTGCATAGATAATTTTTCTTTCTTCTTTACAATAACACTTCTTGATGATAGTAGAAAAGGTCTTGGTGATCTAGTATATAGTATATCTTTCGCTTTTTTCTCTACTATATTTTGAATTGCTGTTATATACAAGCTACACTTGTTGCGACATAACTGACGATTCGAAAATTCTTAATATTTCTTCCGCTGTGCTTAGCCATGCCGATAAATGTTTTTTGTTTGCATCAAAAGATGGCATTGACTTGATAGGATCTGGAATCCTGAACAAATCAACGGTATTTCTATCATTATTTTGGGGAAGTGGTGGTGCCTCCGAGTTTTGACTTAATTGTGCAAACTGCAGTTTGTTCCATTTCCCAAGTCTATTAAATCAATGTTTCTATTTGCAATATAAACCTCAATAGCCTTTTATTATATATATATATATATATATATATATATATATATATATATATATATATATATATATATATATATATATATATATATATATATATATATCGAATCGAGAATTTGCTTCCTCGCTTATTAGCAATTATAAGCATTCATTTTCAGAACTTATTGACAGTTGATTTACAATTAATAAATCACAGGGTCAATTGTTTTTTTTATACCTAAAAATATTTGGTTAATATTTATTTAGATTGGTTAATATTATATAAATTTCCTTAGTTAAGATTTTTAGCCTAAACTTTATCATCTAAGGGTCAATCCTTTGATCATGAGGGAATTAGAATAACTTTTGTATCACATTTACAACTCTATATGTTGTTGTTTCTCGCTCAAGAAATTCTCCTCAAGTCAAACGTTTGACGGATAATAATTGTCTATAATTATCAAATTAGCTCTATTTATCGACAATTTTCAGGAAAAATAGGAAAATTAGCTCCCTATGGGCTCAAATTCGATGAAGTGAAACATACTTCAAATCTGTTTTTATATTTCTCAGTAGCCTTTGATAATTTTTAGTTTTATTTCGTTAGCTGAAGTATAAACAGCACGTGTATACAAATATGATTGGATCTGTTAGACACAAGGTAAGTTCTAAATTAGTATTTTTTTTGAATAAATAATTTAGACTTAAATCTAATAATTTTTTATCGGTTTTATTATAATAAGGAATGTTACAATATAGAGCAAGCAATTCAATGATCCTTTGATCGTGAGAAACTCGAGCTAACGACATAATTAATATATTTGAAACATTTGAAAACACTATTAAATTGGGTATTCACGTGCAATAAAATTAAAATTGCGCAATTATTTCCCAATTTTTTTGTAAATCTCTCGTCAATTTATTAATTGCACAAACTGAAAAATAATACACAATATATATTGCGCAAAGCATGACGTCGCACAAGTAAATTGAGCAAATTAATTGTACGTGATACCCACGTTTAGATATAATTGGTAATCCTAATTATTTATATTACGCAACAGCAAATCCATTATAAATATTCAAAATATGTCAGAGCAACAGATTACGTTGAAATTTGTGGTGTGTTTGTGTTATTGTACCTCGGTGGATTACTCAAATCATCGCATGTCAGTATCGTCCGAAGCGCGAGTCTATAAGTGCTGTCAAAGAAACATTTTTCATTCGTCTAAAAATTTTAAAAACTATTTTAAAAGCTAAAATGTATGTTGTAACATAACTGTCACAATATATCGGTCCAGATTTAAAATTTATTGCTCAAATTGTAAAAAAAATTTATAGTTCTTGCGGTTGTTGACAGATTTGGTCTTATATATGTACTCGAATATTGTCTAGATGTAGATCGGATAGAAAAGAGTCTGCATCCGACGCGATTGAAAAGAAGTTCAGAGGGTGATATATCAGTGGCAGTATATATAGAATTCATGTAGGGATTATGTAGGAATTTAACCAAGATGTTAAATGTTACCTGAATTCCTTTTTTTCGTAATCTTTCTACGTTTTGACCATAATATCTGCCTCCTCATTCTAAAATGGTAGCCATGGGGCCACGTATACAAGGCAAAAACCGTTCGCATCAAGAAACGGTTGGAATTTGCTAAACTCAAAAGCTTCACTTATATATATATATATATATATATATATATATATATATATATATATATATATATATATATATATATATATATATATATATATATTCTTCATTACTTGTTGCCCAAGACGATATAAAAAATTACAAAAATTATGAAATATTTACCTAAAAATCGAAATGAGATATTTGTTTTTAAATCTTTAAGGCATCTAGCTTCTTAAAGCGTTACTAAAGTTTCATAACCAATATACTGTGTCATGCAATCAATACCTGCCAATTAGTTTTAAAATATATGGTATATAGATTTATGGGAATTTTTTATAAAGTTTTCCGTTTTACTCTTTAATATAGTCATCAAACCAATGTGACAAATATGATACAATTACACCGCGCCTAATAAAAAAAACATATTTTTCACTAAAGCCTTTTTAAATAAGTATTTTATAGTAAATTTAATAGTTCGTTTACCCTTAAATGATGACAACTATCAATCAATATTTCGGTCAAAAATTACTAAAATATTTCCGTCGGTAACCTTTACTTTTGATATTCAATATTTCGTTCTTGTACGTCTTATGTTAATATCTTGTATATAATAAGATTTCAAATTTAAATGAACGAAATTAAATCGTTTTAATATAAACCACTCAATTTTGAGTGTTTTTTTTTTCATAAATCCTAAACGACGATGTAGATACGGAACACTAAAATACTTGTTTACTGCAATTATTGAAACCTCGCCCCTAATCGTGCATACCAAATTAACTTAATTGTGTACGCACAGGTGAAAAGTATTTCGTAAACTCGAACGTCTAATGATCAATTAACAATATAATACATAAGTGTATTTTACAGTAAAATGAAAGATCATAAAAGTAAAAAAAAATAAACTACGAAACAGGTATAATATTAGAAAACTAAAGCGCATGCCCTGCCCCTTAAATAATATATGTATAATGTAGATACAAAAAAATATGTACTCTGTTGTGTACACTCATTGAGCAGACAACAAATACCATTGACAATAGTCATCGTCATCATCATCATCACCATCATCATTGTTACCCATGAAAATCATTGTCATAAATGAATTTCTCCTCATCGAAAACTTTATAAATTCTCATCTCTTATGGTATTATTCACTTTATGTGAGCGCACATGCACATATTATTCTCACGTGGTATTGAATAGTTCGGTTTTTTATGTAGCAGCAAGTGAATTTAAAGAGAAAATGAGCGAACCTGGAGAAATATTATATAGTATTTTTCTGTTTTTGTATCTACACAAGTTAATTCTCTGTATTTCTTGTGTGTTACGTGTGTTAAATGAAACGAATGGAAAGAAAAATAACAAGCGGCTAAAAAACGTCTGTCAAAAATAAAATGAAAAGCAGTTTGCATTCTCCGTCGAGCAAGTTTCATCGACGGCTACAATAATATATTTTTTTATTTTATTAATTTTTTTTTTATGTATGTTAAATGCGGAGTGATTTTCCAATTTTATTTATTTTACAAAAAATATGTTAAATAATTAAACAATTAAGTTATTTAAATAAATTAAAAAAAAATGTTGAAGTGAAACGCAATTGTTTGTGCACGATCGATTTATATAGAAAAGTGTGTGAAGTGATAAATAAGTAGTTGTCATAAGTGATAATTAAATTTAATTTAAATCATTATCAATTTATCATTGTTTTGTTTTTGTTTTAAAATTTTAAAAATCACAGTAAATTATTTTGTTTTGGTAAATAATAAACTTTCCCCTTGAAACGGAAAATTGTATATAATTTTCTATTTTCCCATTTTCACGCAACTCACACATTGTAAAAATATACGGTGTGTACGGCCGTATACATACACAAAAATGTATTCTTTGTAACACTATAGTGTTTGATGAGTATATGTATGTGTGTGTGTCGTGTGTGTGTGTATGCTACTATCCGCGAAGACAAAACAAAAACAAAAAAATAAATAAATAAATTCGCGGGTGTGATAGAGTCACGTGGTTGATTTATTGTTGCTGAATTGCAATTTATACTATACCGTCTATATATATGCGATTAGTGTATATATATGTAGGTATATAGAACTATCTATATAACGTTGCTCTAATTTATGAATTATTTTTTTTTAAACAATGATATTGAAGATGATTTAATAAATAAATAAAGAAAAAAAATTTAACGAAATATTATTTAAGTGAAATTTAGTGATTTTTACAAGTTTTTTTATAATTAAAATTATTCTTGTTTTTGGTTTTGTTTTTAATTTAAGTGATTTAATGTTCTACGGGAAAAAAATTATTTATTTTGTTTATAATCTATATATATGTACATATAAATAAGCAAATTATGTTAATATCAAATGATCAAGAAAATTTTAAAAAATTATTTGTTACTGTGGAATTGGAAAAATTTTCAATATTTTTAATAAATTCATCAAGAATTTTTTTTATTATGTACTGTATATGATTTTTTTTTTGGTTAGTTTTTTTTTTTTTTTTTTTTGATTATTTATGATGACGATATTTTTATTGATGTTATTTATAGGAAAAAAGAACATTGATAAATGTTTTTGGTGTTATTATCAAAATATTTATTATTCTACTAGACAAGGTAATATATATCTATATTTTTGTCTATATAGTAGTAGTTTTCTATATATTATATATGTAGTTTAGTTATATTATAATTGATAGTGCTGATAAATTAGTTTTATAAATTATGTGCTACGAGGAAAATCTACTCAGAGGAAACAGATTTTCTTTTACGAGTACTATATAACTAATTCATATCATGCGTGATGTATGGTTGACCAGATGTTTTTTATTTTGATATCGAGGTCAAGAAAATTAAGTATATATATATATATATATATATATATATATATATATATATATATATATATCCAAATATATGTATATATATATATATATATATATATATATATATATATATATATATATATATATATATATATATAAAGTTGAACTTCGATTCGATTGATGTGGATAAGCGCATTATCACGAGAGACGTTAAAACAACTAAAGTAATATATAATCTTATACTATAATATAAAAAATATAAATTTATTACAAAATATCTGTCAATAAATCAAATTACTTTAATATTAAAAATGAAAATTAATTAAGCAAAATAAAAATTTAATCTTATCTTTAAAACGATTTATTTTTTGTTTTTGGATTTTGGTTAATCAAAAAAGAGGATATCGTAATAAATTTAAAGATTTCATCAATAATTTATAAAAAAAAAATATATTAAAGGTTATAATATATAAAATAATTTTTTGTCAATCGATCGATCGATTATTTTTGGTTAAATAAAACATCATCGCAGCATCATCATCATATTCCACCAATCAAACTTCAACCAATTAAGTAAATTATAATTTTATAAATTTTTAATTTTTTTTTTTTTTTTAAGATAACGAAAAATAAAAACTTAAAGCAGTTAATCCTAAATTATTATAAGATGATGAATACAATAAACCAAAATGTATATATGTAAATATTTTTTTGGTGGATTTTGAATGATGATCAATGATCGGTCGTATATACGCATATGGGATAAGATGAAATATGTATTATAAAAATACAAAGATGACCAATAAAATTAAATGTATATACAACGTATTCAGGAATTGTTAAGAATATACAGTACGGGAAATATTTACTATATAGTCTTGTTCAAAATCGATAAGTTTTAAAATATTTTCAAAATAGTTTCGCTTTTTTTCCTTTAAAAGAAAATCTAACCTTCAATTTGACCGACTGAACAATGAGATGCCCGACCGTATATTTGTTCTAGATATTATTAAAACTCAACCACATTTTACAGAATATAAGCGACCTCGCCATTAATGCAAAATTTTGATATAATTTCTGAAATATCCAGAAACGCCTAGGAACCACTGCACTTTTTTCGGCTAAATATTACTGCCGTTTGTTCGTTTGGTGAATTTTTTTTGAAGTGATATAAAATTACTGTCACTGCCTGTGTCAAATAGGGGAGGGCACAAAATTAGATTCCATTTTGCATGGTAGTCTCCGGTGGTCTATATAGTTTACGTGAAACGTTTTGGATTCATTTAAGCCAATGCGCAGTTTCTTTGTCCAAAAGCACACTGCGTTCATTGCTTTTTAATGTTTGGTATTGTTACTGCTGATTTTACTTTTTCTTGTTGCCAGAATAGCAGTACCATCTGCAAATGTTGCTGTGATTATAACTTTTTGTATTTGGTAAATCTCTGATTTATACAGCATCTACAATATCGGACCAAGCACGCTACCTTGTGGTATGCCTGCTGACATTCTCTTTATTTCATTTTGTTACAATTTACACGGGAACGTCGGTCTGCGATAGAAGATTTTGAATTTGTTAGAACTGTTTAAAAAAATCTCGGTGCAGTTAAAATTTAAGCCCTCAATGCCAAATTTGGTCGAAAAATTATGCTGCATCTAAGAAAATTTTAAGTCTTCGATTGTGTCTTTTGTTCTATATGAACTTGTTCTATACTGTAGCGTGATTTTCCCTAAATCCAAATTATTGGCTTGAGTTCTAGAACAGTAGTTGTCTGCACTATTGCAGACACCAGTCGTTGAAATATGTCCGAACATACTCCTCGTCTAGCCATAAACCGTTTTAAGGCGGGTATAGGAGTGCACTGGTTGGCGGATTATCAATTCTATATGAACTGATCATAACCATATATGGTACCAGCATAGGTTTGTCGCAACATGAATACTATCAACGAGCGCAGTCGTGCAAATAATTGTTGTGGGTCTCATTAATAATCAGTTTCGTGATGACACGGTTGGCTGGTATGGGAAATTTTTTGTGATATTCAATATTGATATGGTTAATCCTGCCACTCATATATTCCTAGAATTCCATAATCATCTATGAATGGATTTAACACCACCAATTTACTTTTGTTCGGAATGACCCCTTTATTACTGAGATAAGTGATTTCTGTCCTAAATGTGTCTTCTTGGACGCATTTTAAGATAGCGTTGTTTGCTCTTTGATATTCCTGACATGATTTTTGACTTTGGTTTATTATTTAAGATTGTTGAAAAAATGATGCAACCATGCATTAATTCGGATAAGCTTCGAAAATTTAGAATACCTCATGCGATAGCTCTTTAAAAAACGGGTTCTTTAGAACTACTTCCAGTTTGTGTATATTTGGTGGTTCGCTCTTCGTATACGAGTTTTGACTGATCGTCCATATATAGATCTTGAATGACAATTTTATCGGAATATTCGGTTAAGTTAATTTGCCAATGTTTTAGTTTTCAAGTACGGTGCTGAGGCTCTTTTGTAGGTAACTGTCAACCATCGGTAATCCGAAATGGGTAATTCTGGTGATTCACTCAAAACGATTTGTTGAATAGTTGGTCCCAACATTAAGTTATTGCTGAGTGATACTTTGGCCTATGTCTTCGTCGAGCCGTCAAATACCACTCTCACATTGGTAGTGGTACTTATTTGTTTCTGTGCCACCGCATATGATGTGACATATAGAACGATGCGGTTATAGATTTGTAATTGGAGTGGTTGGGAATATGCGTTATGTATGTCCTGTTTAGGGTAATGTATTCTCATGCATGTCACATATTCCTTTTTGAGATGTGGAAGTTTGGTAAACTTGGTTTCCATAGCAAAACAGTCTGATGGTCATGTATATCTGGAATGCCATAATAGATTATGTGGATGTCCTCGTAGTGATGGTTGTTTACTGTGGAACTACGGTGGGTGTTAATGTAATGAAGGTTTCGTTGTATGACGGTTGCATGGTATTCGCAGATTGCAATGTCTACTTAGTTGCCTTAAGCCCTTTGATGATTTTTTCACTGGTGTCAGCTAATTTCCGAATAGTGAACGAATTAATACGTGTGATGTTGGACTATATAAATAAGATTTCACTGTAATTATTGATGTAAAATTATTCATATCTCTGAGCCAAGATTTGGTATACGTTTCTGAAAGTCTCTTTGGAATGCCGGTATATGTAGATTGTAGACTAGGAAAATGATTTCATTTGAACACGCATTTTGATACATATTAACACATGCTGCCCTGAGCTATTAAGACTTGTCATAGCTTCATGTTGACGAAACGCTGCATATAATAAGTGTTGTTTAGTTTTAGACATCGCATCCTTTTAGACATCGACACCTTCAGCAAACGATTAGATTTTTGTTATTTGTTCTTTTTTTGACGGAACGTGTTCTTTTTAGAGCTTCCATTATGATTTGGATTTTCCTCTAACTGAGAAATTGGCCTATACTTTTTTTTAATCATTTGCTAGTTTACACCTATTTTTCACTGATGTGGGACAAATTTTAGGCTATACGCTGAGTTTATCTTTTGAAGCAATTTTCGGAGTCCTTTTTCGAGAATAGTTTTTACACTTGAACTAATTTTTTAATTCCTTTAATATTACAGATCATATGAAATGGCTGAAAAGGTTCTTCTAAGTGAGCCGAAAATAAAATAGCTTTTTCTTGCCATACTTTTGGCCCATCTTTCGTCGTTTCTAGGAGACGGCATATAAAGAGATAAATCACTAATCAGTGGACATCGGAGTTAGTAATAGTTTCGTTCTTAATTTCTCATATTAGTTGTTTGAGTTTATTGCGTAGAAAATTGAGAATATTTTGTTATCCGAGATGCAAGTCGTTTGTCACTTTTTAGCACCTTCAGTTTCTTTTTAACTAAATTCCCGACTTCAAGAAGATAACATTTGCAGTTGCAGTTGGCGCTGGTTGCTAACCAGCGCCAATTTGATTAATGGAGGATTTACCATTGCAAAAATGGTATTTTAAATATTTTTCACACTTGCCAATGTAATTTTAAGTACATTGGCAGTATGAGGCCTAGCATTATACTGTATTGAAATATTTGTTGTGACACATTTTTTATAACTTTTTTATCGTTTGCTTACAGTCTAAAGGCTACAGGTTGATTATTTGAACCAATTTTGGGAGCCTTTTTCGGAAATGGTTTTTAAACTTGATCTCATCTTTTAATTCTTGTAATGCTTCTACTGGTCATATTTTTATGGTCATTAGTTTTGCTTAAAGTTTTTATGTTTTCATCAGTTGCCTAGGAAATGATTGAAAGGCTTCTTCTTAGTGATCTTTAAACAAAAGTTTTTTGCTTATCACTTTTATTCCATGTTCCTTAGTTGTATCTAGTAGGCGGCACATAAAAAGGTGCTTGTCCTTTTTCGTGCCTTCAGATTCACTCTAACTATAATCTTTGACTTTAGGAGGATCATATTTACAATTGCTAAAACAATATATAAAATTCAAGCAGAACTGCATTAAACACTGGTTAACCCACACCTGCTCGATGGAACAAGATACCCCACACCTGCTCGATGGAATTGAAGTCTGTACGATCCGCGGGCCAATTCATTGCTAAAATATCTAATAATATCTAAAATATATATAAATTATATTCAATAAAAATTATTTAACACTAAAATTAAATGAAATAACAGTTTTTGAAGAAAATTGAAAAAAAAAATTAATAAGAAGAAACTGTGATTTTAGTTAAAACTGACATAAGGCTGGTTGTTTTAGTGATCTTTTTTCCAGCTGAAGTATTTAAAAATTTCGTTTGCATATTCAACCTACTTTAGTATTTGAGAGTGATAGAACTTCAAATTAAAACAGAACACATAAATTAAGAAGTATTAAAATATTTTATGGTATGCCCTATAAGTACGAATAATTGACAGAAAACACTCCCTGATTCCATTGATCATAACCAAATTGCCTGCTTTTCACAGAATATAGGTTGACAAAATCAAAAGCACCCTCATTTCGAATTCCACGACTAATTAAATTTCTGAGAAGCTTTATACATATATAAATAAGATTTGTTGTATTTTAACAAGGTCCAATTCCGATACTGCTCCTTTTGTAATCGCTTATGGGAGACGATGTAACCTTGCTATAATAATTTTTATTTAAATTAATTAATTAGCATTTCAAAAACTTTCCAGGATCTCAGTGCGTAGACTTCAAATTCTCAGGATCTTGTAGCGAGTAGGAGATGATATTACACCTTTAACTTTGGTGGCACGCCATTAACTTTGGTGAACAAAATTTTTATTTTGAAATTTTTTTTTGTAATGTGCGCTAACATTTTGCAAAATTCTATATTGATACACCGTTACACATCCAACTTCACACAGCTCTACAACAAAACTAATATAAACTGCATTTACTCTCAGTGAATTTAAATAAGCATATACTCACAAGCTGCACTGACTGCATACCATCGCTACAAAATCACAAGATACCAAACCTGGACTGCAAGCGTCAGTACATGTTGCGAATATAGGGAAACAAAAATAAACAAATAATCAACAATGGCGTGCGCCAAACTAAAAAAAATAGAAATATCCTCCCTTTTACCATTTTTTTCTCCTTTCCTCTTTTTCTTTCCCTTTCATCCTTTCTTTCTCCTCCCATATGGATCCCGATGCCACTAATACAAATACAGTATCTCGTTCATATCCTTCCTCTTTGTTCTATGTGTGAGTGCCAAAGTATCTTGCCAAAGTATCTTGCCAAAGTGCAAGATAAAAGCCAACCCGCAAAACAGGAGGTTCCGACACAGAAATGTTGCAACACTATAAAATTCTTTTTCGGGCAGGTCTCGCACGTCACGCACGCCTCGCACTATAGACACCACTGCTTGTCCCTTCGACACTCCAACACAAAAACACATATGCACAAATATACACATTTCTATGTATTGCCTGAACAATTTTAGATTGCAAAACCGTCCCATTCATTTTTGGACACCACTCACCTGAACAACAATCGTGACTCTTACAACTCTCAACCACTTTAAACAAAATCACTTTCCTCTCAACACCACATGGTTGGATCACACAACATGGTTAAACCAAAATTAATGTCTACCTTTCGTTCCTTCTTTTCTCTCATTTTTCTTTCCTTCCCCTTTCTTTTTCTAAACAACAAAACACAATTTTTGGCCTTTCATGGAGGTGCATACAAACATCCAAAGCATTCAAACAAGTTTCATTCCTAAAATGTATGAAGAAGGGCCTACCGGTTAGTGTAGCAAATATGCTACTGGTTGATTTAATAAACTCCTCATAGTTTCGAGACACTGATTCAAATCACAAAACCCTGTACTATTACATCACGCATCAGGCACCACCCCACTATAGCCCTACGCCCCCGCAAATGACTAGAAGCCCATTTATCAACATTCAAAAAAATTTTGGGCATCCAATAGCTTACTTTTAAGCTACAGCGGTTTTATATATTCACCTGTTGCATCTTATGCATACATTGCTATGACTTAAAATCTATAATTAGCCTTACGGTTTGAGGTAATATTATGTCAAACCAATGGCAGTAAAAGCCTTGTGTCTGAGAGATTCTACCCTTAAATCCGCTAGCATTCCTGGAATTTATGATTCAAGATTTGCTGACAAAATGAAAACCTGCCTGGTTCATAAAACAAAGAAAGACGCACGAAATTATCTCGCCTCATGACAAGGTTATGGGTATAAGGCTCTTAACAAGGTTATCGATAATCAAGCCCAAAACATTTTCATTGCTTAAACTTTCTACTCAAAAAAGCAATGATAATCATACAAGCTTAAGTTGTTCATATGTAGTTGATATCTGTTCAATTGGATTGAGCGGCAATGGTTTAAAAGAACTACTGGATCCACTTGTACGATTCTCCCATTAAAATCATTGAATCCAAAACAAAATGTATGGTGACTGGTTTTAACAACCAACGCCTCGGATTTTAATAGTGGCGGCCACATATTTAAAGGAGTTATTCGAATGAGTTATGTAGGAGGGGATATAAAATCGCATTTGTAACCGGCAACCATACTTTATTTGCCTAATTATGTCCACTGCTAAAGTCAAAATACCTTCTAAATGTCAACAAACTGAGATCAAGAGATCAGTAATTTTATGGAAATTTCTGATATCGTTCATGAAATAAAAGGACAGCGAGTTCACTAGCTTGGTCACTTTTTGCAAGCTGATCCTAAATGGATGGTGTAGCGATCTATGATATGGGACCATTTTGCAGGCGCAGATTTCGCTATTTGAATTTGAATTTTCATAAGTGACTTAAGAAGGAGAATTTCGATTAACTATTACGGTTTAAATTTGCAAAGGAACTTAAAATTGAATCCTCCAAACATGAAGCTGCCGGATATCTTTACAGGTTGGCATATAATTAAAGCGATGTCAAAACTTAACTTACCTGTTTATAACTTTTTATCAGTTAATCTATTATGCAGTTTGTTACGTAAATTAAAAAGTTCGACATACTTTACTATGTATATAGACTACAATTTATGTATAAACACCAACAATTTAAAGATCATTTTTAATCATCATTAATTTGTTATATCAAAAAAAAAAACATAACAAAACTAAAATCCTCTTCATCATTTCAAGTTCTCTCTTATGTGTATATAACAAAAAAAATCCTTAAACAAAACACATACAGACGAAGAAAAAAAACAAAGAAAATCGCAAATCCACCGCTGATTCTCTGCTTTTAATTAATCTGTCAATATTAATTCGAAAATCGGTATTTTCCAATGCGAAAATCTTTTTCTATATATATATATATATATATATATATATATATATATATATATATATATATATATATATTTATATATATATATATATATATATATATATATTTATATACTTATTTTGCTCAACACAACACATTAAATAAAAGAAAATATAATTTTTCTTTCTACATGTAAACGGAGAAGAAAATATTGAAAACTTTAAGAAAAGTAAAAACAGAAGAGAGAAAAAGTTGTGATATGATGAAAGATGATGGTACATATATTTCTTAAAATAAAATCGTAAAGAAAAAGTTAAATTTATAGATATTATTTTACGTACATGTATATGTGTCCGAATTGAAGATGGCATATGCGATCATTTGGGAATAATTTCGAAATGATTGATCAATCAAATATGGCGGCCAAGCTCTATAAGTTTTTTTTTTTATATAATTAAGTGAAATTTAAAATGTCATTTACAAATTTTAAATCAAAAATTGGTCGATTTATATACCAGCGCTCCGATTAATTTATGTTAATTATATGCTTAAATAATTTTTGATTTAATTTTTTTTAAAGTTATTTCGATTTGTGATCTTATTTACATAAAGTAAAAAATCAACAACATATATATTTATGAATATATGTAAGAAATATATAACATTAAAATTATTCGGCATTTATCAAACGTCGTATGCCACACAAATGTTCATCATGATCGCCATAAAGTCAAACCATCATCATCAATTCGAAATTATCATATTATATATATGTATATATATATATATATATATATATATATATATATATATATATATATATATATATATATATATATATAACGTTCCTACGAGTATATATCATTTATCTAAACCAATTTTTCTAATAACATCATCAAATGTCTATCAAATGTCATTTCGAGACGACAACAACAACAAAAACGACGACAAGAAAGAAAAGTGAAAATTGAAATAAGATTTTGATTTAATTTCTTTATGGTAAGATTTTCCGTTTTTCTCCCCGAGTCTCTGCGACAACAATGACAAATCAATCAATCAATTTGCTCTGTTTGTGTTGTATTATTTGTTGCTGTCATCTATGCGGTTTTTCTACATAAGCTTGGTTATTATTTAATATTAAGGGGATCAATCCACTTATAACCAACCATATACTAATTCTATAAATTACCTTTCGAATTTAATTAAACTGAAAATACATAGGCAAATTCTTTTTGATCCTTTTCCCCATTTCCAATTATTATCATTTATAGATATGTATTACGAGTAGTATATATCCTGTTATAAATACAACAAATCATACAATATATGAAAATCTGTTCGTTTGATATAAAGGAAAAATAGAAATCAGACAAAATAATGCATCATCATTTTATCCCTAGAAGGTAGATTCACAAAAAAAAAAAAAAAAATAACAAAACAAAAACATAAAAAAACAAAATACATAATAATAAAATCAAACAAAAATTTTAATTTAATTTTCCCATTTTCTTTTTGCTTTCTCTAATATGCCTTAAAAATAATATTTTTGTCATTCGTTTGTCTCTATTGTGAAAATGCAATATTTTTTCGTAGTACTATTTTGATTTGTATTTTCTTTAAAAAAAAAAACAAAACAAAACAAGCACTTTGTTTTTCCAATTTTCCTATTAATTTCTTGTGTTTTTTCTCTATACTATATATCTCTCCGGTTTTTATATGACATTTATGTCACGTGACTGATTTTTCTTTGTCAAAAACATACAAGTTTTTATTTTTTTGTTTCACAAAAGAGAACGCGCGCGGGAGTTGTTGATGGGATGTCGGAAAACAACAAAACAAAATTTTTTTCTATATTTTTCTCTAGGATTTTTTTTTTTGTTTTTTTTTTTTTTAATATGATGAGATGTAAAGGAAGATAATTATTCTATTTTTATGTTGTTTGAAATCCTTTTGAACGATAAGTTTGATTTCTTTTGAGATGTTTACACATTAATCTGCGGTTGCGTTTTTTTTGTAAATGTCTTTTATATAAGACAATATGATTGTGTGCGCAACAATAATTTGCATAATTTTTTATTTTTCGTTTTTGTTTTGATAAGCTTATTTTTGTCAATTTGACAGAATTATTTGCATGTAGTGAGAATGAATTATAGGGTAATTATGTATAGGAGCCATGGTAATTGATCATTAAAATTTATGGTAGGATTACGGGAAATGTGTTATTTAATACTTCTTAAAAAATTATATTATTATATTATTATATTATTATATTATTATATTATTATATTATTATATTATTATATTATTATATTATTATATTATTATATTATTATATTATTATATTATTATATTATTATATTATTATATTATTATATTATTATATTATTATATTATTATATTATTATATTATTATATTATTATATTATTATATTATTATATTATTATATTATTATATTATTATATTATTATATTATTATATTATTATATTATTATATTATTATATTATTATATTATTATATTATTATATTATTATATTATTATATTATTATATTATTATATTATTATATTATTATATTATTATATTATTATATTATTATATTATTATATTATTATATTATTATATTATTATATTATTATATTATTATATTATTATATTATTATATTATTATATTATTATATTATTATATTATTATATTATTATATTATTATATTATTATATTATTATATTATTATATTATTATATTATTATATTATTATATTATTATATTATTATATTATTATATTATTATATTATTATATTATTATATTATTATATTATTATATTATTATATTATTATATTATTATATTATTATATTATTATATTATTATATTATTATATTATTATATTATTATATTATTATATTATTATATTATTATATTATTATATTATTATATTATTATATTATTATATTATTATATTATTATATTATTATATTATTATATTATTATATTATTATATTATTATATTATTATATTATTATATTATTATATTATTATATTATTATATTATTATATTATTATATTATTATATTATTATATTATTATATTATTATATTATTATATTATTATATTATTATATTATTATATTATTATATTATTATATTATTATATTATTATATTATTATATTATTATATTATTATATTATTATATTATTATATTATTATATTATTATATTATTATATTATTATATTATTATATTATTATATTATTATATTATTATATTATTATATTATTATATTATTATATTATTATATTATTATATTATTATATTATTATATTATTATATTATTATATTATTATATTATTATATTATTATATTATTATATTATTATATTATTATATTATTATATTATTATATTATTATATTATTATATTATTATATTATTATATTATTATATTATTATATTATTATATTATTATATTATTATATTATTATATTATTATATTATTATATTATTATATTATTATATTATTATATTATTATATTATTATATTATTATATTATTATATTATTATATTATTATATTATTATATTATTATATTATTATATTATTATATTATTATATTATTATATTATTATATTATTATATTATTATATTATTATATTATTATATTATTATATTATTATATTATTATATTATTATATTATTATATTATTATATTATTATATTATTATATTATTATATTATTATATTATTATATTATTATATTATTATATTATTATATTATTATATTATTATATTATTATATTATTATATTATTATATTATTATATTATTATATTATTATATTATTATATTATTATATTATTATATTATTATATTATTATATTATTATATTATTATATTATTATATTATTATATTATTATATTATTATATTATTATATTATTATATTATTATATTATTATATTATTATATTATTATATTATTATATTATTATATTATTATATTATTATATTATTATATTATTATATTATTATATTATTATATTATTATATTATTATATTATTATATTATTATATTATTATATTATTATATTATTATATTATTATATTATTATATTATTATATTATTATATTATTATATTATTATATTATTATATTATTATATTATTATATTATTATATTATTATATTATTATATTATTATATTATTATATTATTATATTATTATATTATTATATTATTATATTATTATATTATTATATTATTATATTATTATATTATTATATTATTATATTATTATATTATTATATTATTATATTATTATATTATTATATTATTATATTATTATATTATTATATTATTATATTATTATATTATTATATTATTATATTATTATATTATTATATTATTATATTATTATATTATTATATTATTATATTATTATATTATTATATTATTATATTATTATATTATTATATTATTATATTATTATATTATTATATTATTATATTATTATATTATTATATTATTATATTATTATATTATTATATTATTATATTATTATATTATTATATTATTATATTATTATATTATTATATTATTATATTATTATATTATTATATTATTATATTATTATATTATTATATTATTATATTATTATATTATTATATTATTATATTATTATATTATTATATTATTATATTATTATATTATTATATTATTATATTATTATATTATTATATTATTATATTATTATATTATTATATTATTATATTATTATATTATTATATTATTATATTATTATATTATTATATTATTATATTATTATATTATTATATTATTATATTATTATATTATTATATTATTATATTATTATATTATTATATTATTATATTATTATATTATTATATTATTATATTATTATATTATTATATTATTATATTATTATATTATTATATTATTATATTATTATATTATTATATTATTATATTATTATATTATTATATTATTATATTATTATATTATTATATTATTATATTATTATATTATTATATTATTATATTATTATATTATTATATTATTATATTATTATATTATTATATTATTATATTATTATATTATTATATTATTATATTATTATATTATTATATTATTATATTATTATATTATTATATTATTATATTATTATATTATTATATTATTATATTATTATATTATTATATTATTATATTATTATATTATTATATTATTATATTATTATATTATTATATTATTATATTATTATATTATTATATTATTATATTATTATATTATTATATTATTATATTATTATATTATTATATTATTATATTATTATATTATTATATTATTATATTATTATATTATTATATTATTATATTATTATATTATTATATTATTATATTATTATATTATTATATTATTATATTATTATATTATTATATTATTATATTATTATATTATTATATTATTATATTATTATATTATTATATTATTATATTATTATATTATTATATTATTATATTATTATATTATTATATTATTATATTATTATATTATTATATTATTATATTATTATATTATTATATTATTATATTATTATATTATTATATTATTATATTATTATATTATTATATTATTATATTATTATATTATTATATTATTATATTATTATATTATTATATTATTATATTATTATATTATTATATTATTATATTATTATATTATTATATTATTATATTATTATATTATTATATTATTATATTATTATATTATTATATTATTATATTATTATATTATTATATTATTATATTATTATATTATTATATTATTATATTATTATATTATTATATTATTATATTATTATATTATTATATTATTATATTATTATATTATTATATTATTATATTATTATATTATTATATTATTATATTATTATATTATTATATTATTATATTATTATATTATTATATTATTATATTATTATATTATTATATTATTATATTATTATATTATTATATTATTATATTATTATATTATTATATTATTATATTATTATATTATTATATTATTATATTATTATATTATTATATTATTATATTATTATATTATTATATTATTATATTATTATATTATTATATTATTATATTATTATATTATTATATTATTATATTATTATATTATTATATTATTATATTATTATATTATTATATTATTATATTATTATATTATTATATTATTATATTATTATATTATTATATTATTATATTATTATATTATTATATTATTATATTATTATATTATTATATTATTATATTATTATATTATTATATTATTATATTATTATATTATTATATTATTATATTATTATATTATTATATTATTATATTATTATATTATTATATTATTATATTATTATATTATTATATTATTATATTATTATATTATTATATTATTATATTATTATATTATTATATTATTATATTATTATATTATTATATTATTATATTATTATATTATTATATTATTATATTATTATATTATTATATTATTATATTATTATATTATTATATTATTATATTATTATATTATTATATTATTATATTATTATATTATTATATTATTATATTATTATATTATTATATTATTATATTATTATATTATTATATTATTATATTATTATATTATTATATTATTATATTATTATATTATTATATTATTATATTATTATATTATTATATTATTATATTATTATATTATTATATTATTATATTATTATATTATTATATTATTATATTATTATATTATTATATTATTATATTATTATATTATTATATTATTATATTATTATATTATTATATTATTATATTATTATATTATTATATTATTATATTATTATATTATTATATTATTATATTATTATATTATTATATTATTATATTATTATATTATTATATTATTATATTATTATATTATTATATTATTATATTATTATATTATTATATTATTATATTATTATATTATTATATTATTATATTATTATATTATTATATTATTATATTATTATATTATTATATTATTATATTATTATATTATTATATTATTATATTATTATATTATTATATTATTATATTATTATATTATTATATTATTATATTATTATATTATTATATTATTATATTATTATATTATTATATTATTATATTATTATATTATTATATTATTATATTATTATATTATTATATTATTATATTATTATATTATTATATTATTATATTATTATATTATTATATTATTATATTATTATATTATTATATTATTATATTATTATATTATTATATTATTATATTATTATATTATTATATTATTATATTATTATATTATTATATTATTATATTATTATATTATTATATTATTATATTATTATATTATTATATTATTATATTATTATATTATTATATTATTATATTATTATATTATTATATTATTATATTATTATATTATTATATTATTATATTATTATATTATTATATTATTATATTATTATATTATTATATTATTATATTATTATATTATTATATTATTATATTATTATATTATTATATTATTATATTATTATATTATTATATTATTATATTATTATATTATTATATTATTATATTATTATATTATTATATTATTATATTATTATATTATTATATTATTATATTATTATATTATTATATTATTATATTATTATATTATTATATTATTATATTATTATATTATTATATTATTATATTATTATGTTATTATATTATTATATTATTATATTATTATATTATTATATTATTATATTATTATATTATTATATTATTATATTATTATATTATTATATTATTATATTATTATATTATTATATTATTATATTATTATATTATTATATTATTATATTATTATATTATTATATTATTATATTATTATATTATTATATTATTATATTATTATATTATTATATTATTATATTATTATATTATTATATTATTATATTATTATATTATTATATTATTATATTATTATATTTTTATATTATTATATTATTATATTATTATATTTTTATATTATTATATTATTATATTATTATATTACTATATTATTATATTATTATATTATTATATTATTATATTATTATATTATTATATTATTGTATTATAATATTATTATATTATTATATTATTATATTATTATATTATTATATTATTATATTATTATATTATTATATTATTATATTATTATATTATTATATTATTATATTATTATATTATTATATTATTATATTATTATATTATTATATTATTATATTATTATATTATTATATTATTATATTATTATATTATTATATTATTATATTATTATATTATTATATTATTATATTATTATATTATTATATTATTATATTATTATATTATTATATTATTATATTATTATATTATTATATTATTATATTATTATATTATTATATTATTATATTATTATATTATTATATTATTATATTATTATATTATTATATTATTATATTATTATATTATTATATTATTATATTATTATATTATTATATTATTATATTATTATATTATTATATTATTATATTATTATATTATTATATTATTATATTATTATATTATTATATTATTATATTATTATATTATTATATTATTATATTATTATATTATTATATTATTATATTATTATATTATTATATTATTATATTATTATATTATTATATTATTATATTATTATATTATTATATTATTATATTATTATATTATTATATTATTATATTATTATATTATTATATTATTATATTATTATATTATTATATTATTATATTATTATATTATTATATTATTATATTATTATATTATTATATTATTATATTATTATATTATTATATTATTATATTATTATATTATTATATTATTATATTATTATATTATTATATTATTATATTATTATATTATTATATTATTATATTATTATATTATTATATTATTATATTATTATATTATTTTATTATTTTATTATTTTATTATTTTATTATTTTATTATTTTATTATTTTATTATTTTATTATTTTATTATTTTATTATTTTATTATTTTATTATTTTATTATTTTATTATTTTATTATTTTATTATTTTATTATTTTATTATTTTATTATTTTATTATTTTATTATTTTATTATTTTATTATTTTATTATTTTATTATTTTATTATTTTATTATTTTATTATTTTATTATTTTATTATTTTATTATTTTATTATTTTATTATTTTATTATTTTATTATTTTATTATTTTATTATTTTATTATTTTATTATTTTATTATTATATTATTATATTATATTAATACAGTATTAAATTTAGATCTGATTAAAGCTGTGATCAAATTTAAAATTTATAATTTCGATTTTTTTGTTTTTTTACTTCTTCTCCTGCGGTTGGTAATAAAAATGTTGTTTGTTTATTAATCTCTAAAAAGGAAAACAAACGATCGGGGTTTTTTTCTTTGTTTTTGATTTCAATAAATACGTTTGATTTTTTCAACCTTCATTGTAGCAGGATCCTCATGAACTTTTTTCGATAATACACTTAAATTTGGGAATTCGTCTTGTTTTATTGTCCAATAATCTAAAACATTTATGTTAATATCTAGCGGTTGCAGATTGTAATTGTCGACATCTGTACTAGCTTTTTTAATTGCACTATGGTTGCTTATACTATTTACAGTTTCGGTTTGATTTTGTTCAGCAATATACGCATTTTTTAATTTATGTATGTACGTAAATTTAACTGTGACGGTTAAAGAAGGCGACGAAGAAAAGTATGTTGATGGAGTAGTTGTTAATATGTTACTATCTGATGGTTCTGGTGTTATTGAATGTAAATAGTATTAATGTTGAAAAAGTTTTTTAAGGTGAGCTTTGCTATTTTCTGTGTGTCTTTGACAAAATACAATGAAACCTAGGTCCAAAAATTATACTACATTATTTTCAAGTACATTTTTTTCGCGTTCTTTAATTTTTTCTTCAATATCAACAATACCAGTGCCATCGAATTAATTAACTGTTCTACAGATATTTTTAATTCAAGCCAATATTTGTAAAAATCACCCATGCAAAGTTGTTTTCTTTGCAATTTTAATGTTATATTTTGAATCGGCAAAAAAACCTCAATAAATTCATCTGCAAAGCTCTAAATAGTAATTACAATATGTAACTCCTATAATATATATGTTCATAATTTTTGCAATAGTTTCTAAAATCTAACATTCTTTCTATCATGCTGTAATTTGAATTTCATCGAGTGATATTGGTAGTATCGGCTGCCGAAAATTATTTTGATTTAGTATATTTCGATGAATCGGAGTTCTTAAGAAAGTTGATAAATTTCTCCTTAAGATAATTATTTACTGCACAGTATGCACGACACATTGAAAGGTATTTGCTAAAAATTCACATTTGTTTGTAGGCTTCCAATGCTTCGTTTAAATTTTGAATATTTATTTCACCAATGAACTTTAAATGGTTTAATTTGAAATTGAAAGCCTATATATGTATATATATATATATATATATATATATATATATATATATATATATATATATATATATATATATATATATATATATATATACATATATACATATATATACATATATATATATATATATATATATATATATATATATATATATATATATATATATATATAAATATATATATATATATATATATATATATATATATATATATATATATATATATATAAATCACTCGCCACGCTCTACTTATATGTAGATGAGATTAACGCTTAACGCATGTTTAAAACAATCTTTTCTATATGGCATAGCGTAGAGACAGTTTTATTGATCATTAATATGCGAGCACAATTGCATTATGATTCATTGGCACGCATTCAAACACAAAGCTTCAAATTACCAGACAATCTCTTCTCTATCGTTAATTCAAAATATGATTTTATTGAGAGTTTCTTACCGGACATACTGATTAATTGCTTGAACCATAATTGGCTACGTGGTATTTAAGCAGCAAAAAATGTAGATGTTGATGAAATTAACTTGTCACATACAAGAGTCGTTGCCAGACAAACTGATGCCTCTCAAATGAATCAACACTGTCGTTGATGAAGGCGACGCAGTAATGTATTCAAATGTATTTTTAAATTCACTAAGATATGCCAGTAGCTCGAATTCTACCCCACAATCTTAGATTGAAAATTGGTTCACCGATAATTCTATATGCTTCGTAATTTATCCAGATTTTACAACAGCACACGTTTGGTTATCAAGCTGATCACCGGAAATGTTATGGAAGCAACCATTTTAAAAGGAAAGTTTAAGGGAAAAGTCGATCTGACTGGACTTAGAAAATCCATGTATCTCCCATTGGCAATCAAACTTTGCATACTCACGTGTAGGTTCACTGCCACCCTGTTCTGCAACTTTAAGGTAAATTTACTTTCTTGTGCTTTATATGTATGACTTCTTGTACTTTATATGTATGTCAAATGCATGAAATATCAGATACCAGCATTACCAAATAAAAGATTGACTTCATATGAAATACGGTCTACAAAGAAGGTGGTCTATGGCAGGACAACGTCTTCCGAGCCCACTAGTATATATATATATATATATATATATATATATATATATATATATATATATATATATATATATATATATATATATAAATATATATATATATATATATATATATATATATATATATATATATATATATATATATATGCAGCTAAAATTTATTTTACCACAACTCAACAAATTTAATAACCATAAACCTTTTTCGTGAAGCTAAAGCGTGCACATAACACCCAATATTTAATCAAAATCAATTACTAATCAATTTATGTTAAATTTTACATTTTTTTTTACTTTAATAAATTCTCCCAATCAACAGCATCCCTTAGATCTCACATTTCTTTTTAGAAGTTAACATTAAAAAAAAAAAAATTGTTTATGATGTATAGATTTTTTTTTAATTTTTTTTTGGTTTATAATTCTTCTGTTGATTTTCCAATTTTATGTTGTTGATTAGTCTTTGAACTTCTAAAAGTTTTGTTTTTATTTTGTTATGTTGAATGATGATTGGCATTAAAAAAAATAAATAAAATAAAAATTACAGACAAAACAATAGAATTTATATCAATTTTATATGTAATTTTAATGTGTGTATGTGATTTTTTCTTCTGTTGAATAACCGAGACCGGGAAGTTATGATAATATCTAGGACTGAGTGGGTGGATATAAATATATAGTATATAGGAAGATGATTAGGTTTAAAAATAAACATATATACTTTTTTTTTCTTCAAAATCATAACTATAGAGCTTTTCTACATATAAACATATTTTTTTTTTGAACATATTTTGATTCAATTTTCTTTTGATGTGATTATGATGATTGTCTAAAACAGAAAAATGGAAAAATCTCTTGTATTTATACGTATAGTATAAAAAGTAAATTTTCAAATGCATTATACATATATATTTGTATATATGTATATATGTTCGAGAAATTCATCTTTTGTGAAATTTCTGAAAAATTTTATTGATTAAATTTTTCCTTTTGGTATAAATTTTATTATGCTTTTTTATATTCTAAATAAATAGAATGTAATGAACTCTGTGACACGAGACATAATCATTCATTTTCCAAGTCAATCTTGGGAAAATATACACAATTTTTGTATTTTCATGAAAATGTATAATTTGACCAATTTTTATAAATTCGAAGTATATTTTATGGTTATATATATATATATATATATATATATATAATATATATATATATATATATATATATATATATATATATATATATATATATATATGTATGTATGTATATATATATATATATATATATATATATATATATATATATATATATTTATATATATATATATATATATATATATATATATATATATATATATATATATTTATAAATAAATAATATACTTGTCAAATGTCACTCATAATATGAGTGATTGAGTTGAGTTTGACAATCATACATACAATCCAAATGAATGTTTTAGAGTGTATTATGCTTTGGAAAAATAAGGAACGAGGGTGGGTGGTTGTTTGTTTAATCGATATAAAAAACATTTTTTAATTTTATTTTGAATGTCACGAGGATTTATATTGTACCACCACGACAACCTGTTCAGTGTTTATATATACAGTTCTTAACAAAATTATTTATTCCATAGAAATATTTGTGCTTATAATTTATTCTGTAGTTGTATATATCGTGTATTTTTAACTTTTTTTTAATGTACTAAAAGCATAGGTAAACACTGTAATTTTGAAGTAATATAAAAAACTGAGATAGTCACTAAATTTTCTCTTTAAATAAAAAAAAACTTAGTTTTTACAGGCCCTTGCCGAATCAAGAAGTCATCTTTGCTGACAGCGACACTGCGCCTGCCAAATGGTTCTCCTTTTGAAGATCGGCTGTCTTTTTACTTTTTTACCGACCTTAGGAATTTTCTTTATTTTCTTATAGTTGAAGAGAACTCGGTAAGTGTTATCATCAAAGCATTTGGGCCCATACATGAAGCGCATGACTTCACTCAAATATCACCAGCAAGTGGAGATGAATTCTACACAACCCTCTTTCGAGTAAATAATACTTTTAAAAATATTTTTAAATATCTTAAATAAAGAAATATTCACGTGGTTGTTCTTTGTATTGAAAAGGTACACACAGCCAAAACCGTTGAACTACTTTTTATGGACTTTTGTACGGTGATGTTGATCCTCTATAAGTTTTATTAAATCTGATGAAAACAAAGTCGCATTTATTGTGTTTTGCGAAGAATGTTAAGGCTTAACAGGAAGGGGTTTCCCATATAGACTAACTCTGCCGAACATTTAATATTATCTTAAGGAGTAGCTCGTATGTCAAGAAGAACTAGTGGCACCAATGTGAACTCAAGTTGATTGTATAGCCTCTTGTTAGCATTCCGCTAGATTGTGTGTGATAAGATTTGGAACCAATTCGACACGTGCCTAGAACCTTGGTTAATCCTACGAACGTCTTAGATCCAAATTAGTTTTGTTCATATTTAGTTGTATTTACAGGTATCACAAATCTGACGATGGTTAAAACTGTCCTAATTCTGATTTGGTAAGCCTTTCTATTTTAAATCTTTGCCATGAAAGACAATTAGAGGTTTGTGTTTGGTGTAAATGGTAAATTGTAAGCTAAGTAAGCATATAAATCGTAATTGTCTATCAAATGCGGAGTATTTTATTTTTGCGTGTTTGTAATTGTTTGGAAAAAATGCTGGAGGCTCTACATTCATTATTCAGTTGTTCCAAGCTGACTCCGACGGCGGTGGTTGTTGCGTCTGTATATTATTACTGAGTGCAGTGTCACCAGAAATTGTTGGTCTCTTTTGTAGTAGTGCTAATATAATGTTGAATTTTGGAATTCAAAGCGGTACTGAATATTTTCTTATTGCGTTTTCACTTTTTGCTCAGAAGGAAATATTCCCTAAAGCATTTTTTTTAAGGTTTAAAAAGATAAGAGTATTGACTTTTAAAACGTATTTTGTAAAATTAATGTTAATCCTAAAAATTTGCAAGTTTCTCAAAGAGTATTTGCAAATGAATTTTTGGACTTGTAATCTTCTTCCGATTAAGAAGCTATGTGCATCGATGCACGAAAAAAATCCAGTCCTCATGTAATTATTCTCGTTTGAAATATCAATAAGCCTTCTAAAAGGTCTTCTAAAATGTTTATTACTTTTTCCAACGTTCGTTTAATTCAATAATGTTTAACTAATATATTGTTTAAGTGCGACAAATGATTTTGTTAAATTACTGGAATACAATTCACAAACTGTTTGGTTATGTAGCCCACCTACTTGAGTTACTTGAAAATCATCAAAATAAAGAAACATTAAAAATATTACTGTAAGATCCCCTTATAAAATGGTCAAGTTCTGTTGTCAATAATATAGCTTTAATATGTTCAATTGATAATTTTAATATGTTAGGAGGGCTAAAGTATAGTTGGAGTTTAATGTCAAGAAGACATCCCTCGATTACATTTTTACTTAACGTTGGGTTTCCAAATAGCACAATTTCACCTATCTTCTGAGATCGTAAATTTAAAAGGTGGTTTATAAATTTAAAAATTTATTTTTATTTTGAAAAAGGCACATTCTGTTTCTATAGTCCGAAATAGATTTTCTTTAAAGGATGTGATCAAAGGCTTAGTGACAAAATTACCGACATACGATTGAACTATTGGTATCTCCTTCCAGCTAAAGCTAAAATAGGCATGGAAATTTAAAGCAAAATTTAAAGCTGATTTTAATATTCGATATTTGTTTAACCATAGATTAAGCAATAAGAAAGATGACCCATATACGGACAACAAAAATTTATATCTAGAAACAATAATAATAGAGAAAGTAAAAATAAAAATAAAAAACTATTTTTCTTGGTCACTGTATAATGAAGGTTTGAAAAATATGCATTCGATAAGGAAAGAATAGAAAATTAAACCAAGTAGCCTTTCTATGCAATAAAATCTTTCTTTGTAGTTCAAAAATATATATTTGTATTTGTACAGTAAACCAAAACATGCTTTTTATTTTTTATTCAAACTAGTGGTCAGCATATTAGAGGTATCCGTACTTACTTTTATTTTTGTTCTAATTGGATAATCTTTTTATATCTCTATCTTTGGTTTAGCCTTTGAAATTGTTGTTTTGTTGGTAGCCACTAAGATTGTTATTTAATTTAGATATTTGCTTTGATGTGATTCTTAAATTTTATAGATAATTTTAGAGATGTGCAGTCCTTCAGATTTTGGAAAACTTATAGGTTATGTAAGCTTATTTGGCAAATTGAGCAAATATGTGCTTACGAGTTAACTTTTATTGGATTACAAATGAGCGACATTATTTATTTTAGTAATAATATTATGTGCTTTTCGAATTTTTTCTTTATTGTAATAAACCGGCTTTTACAGGCCATTACTGGTTCGTACCAATCCAACAGTCTGGTTTCAATGGATTCGATCCCAAGCTTGTTGTTCGTATTGTTTTAGGCAATATCGAAGGAGAAAAGTCGATTTCTGCTTCCCAGAAGCCGGCGGTTCTCTTCTCTGAGATCGCCGCACCATCCGCTTGCTATTCAAGTGGGTTAATGTGCTGCAAAAACGTTAAGCGAACAGAGAAGGAAATTGTTTATAATTATAGACAAAAGTATCTTTATGTAAATATTTTGAAATTTTCACTGAAAAATTATAGCGCGAAACGGAGAAATAATAAGTTTAAAAAATTAACAAAAGAATTAGTGTATGCAGAATAGTACACACACATATATAGAGCAAACATCAATAGCTTTAACAGTGGTAATCCTAGACCCATTTCAAGCAAAGTAAGACTCATGTCAATGTATTTTGCAGTGCTTGTTGGGTTTCCAAATAGCACAATTTCATCTATCTTCTGAGATGGTAAATTTAAAAGGTGGTTTATAAATTTTAAAATTTACTTTTATTTTGAAAAAGGCACTCTGTTTCTACAGTCCGAAATAGATTTTCTTTAAAGCATTTGATCAAAGGCTCAATGACAAAATTACCGACACACGATTGAACTATTAGTATAGCTAAAACTAGATTTTGCATGAAAATTTAAAGCAAAATGTATAGCTGTAAAATGTATTTTAATATTCTGTATTCCAGATCTGTTAAATTCATTGATATTTGTTTAACCATAGATTAAGTAATGATTTATCATTACGATCCAAAGATGACCCATACAAAAAAGAAGAAACCGTATTTCTTGGTTACTGTATAATGAAGATTTGTAAAATTTGAATTCGACAAGGAAAAATATATATTTGTATTTGTACAGTAAACCAAAAAATGCTTTTCTAATTGGAACATCTTTTTATATCTCTATCTATGGTTTAGCCTTTGAAATTGTTGTTTTGTTGGAAGCCACTAAGATTGTTATTTAATTTAGATATTTGCTTTGATGTGATTCTTAAATTTTATAGATAATTTTAGAGATGTGCAGTCCTTCAGATTTTGAAAATCTTATAGGCTATGTAAGCTTATTTCGCAAATTGAGCAAATATGTGCTTACGAGTTAACTTTTATTGGATCACAAATTAACGACATTATTTATTTTAGTAATAATATTATGTTCCTTTCGAATTTTCTCTTTGTTGTAAATTGTATAAATAATTATAATAATAATAATAAAATGGCTTTTACAGGCCATTGCTGGTTCGTACCAATTCAACAGTCTGGTTCCAATGGATACGATCCCAAGCTTGTTGTTCGTATTGTTCTAGGCAATACCGAAGGAGAAAAGTCGTTTTCTACTCCCCAGAAGCCGGCGGCTCTCTTCTTAGATAGCCGCACCATCCGCTTGCTATTCAAGTGGGTTAATGTGCTGCAAAAATGTTAAGCGAACAGGGAAAGAAATTATTTAAAATTGTTGACAAAAGTATCTTTATGTAAATATTTTAAAATTTTCACTGAAAAATTATAGCGCGAAACGGAGAAATAATAAGTTTAAAAAATTAACAAAAAAATTAGTGTATGCACAATAGTACACACAAATATATAGAGCAAAAATCTATAGCTTTAACAGCGGTAATCCTAGACACATTTCATACAAAACAAGACTCATCAATGCATTTTCCAGTGCTTGTTGTATGCTTTTCTTTGACAGATAGTAATGACAGTGAACTTATTCGGGATAAAGTTGGAGTTGAACACGCAATAGTACAGTGAGTTGGTTGGTCGATTATTTGAAAGAAAAATAAGGAATCGTCTAGATTTAGAATTTCCATTCAGAATCTTCCTGGATCTCAACTGTTGCTGTTTAACCTTTTTTATTTATATATTCTTTGTGATTCCGTCTTAAAATAACATTTTAAATTATTTCACTTTTTGTTAATTTATCTAATTTATAATTGAATAATAAATCTGTGAAATATTTTTTTTTAATTTGACAAAAGTGTCATAATACTATTATAATGCCATTAATTATACTATTAATTATACCATTAATTATACCATTAATTATACCATTAATTATACCAATAATACCATAATACCATTCAAATTGAGCTACAATATAATTTTGTGACGTTATATAATTTTTCCAAAATCTTTTTGAATTTTGAAGCCACTGAAAAGTAACAAACAAACCTGTTTGCTTTTCTAGTGTCTGAATAAATGCGGCAAAAAGTCACTTTCATACGGTCATTAAAATGACTAAATTAGTTAAAAATTACCATCTGTAAAAATTACAGAATCCTAACTATTCGAAATTTTAATTTGTTAAGTATCCGAGTATTTTTTGTCAAATTTTGTTGGTTTTGTCGCAAATCAAAATTAAATTCGTCATACTTAACGCTTTCTGGTCAAATTGGCAGTTCACAACCAACACATTCAAATTAACTAGATATTTACATTATTTGATGGTTTTTACTACAAAAAATACTTATATGAAAATATCACCATGTAGTATGCCAAAAAAATTGAGCTACCACTACGTTTTCGCGGTTTATTATTTTTCCATGAATTTGCATATTATACAGATAACTTTGGTAATGACTGTATTTATATATATATATATATATATATATATATATATATATATATATATATATATATATATATATATATATATATATATATAACATATATAATAATGTTAAAGGTTTAACTGTGAATCGTTTTTTATATTATTATTTATAATATATATTATAAAGAATATGATGAGACACTTTGATTGAAATAAAATAAAGTATAAAAATAAAAAAATGCGATCAATAATGATCATTTTATTCAAATTACGACAATATACTTTTTTGTAATAAATTTTCAGATTTGTGACAGTTTTTAATTTTTATTTTGGTCGGCTTTTCGACATATAAAATGGAATTATCATAAAATTATACATAACATATTTAAAAAAAAAAAAAAAAAAAAAAAAATAATAATAATAATAATAATGATAAGAGGTGATTGTACTTTTTGAGATCATGACAAAAAAAAAACCGTGATTTCACATAACCCAAGATTCCACACTCAACAAAAGACAAAACGAAACCGAACCAAAGCAATTAAGTTAAAAGGAAAAGGTAATAAAAAAATCATTTTTGACAGACTAATTGTCAACTTACTTAATTTTTAATTAAGAAAATATTCTCAACATCATATTATATGGTGACGATATATAATACACATTGCATATGATATTTCTTGACAACCAATTCAAAAAATATTTTTATTATCTGTTCTGTTTTTGGCAAATTTGTACAGTGTACGAAATTCATAATGTTAGGTACTTTTAAAAATAAAATTTATGCTAAATTTGTTGCCATCACTATATAACCTCAAATCATAAAAACATCTCTTTTTTCATATATACAATATTTTTGATAAACATTTTTTTTGTATATATATATAAAATATAAATTATAATAAATGATATCCATAAACATATCATAAAAATTAAGATTTTATTTTTTTTTATTTTCTTTAATTTAAATCTCTTATTATTATTATTTTTAGTTAAGAAAACAATTTTTTTTTTATTGTCTTTTAAATCTTATATAAATTTACACACACTTCATATATTTATTTATAGAAAATCACTATTAAATATAAGACATATACAATCATCATTAATTTGATGTTGATAACATATGACATTGATCAATATTCTTTAATTAATTATCTTATACATATTTATGGGGATTTGAAAGACAATTGAAATACCCAAACGACAAAACATAAAATTCTTTTCTCATATATTATCATTGTGTGTGATTTATGGAATTTAATTTGATTGAAAATTTAAATTTTGGTTTAGAGATTTTTTTTTTTTTGTCAAACACAATATGACGATTCTATTATTTATATCATAATACTTCTTATAGTTTTATAGATGCATGCTCGATCTATAAATAATATCATAAGATGCTAATTCATTCGTTAAAAGATTAACGATAAAAATAATCAGTTAAATTTTGGAAATAGTACAGTAGGGGAAAGATATATATATATATATATATATATATATATATATATATATATATATATGTGTATATATATATATATATATATATATATATATATATATATATATATATATATATATATATATATATATATATATATATATATAAAAATATCTTTATATTTTATTTTTATTTTTATTTTTTTGGACAGCACAAAGGGCGTTCTCAGCTTCAAAGTTCATAATTTAATTATGTTACCTATCCTCTTGTTTTGCTCATATTGAATATACTATAGTTTTTCTTCAAGATGTAATTTTATATTGTCTTAAGTTAAATTCTGATGACTAATTTTTATAACAAAATTATTAAAACTTGATTGCTTTTACTCCAGTGTGTAAACTCTTAAACGCGATACTGTTTTTACAGGAATTAGATTTACTAGAGAAATACGAAGCGCCATGCCTGAATTTCTAACAGAAGACCTAATACAATATAACATGCTGGGTTCGTTATTTACGCAAATCGTGTTGGGCATATATTTCTTTCAAGATCTCGTTGATGAATAATAGTATCTTATGGTAATAAATAATATAGCACCTCTGTTTTTATCAAACCGGAAGTTCTACGAAATAGTAACTTTAGGGATTATTTTTACTACTACTACATATTCAAACACAAAACATAGAAAAAAATAAAAATTCCCGTATTACTAGCGATCAAATTTTGGTGGAAGCCTATTAAAGTAATAAGACTAAGTTACCAATCAAACGTTATTAGACGCGTAAATGTTAAATACAAAATGTTTTTAATACCATGTTTACACCATAACTACTAAATACTATAATAATAACTATATTTGACTTATCTACAAGAATCACGTTTTGAGTAAATCGAAGTTAAAATTTTAAAAATAGTTTTTGAAATAACAGCAATAATAACTTTAAATAATGCTTGCATATTAAACAGTTATAACCATAAAAAATATATATTTTTCTAAACAAAAAACACATAATATGTTTTGTTGCTTATCCCAATGAACCAAATAAATTACATTCTAAACTAAAACGTAACTAACAATAACTCACATCATAAGGCATTTTTTTCTAAAACAGTAGTAAGTTTTTGTGAGTTAAGTTTTTTTTTGTATAGAACATAATATATTTTGCTTTAACCGACCGACCGATATATAAATAAAAAAAAACTATAACTGACTTAGGTAGTGACTTAGATAATGTTGTTAATAAATCCGACTCATCTACAAAAATTAATTAAAATAGAGTAGTTAAGTGCTTTTTGTTTAGGACTTCATTTTTTGGTTAGAACTAAAAATATTTTTAATTACTATTTCAGGACTAATGTTTATTTATTTTTTTAAATTTTTATGATAAAAATTAACATTAGCTATCGATTGGCATCAAAAAGTCAATTTGTCAAAAAATGTAGTTAAGTCGTTTCTTTAAAATCACTGCAGATTACTTTTTCTATATACTTCTATATACTTACAATTCTTTAATAGTAGTAAAGTATCTTGTAATGTAATAAGGTAATATACTTGGCGTTCCACACCTCGAAAGTTACTTGCCATCATACGTTTTTGTAACTGATGTAAACTTATAGTAAATATAAGTGTTATAAAGTAACGTTTTTGTCAAAATATAACACTGCTAAGTTTTCCTTTGATGCTTTTGAATAAATCCTCAGATTTTTACAATTAGTCGTTTTTGCTTAATTGTTTCGATCAAACTTGTGCCTTTTTACAATTCTTAGGGTGGCACAAAATTAAATCTGGCTAGAATATTTTTGATTACTTATGCTTTTTATAAAATTAAATTATTCGTTATGCAAATACTCTTACAGTAGATTTCTGCATTTATCGTTATTTTGATATCTTCTTATTTTGATTTCCTTTTGTTTTTGATCTTGAACTTTTCTGACTGATATAATTATATATATATATATATATATATATATATATATATATATATATATATATATATATATATATAAATATATATATATATATATATATATATATATATATATATATATATATATATATATATATATATATATATAATTATATATATATATATATATATATATATATATATATATATATATATATATATATATATATATATATATATATATATTAAATATATATATATATATATATATATATATATATATATATATATATATATATATATATATATATATATAGTGCGTTTTCAATGGCAATTGTTAGTTTTTGCTGTACTTCTTTTCCAAAAAAATTTTCTGTGTCTGACGATTCCATTTACAACTACAACTTGACTTCTCTTTGCTAGGGAGCCTTCAAATAATTTTAGCAGTTTGCAATTCCATTTAAGTTTTTCTATAGCTTACCCATCATCAAAATTTGATGATCTACAGTGTCGAATCCTCTTTTGATGTCGAAACTGAGATGATGAAATAATTTCAATCGCCTTTAAAAATTTTTTTGAACCATTTTAAAATTATTCTTTTTATAATTTTTTTTTTGATTTACTGGTTAAGATAGATGATCTATAGAGTACAGCCCATCTATCTTGCCCAGATGGTCGATAGATTGGTCGAGAATTACTAACATCGCAGGAATTTTCCATTTTTTTTGGCTGGTCTAACTTTTGCTTCTTTTAAGCATCATTAAAATTTACCCTCTTCAAGGCACGTTGGAATTAAACTAGCCAATTTTTGGTCGATAAAGTTCGCTGAATATTGTAGACATTTGATCGATACATTATCAGTTCTAGTAGCGGCGTTACTGTTGTTAAATTTTTTAAATGGCTTAGTTCAAACGGCTTAGTCACCACATACTGAAGGTAGTTAAATTAATTTGTATTCGGTTTTGTAAACTGTTTGGTTAAGTCTTGTGCAATATTCACAAAATAATTATTAAAATATTAACGTTTTTTTTGCTTCCTTACAAATTCTATATTGACCTCTAAAACATAGGACAGGTCCATTAAATATAACCATCTTATATATTAAATATAAGAATCTCCACAGTCGCTTTTGATCAGCTAAATGTTTACCCATTTGTAAGTGTATGCGTCTACGTTTAGCTTGCTTCACTTTAAGATTGACCAACGATCTATAAAATTTGTGTTTTTCGCAAACATATTCGTTTTACTAGATATTAATCTTTTTACTTAAAAAAATTATCTTGTATTCTCATTAAAACCTTGATCTCTAATCTCTTCATCTCTTATCTAAGCAGCCTAATGTTTTTGAAAGATATTACGAATCCGACTTTTAGTTCCACTTGGTTTCCGAAAATGAATAACACTCTGTATAAATACACTCTCTGTATATATAATTTCGTTTTGAGTGGAGTCGGGTGATCTCGCAAATGTATTTGTTTATTTTTTAGATTTTGTTGTTGTAATCCAATCTCACTCAGAAATAACATTTTCTTTGTTTTCTTATTCTCTTGGACCAGCCTTTCCCTCATTTATATAAACTCTCTTTTGAGATGCATATAAGAGTATCTTAAGAGTATGTTTCCCCTATATTATTAAATCACTTGTTAAAAATTTGACTTCTTAGCCAACAAATTGTAGAAAACTTTTTTCATGGTGTGGTCGAATTTACAACAGTGTCCTTTATTGTCAGTGGTAAAAAAAACCTTTCTCTTATTGGTTAGTATGAACTTAATAAAACTAATAAAAATATGTAGTATAATTTTAAAAAAATTATAAACTTTTTAGTTAATTTTGAGTGACTGGATGAAACAAAGATCTTTCTCTGTTCTTCTGACAGTAATTTAATTATGTTACCCCTCACCTCGCGTTGCTTATATGCTTATATTGATGATGTCAGATATCTTCTAATTTACTCATCAATTTTACTTTATTTTTGTTTAATTTAGGTGGCCATAATGGATTGAAAACTGTTCAAGCATTGTTAAAATAATGATTACAAAGTAAATTTTTAAACATTCAGCTGTTTCAGTATCATCTTTAAGCATTTAATCGTTAACCATAACACAACTTCGAGAATTGCTTATTGAAAATATGGTTCTTAAAATGTTTCCAAAATTCCTATGGCAATTTTTTAAAAAATATATGTACTGTTTGGTACAGTTTTTGTACTTATTTTTCAATTATCGTTTGACCTAAGGTGTGAGCTAAATGGGGTTCAAATTTTCAGTTTTTCTAATTAATTTATAAATATTGGCAGCAATAAAAAATTGGTTATAGGTTTGAAATTCAGCAATATTTAATAAAGCTTAAATGGATCTTAATCCAAACTATATTTTTGAAAATATTAAAGCTGCTAAAAAAATAAAACGGAATTTACTTAAAATTGATGAAGATATTAAGGTATAAATACCCTTTAAATCTGCACTGTTATTTTGAATATTCATTCGTGGAAATAAAAATAAGATCGTAAAAAATCACGACAAAGCTATCAGTATGGTAAAACAAGCAACAGCTGAACATGTATTGCAAAGGGAGCACATCTATCGACTAGAGTCTAATGTGGATTAAATTAGTCCTAAACCTTTTCAGATCAACGATTACTTTTTCTTCAAATATCAAATAACCGGTCTAACTGGTCTAACCGGTATAGTAGGCATTGATATAATTTAAACTTCCTTCGTCTTATTTAGTAACAATGGTAGCTTCAACTATGCTATTTTGCCCCCGGTCACAATGGCTACAGAGGTGATCTCCGATATGTTTTTAATTTGGTAGATTCATTAAACCTACCACAAATATTGTGTCTCAGAAATTGTTCTAAATTAATTTAACTGGCTTAGTTATTGATCTTTGTCGTGAAATTTTTTAATTTTTATGATCTTATTTTAATTTCCACGAATGGATATTAAAAATAATAGTGCAGTTTTAAAGGGTATTTGTACCTTATTATCTTCACCAATTTCAATTAAAATCCGTTTTATTTTTCTAGTGAAAAAAATACAATTAAACTTAAAAAAAAAAATATACAATAATTTTTATAGTCGGGGATGATTTTTTGTTTGGTATTTGACAAAAGTTTTCTCACGGTTAAAATATTTTATCAAATGATAAATATCTGATGTAAACAATTATACTGAGTAACGATATATTTAACTTTACTCTACAGACAAATTATTTCTAAATATATCTCTAAAAAAAATTTAAATAAAATAACCGAATATCCAAATTGACATATATATATATATATATATATATATATATATATATATATATATATATATATATATATTTATATATATATATATATATATATATATATATATATATATATATATATATATATATTTATATATATATATATATATATATATATATATTTATATATATATATATATATATATATATATATATATATATATATATATATATATATATATATATATATAAACAAAAATGTATCGATACACATTTCAATGGACAGAAAATTCCAAAAATGAATAAAACTATTTAACACTAAAACTAAATTAAATAACCGTTAAACCAACAAAACACCTCACTATAATAACAAAAAATCTCATTTTGATGTACCATTCAATCCATGAAAGCACTTTTCGATAAATTAAGGCTCAATTTAATATTTTGGTTTCTGTAAGTAAAGTATTTAAAATCATTTTTTATCAATTTTATATAAAACTTTGTATAATATTTAAATGATTAAAACCACATTTCACACATTATGACAATATACATAAACGTTTTAATCTATGCGATCACATATCATAAATAAAATTTTAATTTCAACCCAGCTCTAAAAATTAGTTATCGAGACATCCAATTTTAATTACCACAAAATATCAACTTCAATTTTAAAAATTTAACCAAACATAAAAATAATTAAAAAAAAAAATTAATTAATTATTTTTCTGTCATAAATCATCATCAATTCGTTAGTTAATTATTGAATTGAAATAATTGAAAATTCCAAAATAAAAAAAAACTTTATTTTATGACAAAAATCACAAAACCAATCAATTTCACGTGACTCAGCATAAATTGATTTAATTTTCTATATTTTAATGGTAAACCAAAAAAAAAAAAAAAAAAATTTGAAAATAATACAATTTTCTATTTCACTGATCAAAAACGCAAAATTCCCCAAAACATAAAAATTATATTAATTAGAAATAAAAATTAACACAGTTGACTGTTAAATTTTTTTTTTAAATTGTTCTGCGCTCATCCCAATACACATATATCCTGTCCTATACACATATATATGTGATATTATTATTAAATCAATAATAAACTACCCTTATTTTTAATACAAATTTTTATTTTAATGACAGCTGACTGATTTCGCTTTGATCTTGTTGAATATAATATGTTTACTATCACAGCCAAAAATATGTATTAAAATGAATCAATAATTTTTAAAAACCATATTATGTATGCATATATAATTTTATTTTTTTTATCTAATTATGCGTATTTATTTAATAATATGCTACAGTAACAGCAACATAATTTAATAATTGATTTGGTTTTTTTTTTAATTTTTTACATATTTGTTATAAACTTTTCAGTCAAAACTAATTTTCAATTCAAGTAAATTATTTTGTTTTCGAGTTTTTATTTTTTAAATATATTGTCAATTTTTATAATTAAAAAAAAATGCATCGAAATAAAAAAAAACAAATTATTTTTATATTTTTATTAATTTTTCATTTTCCATTTCCCTATAAAATAATAGTCGATATGTATATGCAACATAACAACAACATAACGTCATGAAAAATAAAAAAAATGATTTTTCAACAAATTAACAAAATTAATGAAAATCAATTTTTTATTTTTTATTGTTGTTGTTATTTTATTTAATTCGAATCATTAAATAAATAAATTTATATATATATATATATATATATATATATATATATATATATATATATATATATATATATATAATTTTTTTAATTTAAATTAAAAATGGTCCAGCTTTTTTTTGTCCGTCTGTTATGTTTAAACATTGGGGCAGTGAAAATGACAATGTCTGTCTATTTTAGTTATATGTTTTTTTTGAATGTTATTTACCCAATTTAGAACCACACGGTGTTATTGTGTATTAAAATTTTGAAATTTGTCAAATGTTTAAAATTTAAATAATTTAATTAACGTTTTTTTTTTGTTTTGCAGGTGAGCGAACCGAATCAAACTGGCCAGGTCCAATTGTCAGGTATATATATGCAATGATAAATGTATATTTAAATGTTATATAATTTATTGATTTGTGACTTGAAATTTGGGAAAAATAAAGGGTGATAGTTAGTTACCTTTATATAAAATTTTGACATTTAAATTTGTCCTTGTTTCATTGAAAATAGATGGATGGAACAAAAATATTTGATATATATAATAAACGAAAAGAATCCACATCATTCATATATTGTTGTCTTGATGTATGAAATATATAAAAAAAAGGTCAAATTATTATCATTTTTTCTCGTTCATCTCAAAGAAATAAAAAAAAAGCTTCAAGAAGATTTTGCTTACATCATTCTTTCTTATATCATATCTACTTACGTATAGCTCTGTAATATTCAAAATAAGATAAAAATTAAACAAACAATAAATATATTTATATATATACATAAACTATATAAAATATAGAATTATAAATAAATTTTTTGACATTTGAGTGATTGATCTCTGAGTGGTTGTCTATCTTTGCTGATTTAAATAACAAAACAATACCACAATTTATATATATATATATATATATATATATATATATATATATATATATATATATATATATATATATATATATATATTTAAAAATTTCCATTTGATGTTGTTCTTGTCTTTTTGTCTGAATATTTGCGTTTCCAATTCGAAACGTATGCGTGTGTCTGACCCTTTATTTAATGAATATATATATATATATATATATATATATATATATATATATATATATATATATGTATATATATATATATATATATATATATATATATATATATATATATATATGAATATTTATTTAATGAATATATCTATGCAAGTCGTATACATCCATCTTGGCTACAAGATGTGAGATGGTCATCCTAACTTGGACCTTGTAACCAAAAGGACTGAAACAATATTTTTAATCCGATTGTTATACTGATGATAATAAACCCAATAGGTCGTATATCTTTGAGATCTCTGAAAAAAACAATATTTTTGTAAATTTGCTTGCTTGAGGTAGAGGTAGTAAAAAACAAGTAGTCTTGGATTGGATTGTCCTTAATACCCAGAACTGATACCATTTGGCTATTATTTCTCGATTTTCGATAGGAATATTTTGTAAGAGATCGTTCAAATAAAAATAATTTTATTATACCACTTACCTTTCGAAACGGTTCACTATATTTATCTGTTAAATAATGTATTGCTGCCGCTGCTTGAAATGGAGCTGAGTTGGTACCATATAGGTGACGGTTTTTAATCGATAATGTTTTTGATTTGATTTTGGGTCATTTTGCCAAATGATTCTGTGGTAATTTTATTGGAATTTGATATTTGAGTTTGCCGAAACATCTTCTCTAGGCCAGCAGTAAAAACATATTGATGTTTACGGAGGGGAAGTAAGATATTAAGCAAATTATCTTTAATAATGTTTAATAATGTTCAATTGACCTATATGCAATAATCCTACCAAATTTTAAATTAATTGCCAGAGAACGAGTGCGATTGCCTTGTTCAAATTTCACATCATGAAGCGGCTGGAAAAATGATACACATTCTAAAATCCATTTCTGACTCTACATTGGTATCCATTGAAAAAATTTGATTAATGAGGTTGAAACTCATTGAACTGTTTATATAATTCGGGAGTTTTGGACAACCTCTCGTTTAACTCTTGAACGGATGCATCTTTGCCCTTGGTATTGGTCAAGGTAGTAAATTTGGTAGTTTTGATACCTTTCCGTTTAATTAAAGCTTCCATCGCTATTAATTTTATTGATTGGTATTTAATCGTTAGCCAAGCTGCCATTTGTCATCTGCCAATAGAAAGAAATTAGCAGGCGTTAAATCTGGGTTACTCGGTAATGTCTCCATCAAAAGATATTTCCTCGACGACTTATTAACCTTTCAGGAAATAATTCGTGAAGAGCAGCTAACGAGTTATTGCTAACAAAAAACGTATTCTACTTGTAATCAATCTGGTTTTGAATTTCTGTAGCCAGAAAATTCCGGATCATATGGTGGCCCCAGCCACATAAAATATGAAAATTCACACGAAAATTGCAGCCTCCAATCCCGTGAAATGATCCATCTATACTAAATAAAATAAGCATGCTAGTTAGGCTCGCTATAGGCGAGTCTAACTAGCATGCTTATTTTATGTTGATGTGGTGTTCATAGACCTTACCAAGGCTTTCAATATAATCTCTCGCGATAGTTTGATATAAATTGCTAAAAGTCAAATTCAATAATCATGTAAATTCTAGCTTACTCAGATCTCAATTATCGCTTTACGCAGATGATATGACCTTGGAATTTATTCTTGTTGGAAGCTTAACTTTTATCAAGAAGAAATTAAATAAAGCTAATGCAATGTTGGGTTTTATGTTTAGACCCTTCACATATTTAGCTATACTTACAAAATGGGTTAAATTGTGTTAGTATGAGATCTCAATACGAGATTAGAATTAATTGTATTGAAAGAGTTCAACGTCGATCGATGTACAGACCGTATTTTCCACTGTATTTTAAAAGCACAGCAGCACAGTCCATTAGGAATGTATAATCTTAGGGTTTAAAGGTTAATGATGTCGTCGTCTGTAAATTTTGCAACTGTGCCGTTATTGGCAAACTGTTGAGTGATGAACATAGAATAATTAAAGCAAAGTTTCTTCTTAATTAATCAGTTTGCGTTGTCATGGTATTAACACTTTTACATTAATATGGTGTTGCTTTTAGGATTGAGCCTAAATTAATTTGTGGATTAAAGCTGACGATCGTTGACAAATTTCAAAGCTTCCATCGAATATCTTGCGGAATTTAATAACCTAAACATCATTTACAAAATTTTCATATATCACATAAAACTTACAACGAGTTTTTTGTGCTCAGACAAGCTGCGTAAAGGTTTTATCGATGAGATGAAAAATAGTCCATATTATTTATTAATAGTATAAATTATATCGATCAGTTGACTATAATATTGAGGTACGTATCTTACTTCAGTCAAATCATAGAGCATTTCTTTTACTCATGTCCAGTCACATGCATTACAATATCTTGCACAATGTGTTTTAAATACTATAGAAATATTGGGGATACATATTGCAAAATGTATAAGAAGTCAAAATTACGATAACACCGCAAACAGGTCAGGGAAATATAATGGGTTGCAAGCAAAACTTAAACGCTAATCGTACAGCGCAGTTCATGTGACTTTGACAAATCATACGGATAACTTAGTCGGTAATTTTGCAGCTGTGTCTTGCCCTTACGCAACGAATTTTTTGACGTTGTTCAAAAATTTTATACTTTTTTTTTATCGTCAACACATCGTTGGTCTATCTTTAAATCAATGATATTTTCATTGGGTCAAAGTAAGTCAAAAACTGAACCGTAATGTAAAAGCTGGCCTATTCATTTTTACGTCAGGGTGTCTAGTTTACGAGTTAGGCTTGGTGTAATTTGTATTTAAGTCTCGGAGGAAGATTTCGTTTGTTTAAGTGTACTTAGTTTATCTGTATGTAAACAGTTTGGTATGTTAATAATGTTATGAACACTACTTTTTGTTGCCAAATTAGTCATCTTAAGTAGATTAAAAAAGTAGATGAACCCCAAACTTCAATCAAAACTGAGGATTTCAATTTTTTTTGAGAAGCTCACAGCTTCCTACACCGGAAGCCCATACTACCATAATTAACTTTCCTTAGAAGATCACCTATACTTAGAAAATAAATTTCAATAGGATTACCCTATATTTTTGAAAAGATGTATGTCCCAAATTAAATTTAGATGGAGCTATGCTAATATACTTAAATAAATCCTTATGTGGATGTATCGAAAACCCCAAAAGTTTATGTGGTTTCTGTGCGATTTTTAACGAGTGGGCGAATCAACGTGAATTATGATACTTTCATGATCTGTGCCCAATAGTGCGATTGTAACAGACTTAAGCATATAAAATCCCATGATCCACAAAGCACATACTTGCAGCCGGTGAGAATGCGCATGGATTGCTTATATACTCTCATCGCCATCATTGTAGCTTCGTCAACTATGATGGCACCCGCATGAAAAAGTTTATTATTTTTCCGGACAAGAAGTGACATTAAAATATTATCGTGACATATCAATTCTATGATTGATTACCAGTTGTAACTTTGATTTTGAACAAGATTTTTCAAAGCTTGATCTCGTTACTCTTCAACTGCCAAATCCTCGTCATTTAAACGATTATCTTCATTACGATATTCCAATAATTAATCGTTTACCGGTCCCAAAATCACTTATAGTGTGATTGTACGCAAATTCTTCAATCTCTAAAAGATTATCCCACTCGTTTCCTCGTTCAACATCAACCAACTTTGAAAACACGAGAGTCATCGTTCGGTTAAATCTCAAATTGATAATTTGCTAGAAGTCCTGCACTGTCGATTAGAATATACTGTAGTTATTTTCCTTTATAAAATTCTTAAAATCATAGGAAGTAAAATTACTTGGCTTGTTTCCTTTAGGAATAGAATGTATATGGAACCTCTGTCTTTTCTTACAGGGAGGGGAGGGGTTCTAATTTTATCACTAATGTATCCTCAATAAGCATTATAAATAAGCATTATAAATTCGCCTCTGTAAAAAAATGTGTAGATTATATATGTTAAGATATAATTTGAATTACTAAAACTAGAAAGCACTGCTGAGTATTGAATACTTTGGAAAATTTCTTGTTAATTTCTTTTGTAGAAAGGTTAAAAAAACAAAGCTTTTGGCAAAATAATTCAAAAAAAAGAAATATAGGCCTGAATGAAGATTAAAATTCAATGCATCTCTCTAATGTTTCTTTGTCAAAATTCATAGGAAATAAGAAGAACAAAGTACATTTAAAAACGGTTTATCGAATATTACATATTTTAGTGAAAAAAAAAATCACTATACTAGTAAGGTTTTATTTTTACTAGCGAAATTTGTGTCTTTTACAGTATATTTTTGTTGTATATATATATATATATATATATATATATATATATATATATATATATATATATATACATATATATATATATATATATATATATATATATATATATATATATATATATATATATATATATATATATATATATGTATATATATATATATATATATATATATATATATATATATATATATATATATATATATATATATATATATATATATATATATATGTATATGTATATATATATATATATATATATATATATATATATATATATATATATATATAAATATATATATAAATATATATATATATAGGTTTCGCGCACTGTGATGCTAGTGAGCTCATCGACATATCCGATGGAATAATTGGTATATGGTATCTGGCGTAGAATTAAGACGTTTTCACATTTGTATTTTCCAATTAATATAGTGGCGTTAATGATGTTGTTGAGTAAGTTTTTTTTAACCAATCTTATTAATTGTAGAATGTCAGGTGGAGTTCCAGGCAAGTCAAGTAAGTCAAACTTCTCCTGGATCTATAACGCTTTCAATCGATTTCTATGTTTTTATTTGGTCTTTAATTGTGTTTAGAATGTCAATATTAATTCCTGTGGCATCTTTAGTTTTGGCGGCCAATATTGCGTGATTGCTTAGTCATTGATGATTTGTAAAATTGTCTGCAATATTGGGATATACGGTGGGAATTAAATGATTTATTGTACGCTCATCCCATACCGTAATCTTGAATTGTTGAATTATACTTTTGCCATTCCAATATTGATTATTGGTGTCTCTGATAGTTGAACATTTAAAGCTAACTTCAATTTAATTTCTGTTTAAACACTCGTGCATAGTGACGTCATATCGATTAGTAGGAGATTGTCCTCAATACGCAATTTTTAATTTCCGTCCAATTTGGATTGCATATAAAAGTGATGAATTAATCATGATATTCATGCATGAGTCACGGAGTTCAAAATGAAACATATTTTCTCCTTGCCAGAACAGTATTGGCTATTGAAGCGCGTCATAAGTTCTGTGATTTTCAGTTACTCGTTAATCATTTGATCATTTCGACGTTGTCAAATTATTTTTCGGAAGGTCAGTTCTATATATTGTGCCACTGTGCCAGAATTCTACCTGTTGTTGCTCTGGTTTCCAGTTATTACATGTAAAAAAGGGATGATGAGAAAATTATTTGTTTCATTATGTTTCCAGGCCAAATAATAATAATAACAGAAACAAAAATAAAGAAATCAGCAAAATAACTAACATAAAAAAACTAATAATAATAATTAAAGACAGAGTAATAATTTTCTAACTCTATTGAATCTAATGGCTATCATTTTTTAAAACTTCTTTGAAATTTTTACTAAATTAATTAAATCAATAATAAGGTAATATTAATTTCACACTTTTATGTTTTATAATCTTTAAAATTGTTAATTAAATACACCTTTCGGTCTAATCGAAATCTTAAATTAATTGAAATTATAATAAAATTGTCTAGTCCTGTATATAAACAATATATGTTTATATAAATGTATGTATATATCAATTATATTTAAGACATGACATGAAAATAAGTTGTCCATCTTCATCAATCTATTTTGTTTTATTTCACAGATATATATACATATATACGAAATAAGATAGATAGATTCTACATCATCATCATGATCTTGTTTTTAATATTTAGATTGAATAATAATATTTCTATTCTCTATTTCAAGTATATTTATCTAAAAATCAAATTCATCATCTCATCTGTCTTGTACTATGCATATATATATATATATATATATATATATATATATATATATATATATATATATATATATATATATATATAAACTAACCTTAGAAATAATATCCATAAATTTTTCTACTATCTCATGTCCTGTATGTGTCTGTCTTCCGTGTCCATCAAAAAATAATTTTCCTAGTTATTTGTTTTTTTTTTTTTTTTGCTATTTTCATGCATGTGTGATAGATGAAATACGACATATGAACACACTAACATACACACACATATCATAATTTTCTTCTCGTTTGGATTATTTATCTCGAGTCAAGTTTAATTTTCATCTTAATTTTCAATTTTTTGTTTTTGTTTTTTCGCTTTGCTATATGTATGCTGCTGTTACTCTCTCTGATCCAATGTTGTTGTTATTGTTTAGAAGACAGCAGCACATACACATACACAAACAATTTGAATATTAAAAATGACAGATTAAATAGATAAGAGATATTATATTGGACAATAATAATATTTTCACTATATATCATATAGTATATAAATATATAGAGAGAAAGACAGACAAGATAGAAATTATATATATATAGGAAAAACTAGGAAAATTTCAAATTGACATTTAAAAAAAATAAAGTTCATAATAAAATTGATAAGATTTTTTAATTATAATTGAGTTGCAATTAAATTTGATTAAATTTTTCACATTTCAAATAATAGATTTTCTACTGTCTTGTTTACTTCATTTGTTTTTGATAATTTTCGATTAAATTGAATTGGAAGTGTGAATGCTTTTAAGCCAACCGACAGATGTACTATATATAAGTAAATATATGTTACGTGGTGTATATATAAAGTATAAAGGCAGGGATATAATTTATGTTGTCTGAAGATAGCATAAAAAAAACATAAAAAAGGACATTCTATCTCCTTCAAAACCTGTTCACATAAATCAATAATGATCTGTTTATGATCTATCACTGTTTATAATTATCCTTATATGTATTCTTTCTATTGTGTGTGTGTGTGTGTGTAAGTACCATATGAATAAAAGCAAAAAAATGTGATTTATTTTTATTACTTTCTCCTAAGTAGTTTCCATCTTTCTTTTTATCTTTTTTTTTTTTGGTCTTTCGGGTAAACAATAAACATTTCTAAGAAATTTAAACAAAAATAGAATGATTTTACTTCCTATTCTCGTTGTTAGATAATTTTATGGGTTTTCTTCGATTTTAAACATAAAACTACCCTGCCTGTATCGTTAAATCTTCAATTAATGCAATTTGGTTAAAAATGCTATAAATTAAAAAAAAATACATCGTGTATTGGGATATTATCAATATATTTCAGGACATATCACCTAAGGGCTCGATTTATCTCAGTCATTTGTTCGTATATACATAGTATACAGTGTTTTCCAGGTCAAGATAAATAACGAAAAAAAAAATGTATGTTTTTTCAATTTTTCCTCATAAATCATACATTTTGAGATTGAAAATAATTTCCTTCGTTCATACAACGACGTAACATATTTCGTAGCATTGGTTTTGATAGGGTTAATTTATAATAGAGTGTAATTTTCGTCTCAAACGAACAATTTTTTTTTTTTTTTACAATCTTAACTTCATCTTGTCCAAAGTGATTTATTCAATGACACAAAATAAAAAAAAATATAAATAAAAATCTTCGGTTTTAATTTTTTTTGTTGTTGTTTTCATTTAACATAATTTAGTTCGTGTGTGACTTGAGGATGACGAATGAGGTGACAGCTGTGGTTATATATAAATATTATTTTAGAAAATGTCTTTAAAGTTTTTTTAGTTGTTGCAGATCGTCCACATATCAGAATTAGTTTTTCGTTTTTTTTGCGCTCTTATCGTTATCACACACATATATAAATAAAATAAATGTCCATCAATTTCCACCATGGATATTTTCAAGTTAAAAGAAATTCGTGTCATATCTCTTCTCGTTTTTTTATTTTTATATTGTATTACATCCCATTTTCATCATTTTTATATTTTTGAAAAGACGAATACAAAAAAAAAAAAATAAAAAATAAAAAATCCTTTAAATAAGAAAAATATTTTTTCCATCGTCATTCGTCTTTCTATTTTTATTTTTCTTGTATATATGTATATATAAATATATGAGTGTATGTACATAGTATAAAGAAAAATACATTGCTTGGAAAATTTATTACCTCATAAAGAATGTCGAATGTCACGGATAACAAAAAGAAAAACACCAAGCAAAAGTAATTTATCCACCCTGTGTGTGTTATATATTTTTTTTTTACTTGAGAAAATAATTACATGATCATCGTATATACAAACATACGGTTAAGTGACATCTGGTTGTCATAAAATTGTTATATGACATTTAAGAAGAGAGAGTATACGCGGTCACTTTCCTCATTTAAATATGTACCAAAAAAAAAAAAAACATAAAAAAAAATTGTAGCAAATTATTTCTCACTTCCTCGGAAAGATCGTATATACAAAAAAATATGAGAAGAAATTATTTTTTAAATTTAATTTATTGTGTATCAATAATCGATCAAACCTATCATAAGTAAAAAAAAAAAAAACAAACAATTGATCGTATTTAACGTTCTACGCGTTGTTCTTGTACATAGTACTATAAGAAAGATGATCGACAGAAAGACAGAAAAACGGACAATAAAATCTCGATCAAATAAACCTATATATAAAAAAAGAATAGACTGAAATGAATAATCATTTAAAAAGTATATATAAGATCATTTCGAATTGATAAGATTGAGAAATAAAATGTATAAATAAAAAAGAAGAAAATATAATCAAGATCAGTCAAAATTGTTAGTTTTTTTATTTTATTTATGGAAGTGAGAAATATTGATCATGATCGTGTTTTATATTTATATAGTACTTTATAGTGTGAAATATTTGAGATCGATCAGTGTTGCCAGATTTCTTTAAATAAAGATGTCATGTCACTAAATAAAACAACAAAAAATAATAATAAAAAAAAAAATTAAAAGATCGATGTTGATCTTTGAAATTAAGATAAACTTATATTATTTCTTTGTACAAAATCTGAGTTTCTGATTAATTCGGTATTATTATTATTATTATTATTACTTTTAAGAACAACACGATCATGTGATTTATAATTTTTAACAGTTATACACATTTTTTGAAATTGTATATGTATAAAATCATGATGATCACTTGGATCATAATATAAAGTTATAAAACCTAAATAAGGAGATTGGTTTCATTTAATGTACTACAATATAATTAGATTTCCTCGTTATATATAAATATATTAAATGTGCTTTAAGCTCAAACAAAAGACAATCAAAATCAAAAAAGCAATATAAAGTGAAAATAAATGACATGCAACCAACCAACCGGAGAGGATAAAAGGATAAAAAAAAAAATTGCTTATACTACAAAAAAATATATACTATTCGGAAGGCATCTTGAAATGCCACTATAGTATATATACCATCATCATAATCATCATTTTCCATCCAATTTCATATTAAACTTATTTTAACTATATAACAGAAAGTTCAATTCATTTTCCCTAAAATAGGTTTATACACAACTGACCATTGCGGAAAAACCAATTCTAATCATTTTCATTTTCAAAGTGTATCGTACATGTATATATATATATATATATATATATATATATATATATATATATATATATATATATATATATATATATATATATATATATATATATATATATATATATATATAATATAGAGGTGAATGGAAAAGAATAACAATAAAAATGAAAATGAAAATAGTAAAATGATGAGATTACATGAAAATGTGTACCGGGGAAAAGGTAACAAAAATTACAATAAAATGCTAAAAGCAACAATAGATTATTACACTCGTTTTTTTTTGTCTTTAGTCTTTAGTCCGCATATATCCAAGGAATTGGTTTGAGGAAAATTGAAAAACAAATTAAACAGATAGATGGACAGACAGACAGATAATGGACATGAAAATATATGTATATATATCTATATAGTATATAGTATAGAAGAAATAGCTTCAATCGTCAAAGTGCTTTTGAATGGTTGAATTTTATGGTCATCCGAATAAAACAAACCATCATCATGATGATATTGACGACGACGATGATAATGATGATGATGATGATGATGATTATACGAGTATATCAGGAAATAAATACAAGAAGGCAATAATCATAATACTAATAATAATATCTTAAAAGCATATTATTATAAAAGGTTACAAAGCTTGTATCATTTCCAGCAAGCAATTTAATTGATTATTGATTTATCTTAACATTAATATTTGATAGTTTTGTACCATCATAAAAACAAAAAAACGCCGACTCTGCGTATATTACTCTCACTGTATACAGTATAAATATTATACAATTTCAAAGTTATCAATTAAAGCTTTTAGAGAAAACAATGCACATTCTCCTCGAAGTACCGATAATTTTTTGTTGTTTTCCTATAAAATTGAAAAATCAATGGGTGGTAATAATATATTGATTAAATTGTTTAAGTACATGAATTTTTACTTAATTTCAAAATTAAAATATTATATTGCGAAACAATTGAATTTTCCGCGATATTGATATCGCGTAATGATATAAATTTATCATTTAATAGTTTTTTTATTATATCCGCTCGTGTGGTCACTCTAATTCCTGGAAAAACTTTCTCTATATACAATCCATATATACATATTCGTACGTACATATACACAATAATCATAATAAAAACGAATGATTCTGATGAATCGAACCGTGTGAAAGATTTATGATCGACAAGGGAGTAAATTTTTCATTCTTTTCTTCACATAAAAACGTACATATTCGAGAAAATAAATAAATAAGAAAAACGAAGAAGGATTTCGTCTTTCTGTATATAGTATATATTTATATGCGTTAATAAAAGTGAAAAAAAAACCATCATCATCACCATCATTAAAGTGATGAAATTTGTATTCCTCATCTCGCACATATGTACACGTTATAATATATATTAAGTATTAACCCTATTGATCTTGATTTTATTTTGTGCAACTAGTTGAATGATGTAATCTAAGGGTTTTTATATATTTTTGTATAAATAAAAAAAAATAAAAAAGGAAATTCGATTTTCATCATGTGACATAACATATTTTTGTGATATACAAAACAAAATGCTTTAAAAGTAAATGTATATACACTTACTCCCCGCACCATTGTCGTTTCACATTTTCACCCTGTATTTTACCTAAAAATAAATATATATTTTCCAACCTTTTAATCTCTTTTTTCCACTTAAAGGGAAATAATATAATTTTTTTTTTATTTTTCATATATATATAAAGAGTGGATAAGTGGAAAAAGGTAATTTCTTGAATGACGAAAAGAAGAAGATATTTGGTCATTTTTCGTTATATGAGGGCGACTGATTTTTTTTTTTTATTTTTTATTTTTGTCTAGAAACAGGAAAATTATTTTTGACATGCTTTATTAATGTGTGTATGGTGGGTTGTAGGAATTTTCCGAAAGTAAAATTGACTTTTGACTGCATTATAAATATAAATTTGCCCAAAATCGAAGTTGCCAATTGAAACAATGATTTTAGATCGTTACAATTGTAACACAACAACATAACTTGATCTAGCTTTGTTATTGGATCATAAAGTTATTCTAAAAATTCATATCGCGGGTTTAAAACTGATTTTTGTAATTATGGCGGTTATTTTTTTCGTTTAAGCTGATTTGAGGCTAACCATCATGATTTTTCGAGATTTTAGCAGTTTTAAATTTATCACAAAAATTTACAGTTTTGGTAGGCTAACCAGATCTGGCACATATCGACCAGTTTAGTTTTATACTTAGACAAGCAACTTATAGAACGATTCTGGAAATAAAAAGCCATATACGATCGCTATTTAAAAGAAGTTTATAAATTAAACTTTGCAAAATAGATGGGTTTATTTTACGACAATGCTGTTAACATGTTTGATCGTTGTAAGGGGATGCAGCAAAAAATCCTAGAAGCAAACGGGAGCAGATTGACCTGCTTGTTGTCCATCCTGCGGGCAGATTTTCGATGCTTGAATACAATACTTAATTTTAAAGCATATTAATTTTTTACATCATACAATTTATGGTCCTTTCCATCATTACCATGAAATTTTGCATCATATCAGTCAGTTCGTTTAAAGCTGAATTTTTTTTTCCTTCATTACTCTTTTTCACTTTTAGAGCAGTTCGTTTAAGAATACTAGCGAATATATATGAAACTCCATGAAACTCGATACTATTTACGGTTGGGATGCATTCGGTGTAGTTTAATCATCCGTTGCTCTTCTTTCTTTTGACCGAAGTATCGGCTGCGTTTTTTTTTGCATTTCTTTGAATTAAGTTGTTCCTCACCGATAAGAGACATTGCTCAAAAAACAATATTATTATGTCATTCTTGGCACCTAATATATTGTATTTGCCCAGTTCTTTACCTGGGTTCCTCTATAGTAATGCTTCTATGCATAAGATTTTTCAAGCTATATATTCTATGCTTTTCCGTTGCGTTTTATTTTTTATTTCTAATTCCTTGGAGGCCAATGGTACTATTCTTTGAAAAGTCAATGTTGAGTGACTATAAATTTTATGTTGTTTTATATTTCCTTTCTAATAAACTAAAAATCGATTGAGATGCCATAAATCTACGCTTGCGCTTGCCGCTGATTTTGGGCAAAGTTTAAAATGAAAAAGTTTCAAAAAACACAAAATATGTCGACAAGCATCCACTAAGATAAATTCCAAATTACTTCCTGGGAAGTTAATACTCTTTTGAGTCCACCATTGTTGCGTTAATACATATATATATATATATATATATATATATATATATATATATATATATATATATATATATATATATATATATATATATATATATATATATATATATATATATATATATTTTGATTGATTAGATTAATTAGAATGTATTGCCTAGGACAAACCAGGAACAACCGGAATGCGGGGCACCACCGTAAACCAGTGTTACATATAACAAAACCGAAGGAGTGGTTAGAAATGTCAGTTACGACAAACTCGACTCGGTTACTGACACCTAAGCGATTAAGCAATCGACAACTAGTATTTTTTGTGGAGGAGGGAACGGAAATGTATAAGTCAGTAATGCTGCAGAATTGGTCCGGTTTCCCGGTAGCCAATATTCAAACTATTTTTAGTTAGTACAAGACAATCATAATTATAATGAACCGCTCTGCATTCGCATTCAATGGATGTAAGAGCACATACAAATTCTCGAGGGATAAGTAAAAAAACTAAAAGAAAATGTAAAAATGGACTATCAAACTGATCCAGAAGTTCCGGAAAATATCGTTTATATTACTGATGAGGATGAATTAGCAAGAGAAATTGAGTGGGTTCGAGTTAAGGGCCAACGAAAAAAAAAGGAAGTTAAACATCACGCCGAGCCCACCTAAACCAAGGGAACCTAACAGGACAAAATCAATTAAAGAACAAAAGCCAACGAAGAAATGAAAGATTATGACTCTTTATTACAAAATCAAAACAATTAATCCCAAAGACAAGTTTAAAACCAAACTTATAAATGGTAGCAATGTTAAAATTAATGTGGAAATATACAGCCACTGAGAAATAAAAACTCATTTCTCAATATAAAAAGTGTCAATCGTATGGGTATATCCAACCTCACTGCTTCAAAGAACAACGCTTCGTAAAATGTCTTGGAAAACACCCAACAACATTTTGTAATTAAATTAAAAGAAGCATTAGCTCAATGTGTACACTGCGAAGATCATCATCCAGCAGTTATAAAGGCTACAGTGTAGTTGTTGAGTTGCAGAGAATTAAAGACAAAAAAAATGAGCTGGAAAAATATAGCACTCAGAACCAATTATCAGCCTAATCGTCGCTTAAGTAACATGAAAAATAGTACAAATCTTCAGTTACATCTATAGTGCAGCTGTATATGGATAATTTGCACATGCGCAGGTAACAGCTAATGCTCCATGAAACGCTTCAATTGATTCTAAATAAGCTTCATTTTACGTAAGGATATACAACGAATTGAATATAGCAATAAAAGAGCTATCACTAAACAAAGAAATGTGTAAATATCTTAAGATCGTATATGCTGGAACACCAATAGGCTTCAGCAACATCAGCAAGAATTGCAATTATTTCTAGATACACAAAACATTGATATTTATTTTATATCAGAGACACATTTTACCAAAGAATCATTTATTAAATTTAGAAAATATAAAGTTTACCATACCATACACCCAATCAACTTAGCCAGAGGTGAAAGTGCAGTTATAATAAAGGATAATAAAACATTTTGAAAAGGAAAAATGATCAATCTACGACAGTAAATTCTACGGTCTACGACAGTTACTATTTAAACGTCAAAATATACAGTGGAAGTTACAGGCTTGTATTGCCCGGCAAGACATTGTTTTACGAAAAATCATTATAAATAATTCTTTAACTATATGGGAAATAGGTTTATTGCAGGCGGAGATTTTAATGCTAAGAATATTTACTGGGGGTTCCGAGTAACAACGACCAAATGAAAGGAACTGTAAAGCATTATCAACAGGTAAACCAACGTACTGGCCATCAAACCCAACCAAATTACCAGATTTAATCGACTTTTTGTAACGAGAAATATTTCAAAGAATTACATTTCAGTGGAAGAATGCCTCGAAATGAACTCGAAGATCACTCACCTATCACTTTAATATTTAGTGAAAACAACTTACAAAAAGAAAAAACAGCCTATCTTTGTAATAAGCACACAGATTGGGACTATTTTAGAGTTTGGTTATAGATAACAAAATACCACTTCAGACTCCAACAGAAAACATAGATGAACTAGATGCTGAAGTTAAGCAATTTGTTAAGAACATTAAGCAATCAGAATGGGAAAGCACTGCTATAGTTAAAGATAAATCTATAAGGCAAAATTATTACCAAAAAATAACTGATCTATTGCGAAGGAAAAGATCTGCGAGAAATAAATGGCATCAGCCCAAAGCTTTCCAGGATAAGACAGTAGTGAACAAGTTAACAAAACAATTATCAAGAGAGATACTCAGAAATTTTAAAATAAATCTATAAGTACATAGAGAGCCGATAGGTTTGCCGAGCATCTGGAAAGTATATTTAAACAACTAAGCAATCAACGAAGCGAAACTCTTGATGCCAGTTTTGACTTAATGCAGCGATTTTAAACTATACGTACTGAAATTATGGAAAGTGGCTAAAGTCATAATGATTATCAAACCTGGAAAACCACCACAGGAAGCAACATCGTACAGACCAATATAACTTTTGCCACTAATTTCTAAAGTATTTGAAAAATTACTTCTGAAAAGACTTCTGCCAATAGTTGACGAAAAAGGATGTGTTTCGAATCACCAATTTGGATTCAGAAGAATGCACTCCACTACCGACCAAGTTCACAGGATCACTAATATTATTGCGAAAACACTCGAAATAAAGCAGGGCCAGTATTCCCAAATGTCTACTAGTAATAAACTATTGCTTCATAAGCAAATCTTGAAACCCGTGTGAATCTACGGAATACAGCTCTGGGGCTTCTCCAAACATAGCAACATCGATATAATGCACAAAGATTGCAAAATAAAGTTTATGATAAACGCATCATGTTATATTAAAAATAGCGATCTCCAAAAAAACTTGAAAACTAAGTCAGTTACAGGAGGAATGCAAAATTGGGCAAAAAGTCACCAATAAAGACTACAAACGCATACTAATGTAGAATTGTTACAGATTTTTGATAATTCGAACATTGTCAGAATGCAATGGGTTCGTTAAACGAACTAAGCCTTTCGAATTAAGCCTTTCTTAATTAAGTAAACCATAATATATAAGCTAGAATAAAATTACTCATTAGCCCTCATATAAGACTAGATTATAATACTATTTATTGGTAATACGACTATTGTAATAGTTCTTCCAAATAAATAAAAAAAATATTAAAAAAATGTGATTTTGGAGACAAAGTAATAGAAGCTTTAGAGTTTCTTGCACCAATATTATTTTATTTAGCTACACATAAAAACAATCTGTCCATACTCTTAAAAGGTAAACAAAATTGAATTTTAGATCAAACTCTTTCTTAGATGATATCGATTATATTGGGGTGAACTTATTTAGGGTGCTGATATTGAAACCACAAACTATGCAACTATACAGTTTATTATTTTAGTTTACGTATTTTTAAAAGCACTGAACCATTCTATTTATTTAGCAAGTTCCAGTTTATTAAATCTGTGCATAAGAGAATGCAACACTTTATTAACAGCCGATTGTAAATTACTATTTTTATTATGTTTGTATTTTTGGATCGTTATTGTTTAGTTATAAGTTGTAATTGCGCAATACCGGAATTTTAGATAGGATTGTGTATACGATTATCTATAGTTATGAGAGTGTACTCCCAAATTGTATTATTGATAAATAAAAATATATTTGAAGTAACGTATTTTAGGTGTATAAAGGTGAAATTGAAGTGTTGCAAGGGCTTAAATTTTAAATTTACTAATTTGTGATGTTGGTTCTTTTACAGCAGCACCTCAGTAATTTTATAAATCGCGCTTTTCTCTTTCTTAAACGAATAGGACCAAATTCGAATTGCTCTTCATTTTTGTAGCTAATGGCTTAGGGAAATATTTTTGATGATCAAAATAAATGATAAATGTTTTTTACATGCTCATACCACATCAACAATACGGCTCTATCACAGGACCGTACTCACAAAACGTGACCGAGCCAGTGCACTCGTTGCCTTTTTCTTTATGAACGACATCAGGAAGTGTCAAAATCGTTGTGGTCAAATGTCATTAACCATGTCAATCCATAATTGTCTAACGCTCACACCCATATATTATAACAACAAATTTGATCCAAGGTGTTGATGAATATTTTAGCTTGTCGGATTTTGGAAGGTACTTATACTTAATCAATGGACGCATAAGGTACAATGGTACTGTTGCCCGAGACAAAACGCGCTTTATATCCCCTCCCACCCAATTATCATGAGGTGAATGTGATTGAATTTGTTTTAAATGTGTTGTTGGATAATGTTGCTCGGTGGACGTCAAAATATACAATGTGCTTATTGTTTGTTTGTTCAGCCAGCTGAGGTGGCGCAACTATGGTGATGCCGATATCATAAATTGGTTGCAATTTACAAACCAATTATTGGAGTCGCGCCTGTTGGTATTTATGGTGTGTTGTAAACAAATAATTACGTAAATTATATGTTTACATTATTTGTACGGATGAGTGAGGCTCAACCACTACAAATTCTCCTAAATCGTTGATAATTGCCAAATTTAGCTTGAAGTGATATGTATTTTAAAAGATATTGTTAAATTCTAAAATCTATAAAATTCTAAATGCAATGTGAGTCTAATTCGGAATTGAAGGCCAAATAGTTCTAAGTACACAACTAGTTTGTTTCAATGTTGTAATTCAGTCTAGGTTTTGCCAGTGTTAACTTGATTTTCCCGATTTTGTGAGACTGTCGAATTTTTAGGAGTCCTAAAAATTAATAAAATCGTTTGGTTAATAAATGAAATCCACAATTGATGATTGAGAAACATATAGCCAGTTCCATGAGGACAGTGCATAAACAGTCAATTTTTAAAATTTGAGTGTTTGTTAAATCGTTGGTATATAGAGATGACTCAAAATGATTTTAGAATATGACTCAAAATGGAGCTCTGAACACCCGAGATAATATCAAGCTCTCCTTATGATTCGCCATGCACATATATGAATAAGGCAAGAGAACCTATACAAGAATATTTTAACCATTTTAAGTTGGTGGATTAGACATTCTACGGAGATTGCAAGGATTTAATCGTGCGCTTGACCGAATCAAATTTGTTCAATACAAATTTGGCAATATGTCCAAAATTTAAAATTTTAAAATTTTAAAATTTTCCTCGTGGAAGATATTCTACAGTGAGAATAATTCATTCAAAAATTATGCCCTTGGATGGTTATTGTTTGGCCTATAACTTAGCTTTTCTGAATATGGTTTATTAGGAGCATATTTATAGCGATGGTTAAAATACTTGCTTATACATCGCAGTCTGATTTCGATTCTCATCATTTTGATTGATTAATTTAGAATGTACCGCCAAGCATTAAGCAGGATATTCCGAAAAGCTCCGGCGACACCCATTTTGACATATACTTGAAAGGATAAGGCAGGATGTTAGTTAAATCAATTGAGATGATTACAGACACCGTGACAGTCAATAGTTAGTAAATTTTTGTGGGGTAGCGAAAGGAAATTTATGTCAGTAATGACAGAATTGGTCCGGTTTCCCGGTATCCAATATTCAAACTACTGTTAGCACGAGACAATCACAATTATAATGAACTGCTCTGCATTCAGTCATCTCTAATCGGCAACTCCAGTGTGCCAACATTCATCTGTAATCTGTAAAAAGTTTCCTGAAAACAAATCTATTAATGAACTAATCGCTCTTAGCCGTAGGCTAAAATAAAATAGATTAGTTTTCCCCTGAAAGCAATTAACTATAAGTTAAGCAAAGCAGTTAACTATAAGTGATAAAAAGAGACCAATATTCAACATTAACCTTTTTGTAACCTAAAATTAGTCAATACAAAAAAGATATTTTTCCCGTAAAGTCACATTTTAAATTATGACGGTTGGAAAGTAGAAATACTGGTTTTTATGACATTGTATTCTTGTTATGGTTAAACAAATAGTAAACACAGAAACGTCAATCATCAAAACTGAGAGTAAATGATTTGTTAGTGACGTCTAACGCAACAAAAAACTGTAAATAAAAACATAAATAAAATAAAATGACACTGTTATTGAGGTGAATCCCATTGGTTAGTCACCTTCGCTAGTTGAATCGGTATTTTATTTTTTATTTGTTTGCTATACCAATATCTTGGATGTATTACGTATTAGTTTCTCGAACAATTTCGAAGTCACCGGAAGAAGTGAGATTAGTCGATATGATTTTTTATCGTTCGGTGGCTTATATCCGGATAATATGTATAGTAACTTATATAAAACAATTTAAAGCAGCTCTTTAATTACCACTGTATCAGGTCATATCTTGAAGCTTTTTTGGTTATTTTAGTTTGTTGATTTTAATGAATATTTTTCTCAGTGTTACAGAAAATACATCCAGAGAACCATTTCTTTCTTTCATATTGCGCAGATTTTCATTAGATGTTTGTTTGCATAAATATTGAAAACTTATAGTTGTGTAGGTAAAGTGCTAAAAATTTACTATTGTTTAGTTGTTTATACTTATTCTTAGTGAGTGCTTTTAGTTTGTTACAAAACCCGTTTAGACTGGTTTAGTTTTACGATGCAGGACTCATTTTTTCGTTGACATTTTTTTCGAGGTTTTAGTTTTTTTTGCATCCTAATAGTAAAGGGTCTATACTTCAATTGGGTATATTAGTGATTTTTCTTTTCTGTGAAAGCTATTCTTGAGGTGCTTTTCGAAGCTGTTATTTGTATGATATCTAGAAATTTATCAAAATCAGAAACGGAACCGTTTTCTAGTTTTTCTTATAGTACAAAAGCGCATTCTACTGCATAGAAAAAAAAATAATAACGCTTCATTCTTTCAAATATTTCCACCATCTGGTTCATGGAAATAAAAATGAGTTCGGATAATCTATAGTAGCTGTTAAATGTGACGAAACCACAGTTAATGGAAGAAAAATGAGTTATTCGTTTTTTAGAATTAAATTTTATAGGCGTCCACCGCAATGGTTGGAATGTCAACTGCGTTAAAAGGTAAACTTCCCCTACGTCATTTATCTTAATATTTTGAAAGAAATATACTGGGAGCTAGGTTAGATTCCTGTGAATAATTACATATCGTTAAGTTGAATTCAAATGGCTAAGATATGTGCACTTAATTTCCAACGAAATTACCTGTGGAAGCTTCTCGATGGATTTGACCTCACGAAACCCACAGAATAATTATCACATGCTCGTTGCCTCACAACTACAAATTGTATATTGCGTCTCTATATATTGGAAGTGGGAATCCAATTTAAAGACTATCACATTATTCATAGTTTGATTTTAAGCTCCTGTATATAGTTCATTATTAAAAGAAGTCCATCTTGTATAGAAAGTGCAAAACTCTTACTAACTCTTGCAATGATTATCGCCAAACGTCAAGTTGTGAGAGAATTAGTTTAAAGTAGCATTTTGTAAGCATCCTCTCTTAAATTACAGCGGTTTCACTTTTATAAAATTTGTCTTATTAAAAAATAAAAAAAGTGATTCAACTTTTCCGCACTATTACGATTTCGAAAGATTTTTGTGGAATAGTTATCAATGAATAGCAATTTTTTTTGCATATTTTCTTTCACATTTTATGGTTTGTGAGGTGTTCCATGAACGTGTAATAAAATCAATTATCAATATGATAATTGATTTTATTACACGTCTTATCTCAAAAATAATTTTCGTCAATATTGAAATCATGAACCCTACTATAAAGTTGGTCATTTTTTTCTATCGTGCTATAAAAAGCACTAAACCGTTTTATTTAATGAACCAGATCCAGTTGGGTAAATCTGTGCGTAAGAGTATGTAACAGTTTCTTCAATAACAGATGATTGTAAATTAATAGTTTTACTATCCAGGCGTTGATTTGCTGAGCTATCAATAACTAATACACTCGTTGCCAATATGACCTTGACAATGTTTGAATTTGCAAATAGGACAGCTTGGAGGCTGGAACTGTTTGCCTAGATTATCCAGATTTTGTAAAGAAGAAAGTCCATCGTGGTAACCATTATGTTCACCAAGACGAACGAGTTGAGCAAAATAGATGGATCGGAAATCGAAATGTCACCTGGTCAGATTTTTTAAATGTTTAATGATTTAGTCTAGAACTGAAGAAATAATGATTGGCCTATAGTTGAAAACATCTAAAAATTTCCAATGGGAACAAAATATGTTGGTTCATTGGGGTGATTTAATAGGATGTTGATGTTTTTTGTTAAAATATTATTGATAATGGATCCAAAGCTGTAACTCGATTATATGATAAATTATTAAATAAAAGTTCAAGATTTTGAGAAAAAGCAACTGGTTTCGGTTTAGTTGGAGTCAGTGGCAGCGATTGAGGACTGTACATTTATTTAGAGGCACCTTAAAAAATCAAGGTCGATGGTATACCACTGACACATTTTTTATGTATAAATTTATATTTATCATAAATTTCCATTTTTTAATGCAAAATGTTTCTTCACCTTTTGAAGGCATGCTACTTTGCAATATTATTCAACATAAAGAAATCACAACTAAATTTAAAAATTGTGTCAAAGTCCTATTCGGAAATATTTCAGAATGATACTGATTTGCTTCGTTCTAGAAATATCAGCCATTGCATCCATAATAAATGAATAAAAAGCAGAAGAATTATTTTCTCTAACACAATGAGACAAAGAAATAACTCTGCAAGAGCTGTCAAAAAATGTCCTTCATTTTCAAAACTCAGTTTTTGTTAAGATTTTTGAATAAATATTTCATAAAAGGCATTTAACAATTTTTTTATTTGCAATTCACAAAAAGTTAGTATAATGACTTTGACGATTTGATATTCTTCGGGATCTGCTGAAGTTCTTATTGTTGTATTATGCTATTGCTTCCTATTGCTTTTAAGTTGGTCAAAATGCTGATGGTAAAACTTCCTGTTGAAGAATTGCAACTGGTGACTTTTTCCTATATGATTTGGTGTAGGTATATTTATCTTTTAAAATTAAGAACTGAAGATCGTTGCTTGGTTCTCGTGGTCTTGTAACTATATGTAGCACTGGTAGTTTTTATATACGTGGTGGTTGTCATTTTGCAATTTTCTTTTTCTTGAAATCCATGCCTGGCGTTTATGATGCAAGCTCTTATTGCTGGCAGTATCACTTCAAAAAAATTTGGTATCAAACCTAAACTAATAAACATAAGATATATACATTTATATATATATATATATATATATATATATATATATATATATATATATATATATACCGGGTGTTTTTTTAAGCTGAACTTTCAAATATCTCGGAAAATAAGCCCTCTATAAACTAAATGTCGAAGAAAAAAAATTTAATCATGTCGGTGGAGGAAATGCATTAGTGCTAAAATTAGTACTTCCCTTCTTGTAGGTGGGGCTAACTTTGAAATTAAAATAAGAACCTATATTTTTTATTGCATATTCGGTTTTTCGGGCTAAAAATAAGCACCCGGGATATATATTGTTAAAAATAAATAGTAATAACAACTAATAAATATCCATGGATTTTAAAACTAGAAAAAAACTATAGAAATAATTTGGACTTTCTGTTTTTCTTTTATAAAATTGCCTATTGCGATCTGTTTTCTAAATCAGTAATTAACTTTAAAACTGAAGGTACATTTTTGTCGTATTTGGGTTTTATTTCATAAATAAATAACTAAAGGAACAACCGCAGCCATTAAATCATGGTTTTCGATACTCTATCTGAAAAATATGAAATACTTTAAAATGAATATCGACAGCTTCTAAAAAGCTGCCACACATGTATTTAAAGCCATCTACTATTATTATAAATTGAATGGCATCAGTTAACTTGCCTTTAATTAATCGAGGTTGAAGATGTGTTTTATTTATTAAAATTTTTTTCTGATCTTGTCTAGTTCAATTTCCATGTCAGCTAGCGTCTCCACATGAATAAAAAAACCAGTTTTGAAAGTTTTTCGTTTTAGTATTTATGTTGATCAGTGAAGCACTTACACAGTTGATTTCAATGTGGTATATCTGTAAACAATTAATATTTAATTATTATAAATATTTGTTCTTACTTTTTTTAATGAATTTCTTAATTTTTTTGGACTGATATCCAAACCTATTATAAAGATTGCCATATATGGTGGCAATTTTCCATCACGATGGACATAATATGTATTCTGAACATAAATATATATTCTCCAGGAAAGCAATGAATGATGTTTTCTGAAATTGCTTTTATTTGCTTGCTGGTTGATTTATTATTGTTGGACATTAAATAATTTTCAACAATAATTGAACATAAATTGTCGCGGTAAACATTTGATCGGTTGATACAATTTCAAAATAGTTTTTCCGACAACAAAGCTGTTAATGAAACTGCTCGATTGGTGGCGTATTTTTGATGATTCATTGTCTTCATAATCTGGTATGATATACTTGTAAAAAATTAAGAGGACTGATTTTCTATATTATAAACTAAGTTTGATTTCGTTGCAAAACAGTTCGAAGCGTAACTGGTGTAAATGTTGAGTTGAACTTTTCTTCGGATCAATCTCTGTGAGGTGAGGAATTTTTATGGGGTTGTAAATGCGTATGGCGTGTGGACAAATTATTTTATACTTTTTAGTCCCTTTTTAAAAACGTTACATATAAAAAAATGTATTTAAATAATTTTCATGTTAATAAGATTTTACTTTTTCAATTTAATTGTGTAATACATTTAACTAGTCTTTATTTGTATTATAATAAAATATAAACTAATTTTTCTAACACTGTTTACTTGGTGTTAAGCACAAATTTTTTTTTTGGAATATATATATATATATATATATATATATATATATATTTGCAAAATTCAAGTCAGTTTATCCTTCCTAAACTGCAAATTTTAATTTTTAGCAGTTTTATGACTTTGGAAGTTTTTAAACCAAACGAAATTTATAAAATTAAACGTTCGAAGATGTTCGTGCCTTTTTATAAATTTTGTCGATCTACACAAAATCTTTTCTTGATTTTGGTAACATTAACCATTTCTCCGCATATCTATGTATATACACATTTCTTTTCTTTGATTCTAAGAACTATGCTCATCTTTTTTTTTTAAGTGAAATGTGATTTATTATGATTTTTGTACACTTCTTGTAACTCAAACAAAATAAAACGTCCTTCTTCGTCTCGAACAAAATATATTTTATGTATATGAGACGAATATAAAGATGTCTTCGTACATAAAAAAAATATCGAAATTTATTAGTTACATCTGTTTATTATAATTTGTTGTTTTATATATAAATTTATAATATTATATATACAATATAAAAAAATCTAATACAATTATTTTATTTATATGTATATTTCCAGATTTGTTTTATAATAATAAAAAAGTGACCGCTAATTATTATAAATTAAACAACATTGGTTTGTTATCATCAACATGCGGTCAAAGCAACAGCCAAGACCTTCATATAGATGGCTGAACAAAACATCAGATGGTAATGGTAAGTGCGATATATTACATTTATATATATATATATATATATATATATATATATATATATATATATATATATATATATATATATATATATATATATATACGATACAAATATAAATTTAATTTTGATTTATTATAACAAATGATTGGATTAGACCACATATTAGACCCATTATATACGTATTTAAATAAAATGTCAAACGAAATTATTTCACACATTTTATTAAAAGCATTTGTGATCATTTGTCAAAATACTGCGTGTATATTTGATATAAATATATATATATATATATATATATATATATATATATATATATATATATATATATATATATATTTTAAAATGATTGAATGTTTCGTTGAAATATTATGAAATGATCCGGTTTAAAATATGTACAAATTTATATATACTCTGTGCGCAGACACACCATCATTTGTTTTTAATATGACGATCATATTTCAATCAAATTTTTTTTTTAAATTTTTAATAAAATGTAAATAAAATAAACAAACCGATCAAATATATTTAATACTAAATATTTTCAAATATATGATCACGAATTGTGCTTATGTATAATATACACTGTACACTATACACACATTTATTTTTTTATCGATCATTTATTTGTTTATTATTATTAATTAATCATAAATTATTTCGATATAATTTATATATTTATATATATATATATATATATATATATATATATATATATATATATATATATATATATATATATATATATATATATATATACATAATGTAGATATAAGTGAATGGTTATTATATTAAACGTTGTGATATTTTATGTCCTTCACGAGAATGCATGATCGCGATCTTTCATAATTTCCACTACAGTCATAGTATAGTAAAGCAAGTCGATCAATAATTATTTATCAATACATTTAAACAAAAATAATATATATACCAGTTGGAAATAAATTAATCGATCGATTGAATTGTGATCGCGATCAAAATAAAGAAATCTGGGTTATTTAAATTTTATTTTTGACATTAAAGCAATTAAATTGTTTATACTCGTTTATATATATGTATTCAAAATGTGCAATCGTTAATTTATTATATCAATCACACATTTTGTTGGGTATACAGCCATTTATATTATACATGTATATATACATATATGCGTTATGCAATATTTAAAATATACATACGGCAGGTCGGCAGCTGTTGCCTGCTTACTTGTTTTTCGTATATATCCCATCAAAAAAAAAAATTAAAATAATTTTAATTTTCTGTAAAAAATTTAATTTTAAAAAAATTAACAAGCCATGAAGTAATAATTCAATAAAAATGACATTTTTTCTGTGCGGTGCGGTTATTTTCAAAATTAATGATGGAATTTAAACAAGACAACAACACCGCAACAATCAAATAAATAAAAATTTTAAATTTAAAATTGCGGCTTTAACAAAAAAAAAAAAAAAAAACGAAAAATATCAAACGATCGATTTCTAACATTTTTTTTTTGACGAATTTTTATGAATAAATTTATTTAAGTATATGGATATGGTTTATATAAATGTTCGTTAATCCTAAATTATTGTTATTGAATGGAAATAAATTAAAATATTATCAAAATCTGTCATATATGTTATGGAAATAGTTAAAATAGTTTAAAAAAAAAAAACCAAAAAAATAAATCACCATTTTTATATTCGTTTGTATATATTTCATCTTAAGCCGATCGACGATCTTCAATTTTCATCCCTTTTTTTTTTTTTAAGTTGATAGTTTGTATTATTGTCTTTTGTTCATTTTGTTGTAAAGTAGTTAAACTACATAAAATAATAATGTAGGTTGTAATTTAAAAGGGCGTGGTTATCGTTTATTATTACAACAACAACAAAAAAAAAAGATGTCTTCGCTTAACATTTTTTAGATTATAGTGATCGATTTTATTATGTATATACACGCGCATATATATATATATATATATATATATATATATATATATATATATATATATATATATATATATATATATATATATATATATATATATATATATATATATTAGGTGACACCATCAATTATTTTTATATATATATATATATATAGTTTATCTAAACAATTAGATCTAATTAGTTGAAAACAAAACATAAAAAAAATTATTGCTTGAAACTTGTTCGTGTGTCCAAAGATTTCCGCTGATTGTTTTGGTTAGTTTTTTATAAAAATAAAAAATATAATAAATAATAAACTAAGTCAAGTGATTTATTATTATTTGACGATCAAGTTGCGCGATATTTATTCTATGTACAGCAACGTCAACGACGAAAAAGAGGTTACCAAACTATAATATATATTTTGTCATATAACGATAATCATCAAAGTGGAAATTATAAACTTGTTTTCGGTTTTTTGTCTTGATCTAGATCTTTAATTTCTAACATTTTCGTCGTCTACTTCTTCTTCTTCCTCTTCGTCATGCATTTATAAATATATATTATATGTTTTAGCTTGAGTATAATATGTTTATATGATTATGGAAGATAATCTAAATTTTAACGAAAGATCATAAGAAAACATGCGTATGTATTCTGTTAAAAAAATTAAGATAACTTTATTTTTCATTATACATATATAAATCAGTAATAATAAATTAACAAATAAATTTTTTTTTTTTTTTTTAATAATTTAGCTCCCGAAAAATTTGGGGTGGGCTATCTATCTCGTTTTAACACAATGTGTGTACATATATACAATTATATATATGGTTTATTTATTTTTTATATTATTTATAGTTTACGTCAAAAACACGGATATTAACTCATATCTTAAAAGTGTATATATATAGACGTTAATTAATAGTGATAATTTATCTCACCGCAGTAAATATTATTATGTGTTTTTTCGTTACACTATACTCGTGTATAGTATATGTATTATAACGAGAAGGAAAATATCACATCCGAAAAGTATAAATTTTACTGTTACGTCTTAATATGTGTTTTAGAGTAGATTTTCATATTTGCCATTTCCACTTTATGCTTAAGTTTTAATATTGTGTACTGATATTATTTCGTGGTCTAGATAAAGTTACGACATTTCACGCCTTCTGAGTTCTTTATAGTCTCATTTTTTGTTTCTTGCAGTAGTTTCTTGCAACGAGTTATTCTTCTTGATAACACCTAATCTGTCTCTTTTTAGACTCTTGTTTGCATTTGATCTCCGGTTTTTCATACATTTGAATATTGCCTAAAACTGTAATATGTTTAAGTTCTTCTAGCTATTTGTTGCCTAAAAATTATGACTATTACATATTTTACTATACATTTTGTTTTAGTCCTCGCAAAGCACTTAATTTACCGAGTAAAAATAAGCTGATTTTTTTTTATATAATTCTCAGTTCTCACATCGATTAATTTGTTGATTGTCTGATTGGAGTACACGACCAACAAGACCTACTTAAAGAAACTTTTTGGGCCCGCTACTCAACCAAACCTACAAGTCTGATGCTAATATGTAGTATTAAGAGACTCACAGTTAAGATACTTTTTTAAGATATTATTCAATTTTAATAACATTAAATCTCTTAAAATTTTATGGTTTTCCAACGCGAGAGCATGCGACATATATTTCTTCATGAGGAAAACATGGATTTTCCAGGTCCAAGTCGCATACACTCATTGGATGTCCTTGTGCTTTATTTATCGACGCATCGCATACGCCAAACGAATCGGAAATTGTAGTTGTTTTAATTGAATCGGAGGATCGTTTGGGATCATTAGTATTCGTTTTATATTCGTATATTGCCCATTTTATTTATGACTACTAATCTAATAATCTATAGTGCCGTTGCGGAGCTTTTTTAGCCGCCAAAATAGCGTTTTCGCTTAATCATTGATGGATTTTGTAGTTTTGACAAAGATTTGAAAAAAACATTTAGAATTAAATCGCCTCTGGATTGTACAGAAATCGTCTGGAAATTTCGAAATTTGGCTTGTGAGAGTGACATTTATGGTTTCGCGGTACTATAATTTCTATTAACTTATATATGAGTAGAAAAACTGACAGCAGATGGATTATTTAACATTTGGACTCTCATGTTTGTTGTTAATTTAATTGTGTGGACGCTGCGCCATAATCTTGAAGTGTATGGTTTAGGGCCTCTAATGAGTATTTGTGAGCCATTGTACATCCATCCCAAATAATTATGTGACATTGTTTAAGAACTTGCGGCATAATGCAGTGTGCAGGTTAATTTTGCGGACGTTTTTATCTCTTTGAATGTTTAATGGTAATTTTAAAGCCTAATAAGCTGTTCTTCCTCCATTTAGTAGGGCAGAAGCTACTCCAGAAGATGCTACAGCTAAAGCAACATCGCCATGTGATCGTATATTTTAGCCAATATTAATGAAATTAAAAATGTATTTTTGGTTCAGGCTGGAAAAGAAGATGAAAAAACCATGTTGCCCAAAACATGCTGGCATAACTGTGTCAAAATCGTCCATAATCAGTCATTTCTTGGCATAATTGAAAAAAATCAGTCAATGTGATTTTTCGTGGTGTAGCTACTCGTTGTTCTACTTTTTGATCTGTCAAGTATAAATACACGATGACCGTTTCCAAGATGAGCTAAATGAATAATCGAATGATCTCTGTAATATGAATTGGAAATTAAAGTATTCACTATGCAGCCTCATTGCTACTTATATATCTGCCCATTTCACATATTATCAGCGGCATTCGCTATCGTTGTAGTTTCCTGGATTGGTCGCTGTTTCAAATTGAAATTTTAAAATTGCAAACAATGTGATCCCGTGAAACGTTGGTGGCTTCAATTTAAACATGTTTACAGTCTCGACTACTGGTGCTGATGTCTCATTTACTTCCATATCACGTTGTTCTTTTTCCAGGCGTTGAATTTCCGTTTGAAATTCCGTTTAAAAATCTTGAATTTCCATATGTAACACCAAATGTACTTTCCCGTCGATATAGTGGTAAATAAATCCGGAAATTTATCGTCTAATCTATGTTTCATGTTGATTAATGTTGTTTGTTTGAATGTTCATAAGAACCATTAATTGAGCCACATGGAAATTCCAGGATGGTGCTCCAACGCTTTTGCTAACAACAGGTGTTATTTTTTCGATTGCTTCAATCTCGCTACTTTCTTTCTTCTCTTCACTTACTAACTCCGGCGTTTCTATTTCAAACTCAAAGCTTTCCGGATCTAAACCCTCACTCTCCATTAATTCACGCAATTGTAACACAAACTCGTCCTTACGCCTTTCTGTCTGTAGAAACGACGCTTCTCCAATTTTTCTTTAATACTGGAACTCTCAACTTGTAGAGTTTCATTTTTTATTTTTTTTTCACAATTCCACCGCTGTCATTAATTATATATATAACAATATTTATATATATATATATATATATATATATATATATATATATATATATATATATATTATTTGCGTTTAGTTTGTATGCGTACTGACGAATTGCTCATTTAAGCGAAATCTATTAACTTAAGATATTTTTGTTAGTTAAGTGCTCTGTATAGATATGACTATGAGAATTGACGATTCCAATTTTCATGATTTCCATGAGACATCCAATCAAAAACCCACCCTCCAAAAAGCATTAGCTTGATTTCAAAAATACTGCAGTTAATCGCCAACAGATAATATGCTCATTCTCATGAAACTTGCTCATAACAATTCAGTTGCTCAACATACTCATATAACACTTGAAAGACGTTATAACACTTGTTATAGGACGTTTCTCCTTAATTTGTAAAACGAAATTGATGCTGCCATACATTTTAACTGTCGAATTATTTTCTATAAGTAACTTAAACTCACGTTACAATGTTTCAGCACGTTTCTAATTTGGATCATATCGGACAAAAAAATTATCCAAAACTGACCAGCTTCAGACCTTCTTTAATTAAACTCATACTGAAGATGGAGTTACCTTCATTATTATCGTTCAATTCTTCGAAACTTTTACTCCCATAATACCAAATTCTACACTACTTCGTCTTTGAACCCTAAAGCGACAGCCAACAATGCCAAAATGTAACCATAAAAGTGAGAATATGTTGTTTAGATGTCATAAAAAAATCGTGGAGTTGGTGCAATTGCGTTTGCCGTATAAGGTTGATCGATGCCGTTTACTTACGAAAAATGATATCACGTAAATGTTCACTACGGCTGGTTTTACAAACGTCGATTCAATGGTCAAAATTGTTAATCGCATTTTTCAATAGAGACGTTTCAAAGGCATTTATCTCAGCAATGATGTCATTTTTTGGGTCTTGGATGTTCATATTCTGGTGGTTTCACGGAAGAGATAGAAATAAAGTGTCTTACCACTTAAATTTTAGCCAAAGCGATAGTTTGGAAAACATAATTTTTTTGGGTTTCCGTGTTGCTTCAAATTTTCCTGGAATACATTAACGACGTAACTCGAGGCTTTGTGTATGTCCAAATATAAAATCGACAAGTTTAACTGAAATAAATGTTTTAAAGTATGATAATATCGTAAGTCACGCTTATTTTATATAAAATAAAATTATTAAGCACCAAAATTAAATAAAATGTCCATTAAACTGACAAAATACGTCATTGTCATTACACGAAAATCCAATTGATATACATTTAATTTAATCAAAAATATAACAGTAAAATATACACTTTACAGGACAAAAAAAATTATTTAACACAAAAATTAAATGAAATAACAGTTTAACTGACAAAATACATCACATTAAGTGTTTTAAATGAAATAATAAGTTCATCAACTAGAAAACATTACTTGCATGAAAACCAATTTACTTAGAAAGGTCTAAAGGTGTACTGCAAACGGCAACAACACTAGTAATCCTGTGATGGTAAATTATTTAATAGTTTTGTTTTGTTAAAATATTTTCCAATAAGTTTTATAAACATTATTAAATAGATATTAAGAAAATTTAAAATTTATAGAAACTGTTAAAATTCACAAAAGTTAAAATCTTTATATCCTGCAGTTTATTTACATAATTTGCAAAAAATGTTAGTTTTAGATCCAAGGAATAATTAATAATTTGAATAGTTATTAAATTTATAAATTTAATTGTTTTAATTATAATATTTAAAATTTTAAAAATTTTTAAAAATTTTCAAAAATTTCCAAAAATTATAAAAATTCTTAATTTCTTAAAATATTTAAATTTAATTTAACATTTTTTAAAATTATTAAAAATTTGTAGAAATTTTGTTTTAAAAAAATATACAAATTTTAAACATTTAAAAAAAAATTGTAATTTTTTCAGAGTTTTAAAAAATTTTGGTCATAAACCCTATGGAATTTTAGAAAATATGAAAGACCAATAAATCTTTAAAATTAGAAATATATTTTGAACTAAATACAATCTTTAACTCTGAAATTTTACAAGTTCTTCAAACATCAGAAATTGACCTTTGTTCTACATTAGTGCGATGAATCAATATTACCAATAGTTAAAAAATGGTTTATTTCCGTTTTTGAATCAACATTGCAAAACCATGTTGGAAACTTCCATGGCGCCTTCATTTATCAAACTCTATACATGCATTTATTTATTAAATCTTGACATTTCACACGAATTAAAATAAAATGAAAAACTAAAGCTATAGTTTTTTTACATGGATATGAGAGATGAACAAAAAATATGATTGATTTTTCATAAAAATTGAAAATCTGGGACAATCTTATTATAATTGCAATTTATTGCCAAAAACTATGTATATATATCCTATATGTAATATGTACATGGAAGAGATAAAGAGATAGTTCGAATTTATTATATATATATATATATATATATATATATATATATATATATATATATATATATATATATATATATATATATATATAAGAAAATTTAAATTTGATATGAACAAACAGACAGACAAAATAAGTTTTAGAAAATTATTAGATAGATAGACATGAAGATATAGAGAAGACAAGACAGACAGACATAAACATATAACAATATCATAGAGAATCTCAATTTTTTTTCTAAACAGGAAAAACTAGAAATAAAAAAACTATTTTCTTATATTTGTATGTATGCATGTACTATACATCTCTAGTTAAAAAAAAATAAAAAAACGGAACGACAAAATAGAGATGCCATTTTTATTTTGCCAAGAGAAAATTTTCAGGTCGTGTCTGTCTGTCCATCTGTCTTTTTACTTGTCACTTAAAAACAATAGAAAATTGAGAGACAAGGATTTTTTCTATATATTCTGTTCTTGTATTATATTATATATATAATTTTCTTTTTGTTTTTATAGTTTTCTATATATCTATATATACGACATGTATATACTCTCCGATGCAACTATATATCTTTATGTCCTTTTTTTTATTTTAAATTTATCATGTATTTTCCATTCAAGGAAGAAGAAAATAAGATTTTTTTTTTGTTTTTCTAAATAAAAAGTTTTTTTGTTTTTATAGTTTAGTTTGATTACGACGATGATGATGATGATGATGATCATTAAATGACTAAAAAAAAAAATTATCAATTTTAAAATTTTCTTTGAAGAAATTGAAAATTGCATTTTCCCAAAAATATATATGGTATAATAAGATTTTTGTTTTTCTAGATATATAGAGATAGACAAGTCTGACAGTTAGACAAACTCTTGTGATATATGGAACATATAAGTTATATTGAGATATAACATAAAAAAAAAAAAAATATAGGATGAGATGTGAATATTAAAATGATTTTTTATTTTATGTTTTTTTTTTGTTATCCTCCTTGAGGTTGACCCATGCTTCGTCAAATTTTAATTTCTTCAAATGGAAAATTCCGTATATTCATGTTGTATTTTATATATACATAGTTGTGTACATGCAGTAGATATATTTTTTATGTATGTACAGTAAATGTACATTTATATAAGTTATATACGTATATAAAAAAAAACTATAAATCCCAGACATGTCACATCAATTTTTTTCTTATTTTTTTTTTAAATCAAGAAAAGAAAATGCATCACACGTCCTTTTTATTATATATATATATAACTTTTTTTTTATTTCATCTCAAATTTTCTTATTTCTCTAGAAAATTGTGCTGTCGAAAAAAAAAACTTATATATATATGTTGTGTATATATATACATGAATGCAGAAGAAAAACTTGATTATGATGGCTGATGGTATTGGTGATGATGATGATCAAGAAAATTGAGATGGGAGAATGTTTCAGAACAAAACTAGGTATGATGAAAATTGTGATTGACCAAATCAAACATATTGATTTGTATTTTTTCACATATTCATCTCATACTTTGTATATATATTTTAGATATATATATATATAGAAAACTCATTTATATCCTTTTCGATTCATCGTCCGTTCCAAATCCTCGAATGTGAAACGAACTGTAAATTAGTTTACATATTATATTGATTCAAAATTTGGTAATTTTTATAATGAATATAATTTCTTAACATCTGGTCACCTTATCAACCATATACTGCTATAATATATAAATAGTGTGCTCATATGGTATAAATATATAGATATATAGTTTTTGATAAACTTCATTCCATCAATCGGATTATGATATTTTTCCATTTTTATTATTATCATTATTATTCTAGATACGACGTCATGGTAATCATGGAAATTGACAGATTGATTGGAATATATATTTATGTACGAAGAATAATTTTTGTGATCTTAAAAATAGAAAATCAAATTGTATATTAGTTTTCTGGTGATATACATACATCATTATGTTGTTGTATTTATAATAGTCCAATTGAGATTTTTATGGCGGTAAATCTTTATGGATGAAGTTAATTGGTCGGTTCGTCTATTCTTCATCTTTAACGATTATTAATAATAAAAAAAAAATTTTTTTTTGAAGTGGATTTGATATCATTTTTTTCGTTCATAATTGAAATATTTTTTTATTTCCTTGATTTGATTTGATTTGAATTTTTTATTTGTGTTTGTTTTGTTTCTTTCGTTTGAAGAGAACGGAACCGGAGTTTAAATTTATATAACTTTGATGTTTTTTTTTTCTTGAAATAATAATTTTTTAATTAAAATTCGATTTTGAAATTTTATTTCCCTTTTTTGGCAATTTTCTATAAAACTTATCATTGGTGCCAGATGTTAAGTTTTAGTTTTTCCGGTTGGAGAACGGAAAATGTTATATAGATAAGCTAATTATTATATATTATAATTTTTATTTGATCCACGTTTAAAAGGGTTGATCTTTATTGACTGCGGTTACGTCATTTTCGAAATCTTTATGTATATTCTGTGTTTTTAATATAGGACCACCCAAGTGCTTGCACCAAATAGTTTAAAAAAATAAATAATATAAAATAAAATTTCATTTAGGCAGAGAATTACCAGTAGCAAAATTTTACTATTTTTTCAAATGGTATATATATATATATATATATATATATATATATATATATATATATATATATATATATATATATATATATATATAATATATATATACATATAATCCTGAAGATTTAAAAAAAGCAATTGTTTTACCTTTATTTAAGAAAGGGAATAAACTCATCTAAGAAAATTATCGACCTATTTCTTCAGCCAACTAATATGAAGATTATGGAAAAGGCTTTAAAGTCACGCATGAATAGTTTTTTGAAAAAACAATATTCTTACTAGTTCTCAATTTGGTTTAGGACGTGGGAAAAACACCGAGTCAGCTTTCATACAATTTATTAATGGGGTACACTGTCAACTTAATGAAAAATATTGTTGGGGCTTTTTAGATATAAAAATATTTTATGGTGATAAATTGTCCAAATAAAAAAGTAAACACAAATAAATTTATAGTGGACCTGCACTACAGTATATATAGTATATCGGCGTGCGCTTCGCATTGAGTTAGGCTTTTATTATAGAAAGTTTTGAATTATTGTATAACTTTAAGCACGAACTCAAATACCAATTAGATGTGCTTCTTTCTGTGTTTTAAGAAATTATGTGTTTTAAGAAATTACTTGTGTTTTAAGAAATTATCAATGATTTCGTTATAATCCAGGCCCTGTAATGATGAACTTTCAACTAACTAAATTGCAAAACTACATAAAAGTGTTTTTGTGCCATTAATGATCATTAAACATTTTTTACTGATGATTGTTTTAAAAGATCTGACCAGCAAAGTAATCAAAATGTTCTAATTCTTTCTCAAAACGGCTGCATCGATGTCTTCTGAGTACATATCACAAAGGTTTTGATGCCTTCAATTTTTCTATAGACTTGTTCTAGACTTTTGAAACATAGCCTCGAAAAATTTTAATATGTAATTTATAGACTGTTCCTATATAGTTGTCCAACTGGACAACTAACATATCTGATATTACATTTACAGTTTCTATAATAAATTTCGATTTCGAGTAATGTAAAAGAATTACATTATTCGGTACATTCGTATGTACAGAATCGTTGAATTTACAGAATTGACTTTATTGACACCTCTAAAGATGATGGATATTGACTATGTAACTGTGCATCGAGAAGGTCGTCGTATGCAGCATGTATAGATGCGCATAATAAGTAGAGCTCAAACCATTTTATTTTTACCATCTACCAAATTGTATCCATTGCACCAAGTACGCTTAAATAAATAAAATCTTCCTCTAAAAGTTAAATCAAAATTACACCAAGCATAACTCGTAAAATAGACACCCTTGACAAAACAATGAGTAAACAAACGCATCCAATTTATGTTTAAGGATCTATTTTTGATATCAAAAACTGTCCATTAAGATCGATGGATCTCCCACCAATGGCCAGTTTTTTACATAATGGTTCAATTTTTGACTTACTTTAAGCCAAGGAAAATATCATGAAAATATTGACTTAAAACACTATCTTTTAAAAGGTTTTTAAATTTAGTATTATAAATCTCAAAAAATCTAAACTATACTGTGCGTAGTAGTGGAGAAAAATGTCTCTTTAATTTTTTTTTTCATTCTACACAAGCCAGAGCTGGACATAAATATTTCCTTTGATGGAAAAGTTCTTTAGAGTTAATTTGTCAAATTATTAGAAATCTTGAATTTTGAATCTTTTATTCTCTTAATTTGTGGCTGAGCAGCAATACTTTCAGAAGAAGTTAAATCAAAACCGTTGGACTTAAAATATTTACTTACAGCACTTACTCGCTGTAGAAGGCGATTCCACAAAAACATGAGAACAGCGTGTTCATATTTCTCAAATTTTTCGATTAATGCTTTAGTTTTTTGATACAGGTTTTTCATTTTCCGAAATCGCAGTTTTATTAAGGGCATTTCTTACGTGGGAATAGCTTTCGTTCAATGCTGAAACGGCATCAGCTCGTGCTGGCCATCTTGTGTCACTAACCCTTTTTAATAATTTTTAAGATAGAGCAACGATGTAGCCTTTGGTAAAAGTTGTAGGTCAGTCGATGTTAAAAATGTCTAAAATATTCTTTACAAGTAGAAGATTATGAGGGATCTTTGTATTCCTTGTTATATTCCAATATTATAATAATGGTTCCTTGTTACCCTACATCCACCGCGTAAGAAGAATATTTTTAGCACTTAAACATACGTATTTCGATGGCAAATTCGACTTTGCAAAATAAAGTTGAAAAATTAAATTTACTTCCCTTCATATATAAATTATTCTCAAAGCATATTTTTGTGTAGTTATGAACGGTTACCATAATCAAATAATTCTATAAACCACTTCGTGAAAGACATCTATTGAGCGCACGTTTTCCGAGTTAGAATTCAATTTATTAACAACTAATCTTATATATTTATTAGTATCCTTAAACAGGTGTTATATAATTGCACAAATATATGTTGTGGCTAATAAATTGATCAGTTGTGGTTACCCTGTTAGTTAAAGTTAAGGCATTACCAAAGGCAACAATTTGGCCAAAATTAATATAAATTAGAAATAATTGGACACCTACAACTGATCTCTAGGGCACACGAGAAGTTATTTTTTCTGACCTACTTATACATTCTTCAATCACATCAGATATCTGATTATATAAAACATACGACACCCAAGAAGCCTTTTTTAAGGTTTAGTTTTATCATTTCTAAAATAAGTGGAGGTGCTTGTATATAGTTCAAGATTGGCACAAAACTATCGAAAGCCAAATAAAAAAAATGATTGATTTTCTATACTTAAAAAATCTGAACAATTGAAGGTGACCCAACACAATTTTGTTATCTCACCTGAAACCGAAATAGTTTTTGAACGAATTTTACAAAAAGCATATGGTCAATACAGAAAAAGCTTACTTAACAGTACCTCTTCAATAGTTTAAAATTTTAATAAGTGAAAAAAATGTTGCTTTGATAGAATTTTTAACAAAAGCTGCAACTCGGAACTTTCATCTCGAAAGTTATCATCAAAGCAAATATAAAAATTACAAATTACAAATTGATTGTAAAAATTACATTCAATGCAAACTTAAAGCTCTATAATTATATAAAAATCAGATATAGTTACCCTAATTGCAGGGTAACTATATCTAATTATATGTTTATTTTATCTCTGAGAAAATCTAAGATGATAACGGTTTCCTCTTATCTACTAAAATATTATTTCTTAGACTTTCTCACTTTAATTTGATTATTATCTATAATAACGCGATAACTGATTTAATTCGTGGCTTTTTAAATTTGCTTTCGAGTTTTTAGGTTATAGTTTTAGATTAGAGTGCGTTATTTGGAACTGGACCATAACTAAGCATTACAAGAAGCGACTCTGATTTTGTTACTTGCACGATTTTTTCAGGGCTGCTATTAAAATTCACAAATAATTCTTCCAAACAAATTTAAATAGAAAATGACTTAGTTGTCCAAAAAATTTGAAATCTGCAAGTTAAAATTAATTCCTCAAAAAGGTAGGATAGAACTCATCGATTCTTTCTGATGCATCAAAAATTCTCTTTTTCTCTTTATCAACAGAACGACTAATTTTTTAATTTTTTTTAACGAATGAACTCCGCATGAGTAGCATCTTTTATCTTATTTTTTAACCTTTAAGTTTTTTAATAAAATGACAGTTTGTATTGTTAACGTATAAGTGTTTTTGTTTTTTAACAGCAGCTTATATTCATTTTGGTGGTTAATTTAATTTATATTTGGTGCTTTCCTGAGACACTAAATTTATTTCGTCTACTGTACTGAATACACAATATGTATATATATATATATATATATATATATATATATATATATATATATATATATATAATATACGATGGTTATGATATATTTAATGGAAACACTTAAAGTTGTTTTGGTGTCACGTGACTTCGACAAATATATCAAAGCTTCATTTTATGTATATTTTGTGACCGCACAAAAATATGATAGATTTGTTGTCATGTTTCATGTCAAAGATAAGATTAGAATTTATAAATGTGTATGTGTGTGTACAGAAAATGACATTTACATTATTTATAATACGAAGCTTTTTTATTTTGTACATGATATTATAAAATGAGCTTTTTAGAGAAAATACATCAAAATTTTGACAAAATATGTCATGAACATAAGTTTATTTACTTTTTTTTTTGTTGATGTTGTTTGTGTCCTTTTTTATATTGTTTTGATGCTATATGTCTACATATATGTTGTGTACTAATATTAACAATACAATAGGTTAACCCTTTGTTTCGTTTGTACATTTTTTTTTTTATAAATTTTTTTAAGAAGCAACAACAAAAAAATTAGGGTGAAACATTAAAGTTAAATTTTTTATTGTCCTTTTTTTTCATATAATATATATTTTCTAGTAAACTTTTGACATTTGAGCACAAAACAACAATAACAAGAAGAATAACTTAAGGTTGAAAAATTTCTTCTTTTTTTTTTGTTTTTTTAAAAACATTTTACATGTCCTAGAATTATGTTCGCATTCTAATTTTGTTTGAATCACAATGATGAGTTTAGTTCGTGTTTTTTTGCTGTGTGATTTAATAAATAAAAATAAAAATGGGTTTTTGACAGGTTTTGTTTCAAAGTGGGTGGGTTTTAGGATTGTGGATGATTGAAAAAATATTTTCTATGAAATAGATTCTTTTAAATGTCATTTAAATGACGTACACAATTTTATTTATATATAGTATCTAGAAAATAGATGACACTTAATCACTATACCCTTATATTTAGTCAATTGTTTCTTGAAAGTTCATCGTGCAATATAGCTGAAAACCCTGTCAGTTAATTAATGTAATTTTTACATGTTTACTCATATAATTTGACAAGAAATGGTAGACTTAATTTTCTAAATCATAAAACAAATTTTTTTGGAGTTACTCTTCCCTCCAAGATGAGATTTTCAATAAAACAGGGGTGGCAAATATTTATTTGTCCCACGAAGGAAAAACAAAAAATGAACCAAATTTTGAACGTTTCAGTTTTTGTTATAAAAAATTCGTATTTGATGTTCACAAACTTTTTAATATTGGTTAGGTCTGGTCATTCATATGCGTGATAGTAAAAGTTATTGTGATAGATGCGATGTCGACGATGTAATAAACTTTTGTCCAGTTTCTAGCTTTAAAATAACTACTACTCCATTTAATCTTCCAGAATTTGAATATGTTGTATTGAAGCAAGCCGCCATTTTCATCTCAGTTGATCTTGCTTTTAAGGAAATGCCTAGTAAATGCTCGCCCATGAGGATATGTTCTCCATGAGGATCCATTTCCGCATAAAGAATTCTTCATTTTCAGCTTGTCCGTTCCAGGCAATCCGAACGTAATTTACCATCTCAAAGTACTATAAGCTTGTTACAACTTGAATGTTAATTTTTAATTTAATAAAATGACTTAAAATTAATTTTTAAGAAATGTACAAAAATGCAATGTACCTTTCAGATATTCTAAACTGTATATCTGATGGAAGGCATAAAGAAAAAAAATCAACAGCATTACAGGCCAATAAGTTGACCTATTTTTACAATTGGTAATCGTTGTATAGGTGGTCAGCCAAAAATATTTTCTCACCAAAGCATTGGCATATTCTCATATCTATATTGTTATAAATTGCTATAATCATCTAAAAAGCTGAATCAATCGCAACGAATTAAACAAAGGTAAGAATACCTTTACACCCAGTTTCAAAAGAACACCTCCTCTGTACATATTTGGGTCCTTTGAGAAGGATTGATTGATTGATGTACGGTTAGGAACTCCCGGAATGTTAGTGACAAATTCGACCCGGTAACTGAGCCTTGAAAGTGACAATAGCTCCTTGATCCATCGGTTGACAAATTAAGATTGTATTTGGTGGCATATAAACCACTTTTACGTTTTGGTCCAACTCTGTAATACCAGTTGGGTGACTTGGCGCATTGTCCAAAAGTAAATGTATTTTGAACGAAACACTTTTTTGATCGCACAGTATGCTTTTACTACGGGTAACAAAAATTTTCGAAACCATTCTTGGAAAATGGAAAATTATTCTGGTCATTTACTCTGTAATATTTGAAAAATAGTGCACTGAAAGCATGAGCTTATTTACACTTTTCAACGATCGAGGATTATTCGAATGATGCATCAATAAGGGTTTGAACTTATAACCCACCACATTAACACCCAATAAAATAGTGACGCGTTCCTTTGGAATCTTGGAACCTGGCATAGAAAGAGTTCCAGTACTTACGTAGCTTTGTTGGGGCATGGGTTTCCAATAAAGGCAGGTTTCATCCGCGTTAAATATTTGTTCAGCCAAATAATTTTCTTGTATTATTTCGTCTAAATGTTCAACGAAACTTTTGTCATCAGCTTTGTCATCAGCACTAGCTACTTCCCCACTTATATTAACATTACGATATTAATATCTCCGTTTAAAATTCTGAAATAATTCTTTATACTTACAAAAAATATATTTTCGGTGTATTCACTGTTACCTTTCTTTATTTCATATTTGATATATATATATATATATATATATATATATATATATATATATATATATATATATATATATATATATATATATATATATATATATATATATATATATATATATATATATATATATCAGGGACGAAGCGTGACATTTTGAAGAACGGAAGCACAAGTAATTCTAAATTAGAATCTTATCCTATAAGTGGCAGCTTTAATGAGCAAAGCACTATGTATGTAGTAAGCATATAGAATAAATGCATGGTCTTAGCTTTGCCATACTAAATTATTAAAAATATCTTTTTCTGTTTATACCATGGAAATTATAAAATCAAATTTTGACTGTCTTTCCGAGCGAAATCTCTTCAAAACTCGAAAGTTGTCAATATCTCTTTTAATGTAACATAATATCATAGAAATTTGGGATTTGTTTTATGTTTTATCTTAACACATATATGTCTCAGCCAATAAAGTCGGTTTTTATGTTCTCACTACTAATTTTTCTAACAACATAAAGCTTATTGAAGAATTTAAATTAGTTTGAATGTCGCTGAAAACTCCAGAGAACATTGTAGCCATATTTTGTATGTGGTGATATGATGTTTTAATAAATTTAAATATTGAATAAATTTAAGAGCTTAGTGATTTATCGTTACCTTGATAAATCAGTTCTTGTCTTGCAAGAGGACCAATTATGTCATCTTCGTATTTTAAAAAGTGCCGGTTTTTATTCATTTCATTTATAGCATTAAAATTTCTTAATTATAATGAACGTGAAGAGTTTATCATAATTTAAATTCTCCCTCGCCCAATCATTTTTACTGTCATCAGTTAAATGAGAACTACTATACGTACCATGTCTATTTTCAGCTTTAGTTAAATTGTTGATATCGTTGCAACCTGATGCAAATAAAAAACACAACCAGCAATATAACTTATTTAATTTCGTGCACTCTGTTAACCTAAGGAAATTTTCATAAAACTGATTGCATGGTACTAGTAATTTTTTAATTTGGTATTGGTCTTGGTATTCGTCATAATTTATAAAAAAAAAATTTTTATCAGCCTTTCTAGGTAAACATGATTTTTCCAGAATGATTTAATCACACGCTTACACTCGATCATTTTCATAATGTACTTAACAATTTAATTTCACTTTAATAATTGAAAATAATGTTAGGTACGGAGCTCGAGCTAAGCTAATTTTTAACTCGTTCTCAACAAATGTACTGATAAATATCGCGCTAAAAAAATGTTTAGAGAAAAATTTTGACATGTCTAATTTGTTTTATGTCGTGTCTTTTGTTTTTTAATTTTTTAGATAATATTTTTGATTTTGGTGCTTTTAAAGATTTTTGGCCTTGGTTCGTCATTATCTTCTTCACTTTCATGTGGTAAGCCGAAATCATGTACATTATCGAAATCATCAAATTTGACATACTTCATTTTTCGAAGTTTATTTTCGTATTTAAAACAAAAAATATCAAACAATAAGTGTATTGGTGTGGTAATTTTTTTTAATTTATAACAACAATTGCATAGAATTAAGTTCTTTTTTCAAAGCAATACACACATACACAATATATATACATGTAAGCGTAAAACCAAAACTCTTTTTATTATACTAGCCGTATTCAATTTCTCGTGCATGCAGGCTACTACCTATTTTTCACTCTGCATCAGTAGTAGTACTAAAAAACTCCATATTAAAAAAATAAATATAAAAAAAAAATTATTTTTAAATTCTCTTTAACAGTGCATCAGTATTAGGTTTAGTACTATCAAAATTATCAAAACCCTCTTTATTATACAAGCCGTCTTGTAACTTTCGTTGACACAGATAAACAAAATCTATATACACAATTGAGTGTATTGGTGCTATGAAAATCCATACCAAAAAATGTTTAATTTTCTCATTCCTACTACCACTATTTAACATTTTTACCGCTAAGTTACGCACACTATTTAATCTGTATGAATAATTGAGAATTTATTCTGAGAATTTAATTTTGAGTCTCTTTTTTTATTATTTGTGTTTTGTATAGGAAAGAGATAACATCAATTTTGCCTTTTAAATTTTTTTTTTGACAATTTTTACTCTCTTTTGTTTTATAGTATGGAAATGTTTATTTTATTTTACACTATATTAAAACCAACACAAATGTATATACAAGCCATGAAGTTGCGATACTTATGCCAAAAAGTGACTACTATACCTAAGTATTAGTGTTGTGACGTAGTATAATTTGTGTATACTTTTATTATATGATTTGAAGTAAATAAAAAATGAATAAGAATGATGGAACAACAGTATGGTGCGCTCTTTATGACAAAACAAAAAACAAATTTATTATTTACCGAGAGAGAGAAGTATTGTTATTATTATTTACTTCATTATATACTATACTATATACTAGGAATTTAGAGCAGAATATAATTTTTGTTTCGTTTTTTTTTGTAGAAATGTTATGTACTTTGAATTTAGAGGAGTATGGACAATGCGAAATATAATTTTTTGTTTCGATTTTTATTGTAGTCAAATTCACTAACACATAGCCAAATAGTAGTCATAATATGTTTTATTTAACCAAGCTTCATGGCTTGTATAATTATACAATAGTGTTGGTTTTGACTATATTCTAAATCATATATCGACACGTTTTTTACTTACAATACATTCCCATGTGTATATGATTAAAAAGCATGAGTATGCAATGAATACGGCTTGTAGTAACTCTCTTTACTACAAGCCGTATTTGGCTATATCATATACCAAAAACGTCCGACTCATTTTTTCGTACACTGATATTACTACATATCCACCTCAATAAAGTAGTATTGGTACCATAACAAATACAAAGTAAAAGTAACATAAAAAAAACTAATTATATTAGTGTTAGTAAAAATATTTTTTTGTTTTTATTTTACGCTATATCTGTACACAACTAAAGCTAGATCAAAGAGGCGCTTTGTCCCTTTAAATTTTTTAAATAGTTGGTTTTTCTAAAAAGACGTTTTTGCATATACCGATACTTACAATACGAACACAGTGTTAAAATATATTTTATTAGTATGCAATGAATACGGCTTGTATAACAGAGAAGGTTTTGCGGAAAACAAAACCATAATAAAATGTCAAAATTTCGCATTCAATAGTGTCATCTATTATAAAATCCGACAAACTATATTTTCCATGATTTTTTCACGTCGTGTTGCGTACTGGTGAGCGAAATTGTATGCGAAAATTGTTTATCTCGTTCTTAGCTAGTTAAATTGTATATGTCAAATTAGTGTGGAAAATTTATTTTAGATTGAGCTGCGTACCGATCTTAAAGGTAGGCTGCATATGATAAACATAACATCTTATTCTCATCTCTATTTTGTTCGTATATCTAGTTGGAATAAAAGGTATAGGCTATCTCATTTCAAAAATGGGAAATACCATTTACAAATTTAGCAATAAGCTAAAATTGAGAAAGATACCAGAAAGAAAAATAAGAAATAATGAATCATATGAACTCATTTGTTCTTTATGGTTCGCGATAGTGTCATGATAGTTAATAGTAAAGTAAAATTTTACATTCAACTAGAAATGAATTTTTTAGCGCATTCTTTCTATACAAGTTTTTATATATGAACTAAAGAAATGCTTGCTTTTTCGAGTATATTATATTGCGTAACTATGTTATAAGGTGTTGATATTTGCAAAAATTTTGTAATAAGAGTTTTTATTGTTAATTAAATTATTTAATATTTTCATAAGTACATAGATACTAAAATAATTAAATTATTCTTACGGAAGCACTCATTCCGTTCAATATATGAGCGCTTCTTCCCTGATATATATATATATATATATATATATATATATATATATATATATATATATATATATATATATATATATATATATATACATATTTTCATATATAAATATATATATGTATAGGTATTTCCCATATAAGTTGGTTTGTTAACTGATTTATTATTTAGCCGCAGACAAAGTACCAAGCAAAAAAAAAACAAACGAAAAATTTAAGTCCTCAATTTCATCATCATCATCGCATCATCATTTTTCACTTGATGTATATAAAATATATATAGTAAAAGAAAATTATAGACTTATACCCTTTATAATTTTCATCCCTTTTTTTGTTTTTTTTTTGTTACTATAAGAATTTTTTAAAGAGGAAACTGATTTAAATTTTATTTACAAGTATATGTATATATTTTGTTTCCAAAATTTAATTCTGTCAACCAAGATCAAAGTGAAGACTGAATTAATTAAGAAAGTTAATGTTTTCCCAAACAAAATAAAAATAATAAACATAAGTAAATTTCGACAGTGCGGAGATTTTTGGTTTTTTCCCTTTGAGTTTTGTGATAAATGATTTGTATTTGTGTGAATATACACATATTTTATCCTTATTTACAATAAATTGAGAGTGGATAACGATAAGGTCATGTGATTGAAATAATGATGATGATTTTTCCAGAAATAAACGAAAAAAAAAGGTTAAGTAAATTTGACAAATTGAGGTAATTTTTTTTTCTCTTCTTGAATCTTTCATTCCATTTTCTTTCTTGGTTCTAGTACATAATATATACATATATATGTGTACATATATATAGGATACAACAGTATGTTGATTATGAAAGACAATATTAGTTAATTGAAATTGATCGATATACTAAGTAGGTATTATATGCATATAGAAGTTAAGGGTATATATAGGGATGGAAGTGTGTCAGAATTTGATCATCCCATTTTCTTCACATATACACACCATCTCTTATTTGAATATTTAGATAGGATTTTAATTAATTTCATTCATTTTTTGTTTTGTCGTCTGTTGTGCCCGGTTTTTTTTTTATTTTATTTTGCACTGTCTATCTATTTGTCCGTCTGTCTGTCACATCAAATAGGATTATCTCATCTTCTTCCGTTTCTTTAAATTTCTTTTTTTTTTGTTCAGTATACGATTTTGTGTTCATCATGTCCGTTTGGTTATATTTTTTTATTTTCATTTTCAACTTTTCATTTTGTTTTTGTAATTGTCTGTCCTTTCAATCTTAATTTTTGTATTTTTTAGTTGTTGTTTTTTCTTGTATTTTTTTTTAAACAAAAGAGGTGGAAGGAACTGAAAATAAAATCAGATAAATGGTTGATTTTAGTCTCCTGAGGTATATATAGAATTCTGGTGTCGTATGCTTTATACTATAGAACTCATTCACCCCATTATTGTCTCAACTCATCTATATCATCTATATATGGAGGAAAATTGATTGAATTGTTGCTCAGTCACTATGCAATTAGAAATATTGAGTTGACGAGATCTATATACTCGTGTATATATACATAATAAACATACACAGTGTTATAAATTTATGTTACATGGTGCGAAGAAACATTGTTGCTTTTGTGCTTTACAAGAATTCTAATCACATTGTTACCTCACAGAAACGTGAACATTTCCATAAAAATTCCTCATCATCATCATTATCGTATATTTTCTTTTAAATTTCTTTTATTGTATTTTAAATGTCTTAATATCATTTTATTTTTGTTTTCTCGCGTTCATCTATATATTATACACAGTCGTACGTTTTGTCTTATGTGTGTGCAAAACATAACTTTAACAATCATGGTTATTTCAATTCATCTCCTTTAAAACTAGCCATATAAATTTATATATTGTGTATCGGGTAAGATGATAATAAGTTTATTTCGCTTGTCACTCAAAATTCATCAAGTTGTGAAGTATATATCGTACTCTACGTTTATCTAAAGACAAACAAGTAAATGAGTGATGCATTTCAACTCGATAGTATAACATATATATATATAGCTATTGTATACAAATAATTATGATTCATCCTGCAAACTTATACCATACGTCATCTACATGTATTATATATATATATATATATATATATATATATATATATATATATATATATATATATATAACATAATCCACTCAATGTTTATTAATTACGTTTAACAGTTCTATTTATTTATTAAGAAAAGAAACAACACTATAATTTTAATAATTCATATAATAATTTATTTATAACAACAAAATGTTCCAACACGTCTAACTTTACACATCACCGTACTACGACTCACGATCTTACTCAAGAGAGAGTATAACTACCACTACACAGCACACACTCGTCTGTTTTTACTCTTTCACACTCTCTTCGTCGTTACATTCGTCCATCCTGACTGTAAAGTCGTCCTCGACTTCTTTTGAGTCATCACCGTCCAATTCCGGGCTGCATTTTACCCATTTTTTCATTCTATCTGCTGCTTGAATTGAAGAAAAATGACGTTGCGTTCGTTGAGTCCCTGGTATATCTTCTATTATATATCTATCATTTAATAAAACTTTTTTTATAATGTACGGACCCTTATATTTATTTTCTAATTTTTTTGATGTGCCTGTACTTGTTATACCGTCATTTAAAATAGAAACCAAATCTCCTTCAATGTATTGTTTTGCTGGTCTGGAACGAAGATTGTAATACTTTCTTTGTTTATCCTGAGCTATTCTTATTGACGTTTCAGCCATTTCTCTGTTATGTTTAAGATTTCTTTCTTTACAAATATCTTTATCAACTGATGTAGACAGGATATCGCCAAAAGGATCTCTAGGAAAATAACCAAACAAAACTTCAAATGGTGTTTGATTAATGCTTTCATTAAACGTTGTGTTCATGTTCCACTGTATCTTTTCCATATTTTGATCCCATTTCTCTTCACTTTGTGGCTGAGTTAGGAGTATGTTCAATAAGGTTCTGTTGTACCTTTCAACTTGTCCATTTGCTCGAGGAGTCTTAGTCGCATTTTGAACATGTTGTATATTTAATTTCTTTACGTAATCTGCAAAAGATTTTGATGTGAAAGATGAACCCTTGTCAGTAATAATTCTGGAAGGTGTACCAAAAGTACTAAAAGCTTGTGATAAGAATTTTAATACTGGACTCGTTTGGGTGTTAGATAATGCCTTAATAACCGCAAATTTTGTGAAAGCATCTATTAATACTATTATGTAAGTATTTCCTCTTGTGGATTTCACAAAAGGACCTAAATGGTCGACATGCACAGTTTCAAATGGCCGATTTCCCTTGTCGATAGAATGAAGATGGCCTTTTGGTTGATTTTCTATTTTATTGTATGCGCACTCAACACAAGACTTTATATATTTCTTGACGAATTGTCTCATTCTAGGGAACCAATAACGTTCTTTCATATTTTTTAGTGTCCTGACCACTGAGTAATGACCCTTTTCATCGTGGCTTTTTCGTAAAACTTGATTTCTAACCCCCTTCGGAATAAAGAGTTTATATTCTTTGTCAACTTTTCTATAAACTCTATTATTGAACATTTTATAGTCGGTATAAACTTGTTTTTCAACATCTGTATTTGGTGGCCTCTCTAGAATGATTTTTATTTTAGCCACTTGCTCATCTTGCATCTGGATAGATTGTAGCCAATCATCATCGTCGATTGCAATTCTGAATATGTTTATATCCACTGGTTCCGGAGAAACCCCTTTCTCTACAGGATGCCTTGACAGTGCGTCTACGTGCTGCATTTGTCTTCCTTCACGGTGAACTATTCTGTAGTCAAATTCTAACAACTTTAACCACCATCGTGCTATACGTGGAACAATATTACGTTTGCTCATGGCAGTTTTTAATGATTGACAATCGGTTACGATGGTAAACGGTTTTCCTAACAAGTATTGACTGAATCTTCCAACAGATTCTACAACTGCTAATGCTTCTAGCTCATAGCTGTGATAATTTTGCTCAAAACTAGTAGTTTGTCTGCTGTAGAATGCGACTGGATTCAGTAGTGTGTTTTCTTCTTGTAATAGAACACCTGCTATTCCTATTGCACTTGCATCTGTATGCAATTCATGGTTACACTCTGGGTTGTATATTACCAATATTGGTTCTTCCATCATCATCTGTTTAAGTTTATCAAACGCGTTTTGTTGACATTCTCCCCATATAAACGGTACATCTTTCCTCGTTAATCTAGTTAGTGGTTCAGCAATCTCTGCATATCCTTTGATGAATTTCCGAAAATAACTTGTAAGCCCAACCCACCTTCTTATGTCATGTACATTTTTTGGTACAACAAAATCTTCTATCGCAGATAACTTTTCTTTGCCCGGTTGTATATTTCCGTCGCTAATGACATGTCCCAAGAAGTTCACTTTCTCGTTGAGAAATGAGCATTTTTTAATATTTAATGTTAAATTAACTTTTCTCAAAATAACAAAAAATTGTTGTAGTTTACGTATTCCTTCTTCTATGGTTTTGCTAGGAATAATAATGTCATCCAAATAAACTACTATAAAACCCGGTTTCATTAGTTGTACAACCTTATTCATTACTTTTTGGAAACAAGCAGGCGCATTTGCTAATCCAAAAGGTAACCTGCAGAATTCATATTGGCCCTCAGTTGTAATAAAAGCCGTATATTGTCTAGATTCTTTCGCTATTGGTATTTGATAGTAACCAGATGCCAAATCAAGAACCGTGAAGTATTTATAACCCACCAAACTATTTAATTGATCTTCAATTATTGGCATTGGATATCTTACTTTTTTTGTGATCAGGTTTAATCTACGATAATCAATGCACATTCTCTCTTCTCCATTTTTTTTTTTAACTAGTACGACAGGTGATGCAAATGGTGACTCCGATTCTTGTATAATTTTACTTTCTAATAGTTCATTAATCATCTGTTTTAGTACCGTTTTTTTTGCATATGGTACCTTATATGGTGGATATACTACTGGTTCAGTACTTAATAATTCTATTTTTACTTCATATAAGTTACACAATCCTACATCAGAAAATCCGGTGGACACACAATCAGAGAAATTCTCAAGCATGATTCTCAATGCTCTCTCATTATCGGTATTTAATACAATTCCAGTATGTGTGTTATCATAAATGAAACGATTTTTATCAACATCTTTGATTTGACCAATATGACTGATTGCGATCGAATTACTTCCAGTCTTTAATTGAACCTGTGGCAATTTAAGAAAATCTCTTCCTATTATCATATTTCCTTGTTTGATCTCTGATTTCACTATTAATAGTTTTAGATTAACTTTGACGTCTTGAATTTCTACGGTTGCTAAAGTAGAACCCATACTCTTACATTGCCCTCCAGCAAACCCTGATAAAATTACATTTTCTTCATTTATTACCCATTTGTTCTCTAACACATCGATCTCTGATACAATACTTCTGGAACTTCCAGAATCTATTAGGGCTTTTAATAGTATTCCATTTATTTTTACATTTTTGTAGAAACCGTCTTCAATATTATTCTCATTTATATTATTAATTTCTAGATTATTTACGTTCTTTTGTATATTCATATTTGATTGTTCTTTTCTTGCAAAACAGTTCCTTGCTATGTGCCCCATTTTATTACACTGGTAACATTTAATCAATCTTTGATTTTGTGTACCTATATTCGATTTAGTTTCTGCATTAGTTGAAGATCTAACAGTTTGAAATCGATTAAAACCATTCAACGGTAACTCGAATTTTGGTTGCATGCAATGTCTTATACTTTCGTATTGCTTAATATGGGAAATGAGATCTAAGAGATTTGTATAATGATTTGCTGATAAGGTATTTACTAATTTAAAATCTTTTTGTCCCATTATAATGTACTGATATATTGATTGGTCACTTAATTTTGCTCGTTTACCAACCATATTCATTTCGTAACAATATGTCGTGATGTCTTCATTAAATTTTCTTTTTCGATGTGATAAAAGTTGATGTATCTGTACTTCATTATCATGTGATGGGAAACTTGCAACTAATTTATTTTTAAATTGTTCCCATGTAGCAACTGTATCCTGAATGCTTTCATACCAAGATTTTGCTGGGCCTTTCAGTTTGGAAGCCGCTGCTAAAAACACAATCCTACAATCCCAGTCATGAATTTTGATTAATGCATCTACCCTTTCAACCCAATGAATTGCTGACATTCCTGTTAAATTGGTTGGATCAAATTCTTGCAAGACATCACTGATATCTCTCAATCCATATCTTATAATATTTTTATTTATTAGCCGAGGAGTTGGATCGAGTTCTTCTTGATTAGACCGAATATCGGAATGTGTTCGACCCGCAATATTATTATTTATTATATGTTTCTCACGTTCTAACAATATTCGTTCCCTTTGAATTAATTCCCTTTCACGCTTGATTAATTCCAGTTCTTTTGCAATAAGTGTCGATTCCCGATTTACAATTGTAGACTGGTCAATTTCCCTTTGTACACTAACGCTGGAAATTGGACTCAATTCCCTACATACTTCAGTCTGCTCACTAAAATTCGTTGAATGCTCCTCCAGGTTTGGAGATTGTAACTTTCGCAATCTACTTAATAATACACTCTTATTGCCATTCAAATTAGTACATTTAAGTTGTGTCAGTGCTCCTTTAATTTCCTTTATAGTCATTCGATTCAACTCCATTTTACTGAAATAAATAAACATAACCAAATAGTATATTCATAAACCAACTAAGAAATACACATAATTAACATAATCACATTCAGTTTTTCATATTCCTAATACTCTATTTATAATAAATCCATTAACCAAGCAACATTTGCTCTTCTTATTAAAATACACACATAATACATATACCACCAAAATAATCTGGATGTTATTTTGTTCTCTTAACTTTTCATGTTGCTAATTATTTTCAATTTCGTATTGAATTTTTTTTTTTTTTTTTTTTTTTTTTTTTGTTACACCGTTTTGTAAACCAAAACCGTATAGAAGATTTCATTTTTTTTTTTTCTCTCTTTTTTTTTTTCCAATTTTCCTTGTTCTCTTTATTTTTTATTCCGTATGCATGTTCGAATCTCATTGCCGTTACATTTTCGTTCAAAGATTATGAATATTCATTATACTACAGCTAATGTACTGATAGTATCCCGGCCCATGCATATAGATTATTTATAATTTACCATACGGCCCTTGAATATGCCGACGTCAAAATTTCATACGTGAGCTGGTTTGTGCATTCCTCTCAAAATATATTATATATTCTGTACAAACATATAACATTGCATGAGAAATAAATGTTTAAAAATAACATCTTCAATATATCATCACCAAAGGAACCCATTCAATCGAGACTCGATTTAAATATTTAAGTACATTAATTTCACACACATACAATCATATAGCTTATAACCGCTTAAAAAAACAGTTTATATCACACAGATATAATATCACATAGTGAATAACGCACCTAAACCGCACATGTAGTATTTTTGTTATGGTAGTTTTGTATACCAAAACTCCCACTCCGCACACAAACAGTCGACCATATGTTGTTCTACATTTACAATATTCATTTAAAATATAATTTTATCTGGAAATACCCAGAACATTACCAACACAAACAAGCATTCGAGTTTATATATCCCATTACCATCACTAATTCATTTCAAGTACAATTAACATAATATGTTTAGGTACGAGAACACACCGAATATATCTTTATCTATCACTACGCACGCACACTTGTAAAAAAAAAACGTAAAATTCCAAGAAATCATACTTTCCTTATTTTAAATTAACAGCTGCAGTACAAAGAAATTTTATTTGTTTTGTTTTTTTTTTTTTTTTTTTAACTCAATTATGTTAAGGCGAATTGTTTTCTATTGTTTCTGATTTATATGTTAAGCCTTTTTAAAATTTCACTGTTCAGATCCCACTTCTGATTTATAACATAATCCACTCAATGTTTATTAATTACGTTTAACAGTTCTATTTATTTATTAAGAAAAGAAACAACACTATAATTTTAATAATTCATATAATAATTTATTTATAACAACAAAATGTTCCAACACGTCTAACTTTACACATCACCGTACTACGACTCACGATCTTACTCAAGAGAGAGTATAACTACCACTACACAGCACACACTCGTCTGTTTTTACTCTTTCACACTCTCTTCGTCGTTACATATATATATATATATATATATAAATTATATTTTCCTTGTAAACTAAGAAAATTAAAAGTTTCCTTTCGTATTTTTTTGCTATTTTTTTGATTTTTTTTTCTTGTCTCGTCCATCAAATTTTTCTTTTATAATTTTCCGTTCTTTCGAAGAGCTAAATTAATCGTGTTTTATCAATCATCTTTTTTTTTTTTATTACTACTATTATTTTCTATACATGTATAAAGTCTTTAACAGAATAAGAGGCAAATGGTATCAAGTAGTGTGGTGTGATAGTAGAAGAAAAACAACAACAACAAAAATAAACAATACCACCATAATAATTTCACTCTTTATAACCACCCACCACCCATATTCAATGTTAGTTATTATTAAAAACATTTAACACAGTAGTCGTCATCGTCGTCTTGTTCTTCTAATTGTGTAAGAAATGGTTGGTGGTGGTTCTATTTCTTTTATATCCTTTTTTTTTGTTTGTTGTTATTGTTGTTGTGTTGTATATTTTTTGATGTTTAGAAATGGTTTATGTCTATATAGTATTATTGTTGTTATTACTATGTTTTATATGGTAAATAATAATAGTAATAATATATATAATTCTGGAAAAACTATATATATAAAAAAAAAAAATGATATATGAATTTTACTTTTATAAATTATGATTGACATTTGTCACCTTTTCTTCAACATTTCTTGTTCCTTGTATATTATGTTCAGGTTGAATACGAAATATATATACATTTTGATGTCACATACTCATCGTATATTATTTACTATATACAGTGTATGTGATAGAAAAGTAGAAGATTAGTTTTTTGTGTGTATATGTAACTGGTTTATTCCACAGGGTAGTTTTATTGACCTTTCACCTTATAATTTTAAATTGATCATTTATATAGAGTTTGATACGTGTGTAGGTTGTACGCTATATAGTTTTTTTTTGTTGAGTTTAAATAAAAATCAAATTCATGTGACGTACATTTTTCTAAATTTGACATTATTTACCAACGAAATCGATCATGATTTGTGGACCATATCAAATCCACCATCCAAATGTATGCTTTAGGTAATTTTTTATCTGGATGTTGTTTGGTTAACACTTTCAATACAGTTTAACTTTAGTCTAGATTATAGAGAGATCTTACGGGATCAGCAAACTCAAGTTGAGATCAAATATAGGTGAATTTACAATCCACCAAAACAAAATAAATAACAATCGAAAGGCACGCACAGACGGTGAAAATATTAAAATTAAAAATTTATTGCATGGTGTTGATATGGGTGTACACCATCGCGCAGTATTAAAGACGCAGTATTACCCACTAGTACAAAACCGATTTTGGTTGTCACTAAGTGAAAATGGAATTGATAAGATACAAACCATACCGGTTTCGGCTATTCAAAATTAACCAAAGATCGATCAACTTCAAAGAGATCTTCAAAAACTAACCTAATCTATCTCAAGCTTGTCTGTGCTTATTTGCTACCTACAAAGCAAATAGATCAGATTACGGTTTGAAAATCTAGCGCGATATTTTCAAAAACCTTGTAATTTTAAGACTAAAACAATCAAACAAAAAAAGTAATTATGCAGTCGCTGTGTACGTCCAACAGCGAGTTTTCAAACAACAGCTTGTTTATAAATGTAAAACACAAAACTGATATTCTTATTTGAAACAGGATCTGATTTATCAGTTATTCCATAGATTAAACGAGGTTCGTCAATCTACACATATAATACCAATTCCAATATTTGTTTAACAGCAGCAAAAAATACTACAATTACGGGTTTAAACTTTTACAAGTTGATCTTGGTCTTCGTAAATCATTTAATCACAAACATATTCACAATTGCTTCAGTCAATCATCCTATTATTAGAGCAGATTTGAGACCACACCGATTATTTGATGATAAATCCAAAATCGCTAAAACGGAATTCCAAAATGTGTTGGATTTCGGTATATGTCGTCCATCGCCATGTCTTTAATCCTTAAGAGAAAAAAATAATAATAGTTGGAGACTATATGTGGCAATTATTGCAATCTGAATGCCTGTAGCGTTCCTGATCGCCACCCTGTTCCGCATATCCATGATTTTAATTTACAGATTAGTGGTTGTTAAATTTTTTCTAAAGTTGATTTAGTGCGGGCATATCATCATATACCTGTTACCCCATTTGAACTTTACGAGTTTCTACGGGTGCCCTTTGGTTTGAAAAATGCACCCCGCAGACGATTCAAATAGTTTCATCCACAACATTTTAAAGCACGTTGATTTTATTTGTTCATACTAAAATTCAAAATACAACTTTCAAAATGTGAATTAGGAAAAACGACACTTTATTTTCCCTCACATCAAATTTCAGAACCTGGAATATCACCGCTGAACGAATGCAATAAATTATCTTGCTATAGAACCACCAAAGTTGGGGTATAGCCAATGAATGATATTACAGTGATAACGGTAGCTAAAACTTATGAATCACATTGTGTGACATGATTTGGTTGCTCTCTCTATCCATAACGAGTGATCAAGGAGTACAATATGAGTCGAGGTTGTTCAATAAATTTTCAAAACTGTTGGATTCTCACCATATATACAACCATCTGTATACCATCAATAATACCATATAGATATATCACCCACAAAAAACCCGTCTGTTCACACTCATTTTGGAACAACCCAAAATGTAAACGCATATGTTCCTCACGATTTATCAGAGTGCAAATTTCTGTTTGTAAGAATTGATAGTCAAAGAATTAGTCTGAAAAATACATATGAAGGTCCATTTGAAGTGGTGTGCAGGTCAAAAAAAGCATTTACCATCATATACAATGAAATGACAAATGTCATTTCAATAGACCGGTTAAAGCCAGCATATATCATTAATTCCATATCCAGTGAAAATGAACCTTTAACATATATCGTCAAGTTAGCTGTCAAAGATAAAACACAGTATTTATGCACACTTTCAGTGATGGTTAGAATTTCTTTCGTTTCCTATCGTATACAAATTAAATAGGTTTCAGAATTTTCGTTTTAACTAAGGGGAGTATTGTAGTGACCGAATACTCGTTTCGCCAACTGTATACTTTGACTTGAGCAGTGGACGTAAGGTATAAAAAGCACTTAAACCATTTATATATATATATATATATATATATATATATATATATATATATATATATATATATATATATATATATATATATATATATATAATTTTTGTTCTGTTCTTAAACTATGCGCAAAATATTTATCGCTTTTTTAATTAAAATGCTTTGAAAAAAAATTATTTAGCACGAAAATTAAATGTAATAACCGTTAACAGACAAACTACAAGATTTTGTTTTGTTCCGGTCCTACAATATATCCTTGGAGTCGATGATTTGCATTCTATTCGATCAAACAAATTGGAAAAAACTTTATTTTTGTGTAAAAATATATTGACGTCATTTATTTCATATACTCAGCAAACTATACAGAAAATTAGATGTTGCTCGCTGAAAATATTTTTCATCGCAGATTTTATAAAACGAAAATTATCGTTTCGGTAGATAGGTTTCTTAATATTATTACTCACGAATTGTTTGAGGTTTAAATTATGTATTATACTGTTACAGCCGAATTTTTTATCTCCTAAAAGTATCTAAATATTTAAAATTTCTAAAATCATCTTCTAAATAATATGGCTTCTCGGGCTTACATTGATATAATACTCATTGCTGTACTATACAGTTGTGGGGAACCACCTGGAAAATTTTTCTCTTGAGTAAAACTAAATAAGAAAACAATTTTTAGCAAATATTGCAAAATGAAAAGGCCAAACATTTTAAGTCGTTCAAAAAATATTTTTTTTGTTAGTGGAAAAAGTTTTGGTGTTGTTATATATTTAGGATAAAGTTCATGTTCATAAGAGTGACATTTGAGCTTTTCATTTTTCTATCAGGTTTATGGTAGATGGTTTAAAAGTTTGATCATAATAAAGAATGTAATACTATTTTATAATTTTTAAAACCTTTGACAAACAAAAAAATCATTTAAGTCTTATTTATTTATAAGTTATTTAATTATAGAATTATTCATTTTTTAAGTTCGTTTTATATAAAATAATTATAGGTTGATATTATATATATATATATGTATATATATATATATATATATATATATATATATATATAATATATATATATATATATATATATATATATATATATATATATATATATATATATATATATATATATATATATATATATATATATATATATATATATATATATATATATATATATATATATATATATATATATATAGGGTGGGCCATCTGTTAGTACTTTTTTTATTTGTATATAAAACTAACATTTTGGGAATGAAATCCATATTTTGTATTGATAGTGAGAGGCCTGCACCCGAACATCAAAATTTTCGATGACTTTTTCCAATAAAAACGAATCAATGACTTAAATCTTTAGCCCGAATGTTGTTTTTAAATTGTTGAATTGTTTATGGATGATTATCATAATCCTTACCTTTCAAATAATCCAACAAAAAATAATCCATTAAGATGAAAATGAACTTCATAACTAAAGATAATTTTTGATGAAAAACCTGCATTTCGTTCAGGCATACAATTATCAAAATGAAGACGATTTAAATAGTGTGGTTGCCTCAATTTTTGAGTTAGTCGAATTTTGTATGGATGCAAACAAAGATGAACATGCAAAATGCGTCGTAATGTGGTTCGTAAATAGTTAGTTCTTGTGAACGATGCATGGTTGATGTGCTTGATTCATTACGAATAGTTTCACTAACAGCTGCCACTGCATCTCGGGTACGAACTAGATTTTCTTCATTTCTTGTTACCATATATGCGAAACAAACTTTTCTCTTTGAGTTTCCTCTTTGGTTGAGTTTTCAACTATTCATTATACTACATAAATCAAAACTTCTAAAGACTCCTATTTTTTAATTAAAATTCTAATAAAAACGATTTTTGGACTAATTGGCTTTCATCTACAATATCGAAATGCTCTAGTTTAACACTGTGATGCCCATGTTTCCATATGCAATGACTGTGAAAAAGATCCGCAATCAAAAAGTGCTTCTTTTTTCTCATTAGTAGACAAAACTATTTGTCGGATGCACGATTTATTGTTTCTCTAAAGACGTTTAGTTGAACCTTTTGGCATATATGTGACAAACAAAACTGGCGTATAACGTTTCTGAAAGTTTTACTTATCTCTACGTGGGAATTCAAGTATGGTATACAAATGTTCGTTCTATAAGCTCACAAACTCAAATCGAATTAATTGAATTATTGGGCTAAAAGATCAAGAACATAATTATTGAAATTAATTGATTGATTGATTAGAGTGTATGGCCATGAACGAACCAGGAACTCCTGGAATTCCGGGCACGGTTTCTCGATGGCCAATATTTAACTACTTTTAGCACAAAGTATTCATGATTATACTGAACTGCTCTGTATTCTGTCATTTCTTATCAGCAACCACCATTCAACTGTAATCTGCAAAAGACCCCTGAAAACAAAATCTATTAACAAACTAATTGCTGTAAAAAAGGCTGTAAAAATAGCATTAGTTTTCGCCTGCAAATTACAAATTAAACAATTTAATCGAATAAAAATATATAAAATATAAAAAATACACAAAATATAATTTAAAATATAAAAAATATAAAAATATCATAAATATAAAAAATATAATAATTATAAAAATATAAAAAATATAAAAAATATAAAAATATAAAAATATAAAAAAAATAAAAAATATAAAAAAAATATAAAAAATATAAAAAATACAAAAAATATCAAAAATATAAAAAATATAAAAAAATGTAAAAAATTATAAAATTATAAATATATTTGCACGCCCTTCTCCTACACGGAAACATACCAAAGCCATTCTAATCCACAAACCCAACAAACCACCCGTAATGTGTCTAGTTATAGACAATGTGTCTAGTTATATCTCAAAATTCCCCGACCACCAATTAGGTCTCCGACCGGGTTAAACCGATCAACACTAACCCGTTCGACTAAAATTTTTGAACGTTAATCCTTATTCTGTATGTCTAATGGACTAAAAAATAGGCAATAATATATCAAAAATATGATTTCACTCATCGACCTCGACAAAGAACATAATTATTGAAATGGCGAAACAATCAAAATTATTTTCTATTATCATTAACACACCTCCGGACACCAGTCGTAAAGAGCAATCGACATTCGTTGTTAGATTTGTAAACAGTGATTCCAACAATACTCCTAGTAGAGGGATATTTACAGAATTCGTTGGAAATTGTTTTTAGGTGAATTAAAAAATATGAAACTGGACATTAAAACTTGTAGAAGTGAGGAGTACTAAAATGGTGCCAATATGAATAGCAAACATATTTATCGCCAACGAAAATTTTTCAATATCAACCCACCAGCATATTTTGTCACTTCCTCAAATTTAAAATAGAGGTTTACAATAGTATATGCTCGATGTTGCAATCAAATATTTCAACGAACGATGTGATAAACTATCATCCTACCATCTAAAATTTGTTTTTTTACTAATTTTACCTTGTGCGACGATAAATTTCGAGACGGCCTATTTTTGTGTAACTAAAACCCAGCCGATTTTTTAATCGATTTTTAGCAGTTGGAAGCATAATCACATATTAATTTTCTCTCTTTAAAAAACACTCAAAAAAATTAAGAATTTTGAAAATTGAGAAATTAATGAAATAATTTATTTTTAGCAATACATACACGAAATTTATCGTTTCAAACTATTAATTGTACCGAATGCCTTAGTTATATATTTGTTAGTATTAACGCTTGAATTTTCAAAATTTTCAATTTTTAAAAAAATTGGGGATTACTGTCGTTAAAGCTGTCCTTTGAAAAACTTTTATTAATCTTTTAATAATTTTAGTAGTTTTAGAAATAAGTTTATTAAGGAGATTTAATAAGCATAAACCACTGACGGTATATGCTCCCAAAATTTAATTTTAACATTATAATGATCTAGGTCTAATAAACAACATATATTTTAATGTTTTCCATTTAATTGAATTTAGTAGGTATATATATAGAGACGCGATCCTATGCACATTTCCATTTAATTAGTTAAAAAATTCAATTTTATTAAATAAATTATTTTAATATAATTTAATATTTTATAATTATTTTAACCGCTTTGCATATAAAATTCACCATCATCATTATTATTATTATTATTATTATTATTATTATTATCATTTATAGTTATAAATATAAGCAGACAAAATAAAATCAAGCAAAACCACAAAACTGTCAAAAACATTTTTTTTTGTTTGGTGAAGTAGTGGGACTGACTAGTTTTTATATACGCATAATTTTGTACAGTCAAATCCCCCTAATTAAAAACATATTTTTCAAATATGTTTAGGTACATCAAAGTAAAAATTATATATGACCTGTAGGGTGCACATTATATTTATATATATATATATATATATATATATATATATATATATATATATATATATATATATATAAAGTAATTTATTTAAGTAAATATAATTTTGTTTATAGAATTTTTTCTTTTTTTCATTTAAATTCTTTTAACCACTGTATATACCTTCACAAGTATGTGTTTATGTGTGTGCGCCTAACAGACATTTTCAAATCAATAATTTAACTATAAAAATAAAAAATAAAAAAAAAACGCGAATTTTTTGGATAATAAATTTTCCACTTCATTAAAATAAAAGTAACATTAAAATTTTAAATTTATATAATATGATTTGATTATAATAAATAATTAATAATTATAATTTTTTATTTTGTGTATTTAGAATAATTATAATTTAGGTGAAATTACAAATTATTTTTATTATAATTAGATAGAATTCATTATAATAATCCTATATATATACATAATCAGCTCATACTATCAAAACTATTTTCGCTAGCCCATTTGCTCCCTCTCGCAAATTACACGGATATATATATATATATATATATATATATATATATATATATATATATATATATATATATATATATATATATATAAATTTATTTTGTCATAATCATAATTTATTATGGATTGGGACAAATATTTTTATAATTGCCCTCCAACTATCCATATAATTAAAATTCCACCTTCAATTTTGTTACATCATGTATAATATATAGAAAGCTTTATCCATGTATATGAGAGAAGTGATTTGATTTAATTAGTTTTTTTTTTTTAAATATATTGCTGAATATGGAATTATATAAAGCCGATAACTATATAAATGTAATAAATAAGGGACAACACACATTTACTTCGTAGGTACTAATATAAACGTATTCCCCAAAAATAATAATATGCTTTTGATGTTGTACTTTGAGTCCTTATTTTTAAAACCACCCATACAATCGTTAAAATTTACTAGCATCTGCATAAAACATCCACCCAGCCACCCATTTATACACCTTAACTTTATTTTCTCATAAAATCTTTATTTTATATTTTACTTTATTGTTTTATGAATATAAAATACAATAACATTTTTTTAAAATTATATACTAATGCATGTACTCGTCTCAAGATTAAGATAATAGTAAACAATAAAACTATAAAGTTGCAAGTATCACAAGCATAAATTGTCTGAACGATATGGTATCATATATATATTTATTGCGCTTTGTAAATCACAATTTGTATCCATCCAATCTCGTATTCAACGAACATTTTTATCTTAAATGCGCTAAGCATTGCAATTATTTAAAAAAATTAATTAAAAAATCAATCTATTGTTCTACATCCAAATCTGTGCATGTTTCTGTTTGTCCTGTTTTCCAATACCCTTAAAAAAAACTATAACATAAAGCTCGTTCTCTACACTGTGTGCAGTCTTATTAAAATACATTCGACATCTTTCAATTCCAATCACTCGATCAAAAAAGTAAATAGAATAAAAAACGAGCTCAGCAAAAGCTATATATATAGGTATAATATACTTATATTATATACCAACATCCAGTATAATGCAATTTTCCGATTCCCTCTCTGTGTGGCATGGAGAACGTATAATTTCGGAAAACAGCATAAAATTACAATAAAGATAAAAAAAAATTGTTTTTATTTTCTTATTCGTCAACTTTGGACTTTGTGTCTTTGCCGTCTCTGAGAAGGAATAATAAAAAAAAAATGATATCAAAATACATTAGATGAAAGTGTCAGTATAAAACAAACTATTACAGTTTCCTGTTTCGAAATTGTTTCGTACTGAACAAACGAAAACTTTATAGAAAATCCATACAACGTTAGAGTAGAAGCATGAAGAGAAGTTCTAATCAATATCACACTGGACGTTTTTTTTTTTGCTTGTATTTTTTTTACGTCTCATTTTCTCCTACATCGATTGAAGTAAATAATCAGGAACGATGATGACGATAATCATGGTCGATCGTCTGGTAAAGTTTATATACATATATATCCTATGCACATGTACCACCCGTTCATTATTAACTTTAAATCACTTATACAAAACAAAATGATAATTTTTTTTTTGTCTGATAGAATCATGTCAACATAATAATCATTATTATCATCGGAGCATCATCATCATGAACATAATCAACTTAACATTTAATGATAACATTAAAATTTATTTCACAGCACACACACACACAAACATATACAAAACAAAAAATGAGACAAAATACTCACTAACAACAAAAAAAAAAAAGGAAAATTCTATGTCTGCAAATGACATCAACATAAAAACAACAACTACCAAATAAAAAAAACCTTTTTTCCAGTAGTTTTTTGTTGTTGCTGCTGTGTACATCAAACAAGGAATTATACTTTTCTAAACAACAAGATCCTAACAAACAAAACACATACACACACACACAACATAACATACATAATTTTGAACTCTATATATGTATGTGATATTTTCTCGTACACATATATACATTTACTCTGTATGATGTTGTGTTGGAAAATAGTACAGTAAAATCCAACAAAATAAAAAAAAAGAAGGAAAAACTGTCGCAGACAGATATGTCAAAATGTCAGTCAAATTTGAAATGATAGAAAAAGAATAGAATTTTCCATGTTTTCATTTTTTTTCCTTTTAATAATTGTTATTATGATAATTATTATCAAGTGAAATTGAATGAATGAATTGTTGCCTTGTCTTACCATCATCTTCATCATCATCATCAGCGTTCCTATCAATATTTATACAACATTTTTTTTTATTCCATCCAATTGTTTGATTATAATCATTATCATAATTTTCCATGACAATATATATGAATATAATTATCAAATGTCAAAGTGGAAGATAAAACATTTTTTTTTTAAATTTTTTTTTTATGGTATAGTGGTTGAAAATTTTGGTGAAAGCTATATTATGACGGTGTATCATGTAAATTATATTGTGTACGTAGTAGATGAGGCAAATTGAATGTTATATCCTTGTGCGATGCTAGTTTTATTTTAGGGTTCGATATTTATAATATTTGTTCGCCCTAAATATATGTATATCACGTTTTTCGAGATGCTTTCATATACCTGTCAATCGTTTTGTAATTATTGTTTACATTTTTTTCTATCTCTGTATAATCGATCGAAAGCTTTATACATTTTTAAAATTAAAATGTTACCAATTTAACAGTCTGGTACTAAAGATATACTAGATGTTTCATATAGAATTATCTGTGCTTTAAATTTAATTTAAATTATCAAGCTTTCAACACTCTATTCAAAGCTCTCGTAGAAAAGCTCATATAGAATGAATTAGTGCTCAAATTCTGTTATTTGACTTATGTTTATATATGTGAAATATTATTATATTATTATATTATTATATTATTATATTATTATATTATTATATTATTATATTATTATATTATTATATTATTATATTATTATATTATTATATTATTATATTATTATATTATTATATTATTATATTATTATATTATTATATTATTATATTATTATATTATTATATTATTATATTATTATATTATTATATTATTATATTATTATATTATTATATTATTATATTATTATATTATTATATTATTATATTATTATATTATTATATTATTATATTATTATATTATTATATTATTATATTATTATATTATTATATTATTATATTATTATATTATTATATTATTATATTATTATATTATTATATTATTATATTATTATATTATTATATTATTATATTATTATATTATTATATTATTATATTATTATATTATTATATTATTATATTATTATATTATTATATTATTATATTATTATATTATTATATTATTATATTATTATATTATTATATTATTATATTATTATATTATTATATTATTATATTATTATATTATTATATTATTATATTATTATATTATTATATTATTATATTATTATATTATTATATTATTATATTATTATATTATTATATTATTATATTATTATATTATTATATTATTATATTATTATATTATTATATTATTATATTATTATATTATTATATTATTATATTATTATATTATTATATTATTATATTATTATATTATTATATTATTATATTATTATATTATTATATTATTATATTATTATATTATTATATTATTATATTATTATATTATTATATTATTATATTATTATATTATTATATTATTATATTATTATATTATTATATTATTATATTATTATATTATTATATTATTATATTATTATATTATTATATTATTATATTATTATATTATTATATTATTATATTATTATATTATTATATTATTATATTATTATATTATTATATTATTATATTATTATATTATTATATTATTATATTATTATATTATTATATTATTATATTATTATATTATTATATTATTATATTATTATATTATTATATTATTATATTATTATATTATTATATTATTATATTATTATATTATTATATTATTATATTATTATATTATTATATTATTATATTATTATATTATTATATTATTATATTATTATATTATTATATTATTATATTATTATATTATTATATTATTATATTATTATATTATTATATTATTATATTATTATATTATTATATTATTATTATTATATTATTATATTATTATATTATTATATTATTATATTATTATATTATTATATTATTATATTATTATATTATTATATTATTATATTATTATATTATTATATTATTATATTATTATATTATTATATTATTATATTATTATATTATTATATTATTATATTATTATATTATTATATTATTATATTATTATATTATTATATTATTATATTATTATATTATTATATTATTATATTATTATATTATTATATTATTATATTATTATATTATTATATTATTATATTATTATATTATTATATTATTATATTATTATATTATTATATTATTATATTATTATATTATTATATTATTATATTATTATATTATTATATTATTATATTATTATATTATTATATTATTATATTATTATATTATTATATTATTATATTATTATATTATTATATTATTATATTATTATATTATTATATTATTATATTATTATATTATTATATTATTATATTATTATATTATTATATTATTATATTATTATATTATTATATTATTATATTATTATATTATTATATTATTATATTATTATATTATTATATTATTATATTATTATATTATTATATTATTATATTATTATATTATTATATTATTATATTATTATATTATTATATTATTATATTATTATATTATTATATTATTATATTATTATATTATTATATTATTATATTATTATATTATTATATTATTATATTATTATATTATTATATTATTATATTATTATATTATTATATTATTATATTATTATATTATTATATTATTATATTATTATATTATTATATTATTATATTATTATATTATTATATTATTATATTATTACATTATTATATTAATATATTATTATATTATTATATTATTATATTATTATATTATTATATTATTATATTATTATATTATTATATTATTATATTATTATATTATTATATTATTATATTATTATATTATTATATTATTATATTATTATATTATTATATTATTATATTATTATATTATTATATTATTATATTATTATATTATTATATTATTATATTATTATATTATTATATTATTATATTATTATATTATTATATTATTATATTATTATATTATTATATTATTATATTATTATATTATTATATTATTATATTATTATATTATTATATTATTATATTATTATATTATTATATAATTATATAATTATATTATTATATTATTATATTATTATAATATTATAATATTATATTATTATATTATTATATTATTATATTATTATATTATTATATTATTATATTATTATATTATTATATTATTATATTATTATATTATTATATTATTATATTATTATATTATTATATTATTATATTATTATATTATTATATTATTATATTATTATATTATTATATTATTATATTATTATATTATTATATTATTATATTATTATATTATTATATTATTATATTATTATATTATTATATTATTATATTATTATATTATTATATTATTATATTATTATATTATTATATTATTATATTATTATATTATTATATTATTATATTATTATATTATTATATTATTATATTATTATATTATTATATTATTATATTATTATATTATTATATTATTATATTATTATATTATTATATTATTATATTATTATATTATTATATTATTATATTATTATATTATTATATTATTATATTATTATATTATTATATTATTATATTATTATATTATTATATTATTATATTATTATATTATTATATTATTATATTATTATATTATTATATTATTATATTATTATATTATTATATTATTATATTATTATATTATTATATTATTATATTATTATATTATTATATTATTATATTATTATATTATTATATTATTATATTATTATATTATTATATTATTATATTATTATATTATTATATTATTATATTATTATATTATTATATTATTATATTATTATATTATTATATTATTATATTATTATATTATTATATTATTATATTATTATATTATTATATTATTATATTATTATATTATTATATTATTATATTATTATATTATTATATTATTATATTATTATATTATTATATTATTATATTATTATATTATTATATTATTATATTATTATATTATTATATTATTATATTATTATATTATTATATTATTATATTATTATATTATTATATTATTATATTATTATATTATTATATTATTATATTATTATATTATTATATTATTATATTATTATATTATTATATTATTATATTATTATATTATTATATTATTATATTATTATATTATTATATTATTATATTATTATATTATTATATTATTATATTATTATATTATTATATTATTATATTATTATATTATTATATTATTATATTATTATATTATTATATTATTATATTATTATATTATTATATTATTATATTATTATATTATTATATTATTATATTATTATATTATTATATTATTATATTATTATATTATTATATTATTATATTATTATATTATTATATTATTATATTATTATATTATTATATTATTATATTATTATATTATTATATTATTATATTATTATATTATTATATTATTATATTATTATATTATTATATTATTATATTATTATATTATTATATTATTATATTATTATATTATTATATTATTATATTATTATATTATTATATTATTATATTATTATATTATTATATTATTATATTATTATATTATTATATTATTATATTATTATATTATTATATTATTATATTATTATATTATTATATTATTATATTATTATATTATTATATTATTATATATTATATTATTATATTATTATATTATTATATTATTATATTATTATATTATTATATTATTATATTATTATATTATTATATTATTATATTATTATATTATTATATTATTATAATTATTATATTATTATATATTATATTATTATATTATTATATTATTATATTATTATATTATTATATTATTATATTATTATATTATTATATATTATATTATTATATTATTATATTATTATATTATTATATTATTATATTATTATATTATTATATTATTATATTATTATATTATTATATTATTATATTATTATATTATTATATTATTATATTATTATATTATTATATTATATTATATTATTATATTATTATATTATTATATTATTATATTATTATATTATTATATTATTATATTATTATATTATTATATTATTATATTATTATATTATTATATTATTATATTATTATATTATTATATTATTATATTATTATATTATTATATTATTATATTATTATATTATTATATTATTATATTATTATATTATTATATTATTATATTATTATATTATTATATTATTATATTATTATATTATTATATTATTATATTATTATATTATTATATTATTATATTATTATATTATTATATTATTATATTATTATATTATTATATTATTATATTATTATATTATTATATTATTATATTATATTATTATATTATTATATTATTATATTATTATATTATTATATTATTATATTATTATATTATTATATTATTATATTATTATATTATTATATTATTATATTATTATATTATTATATTATTATATTATTATATTATTATATTATTATTATTATATTATTATTATATTATTATATTATTATATTATTATATTATTATATTATTATATTATTATATTATTATATTATTATATTATTATATTATTATATTATTATATTATTATATTATTATATTATTATATTATTATATTATTATATTATATATTATTATATTATTATATTATTATATTATTATATTATTATATTATTATATTATTATATTATTATATTATTATATTATTATATTATTATATTATTATATTATTATATTATTATATTATTATATTATTATATTATTATATTATTATATTATTATATTATTATATTATTATATTATTATATTATTATATTATTATATTATTATATTATTATATTATTATATTATTATATTATTATATTATTATATTATTATATTATTATATTATTATATTATATATTATATTATTATATTATTATATTATTATATTATATATTATTATATTATTATATTATTATATTATTATATTATTATATTATTATATTATTATATTATTATATTATTATATTATTATATTATTATATTATTATATTATTATATTATTATATTATTATATTATTATATTATTATATTATTATATTATTATATTATTATATTATTATATTATTATATTATTATATTATTATATTATTATATTATTATATTATTATATTATTATATTATTATATTATTATATTATTATATTATTATATTATTATATTATTATATTATTATATTATTATATTATTATATTATTATATTATTATATTATTATATTATATATTATTTATTATATTATTATATTATTATATTATTATATTATTATATTATTATATTATTATATTATTATATTATTATATTATTATATTATTATATTATTATATTATTATATTATTATATTATTATATTATTATATTATTATATTAATTATATTATTATATTATTATATTATTATATTATTATATTATTATATTATTATATTATTATATTATTATATTATTATATTATTATATTATTATATTATTATATTATTATATTATTATATTATTATATTATTATATTATTATATTATTATATTATTATATTATTATATTATTATATTATTATATTATTATATTATTATATTATTATATTATTATATTATTATATTATTATATTATTATATTATTATATTATTATATTATTATATTATTATATTATTATATTATTATATTATTATATTATTATATTATTATATTATTATATTATTATATTATTATATTATTATATTATTATATTATTATATTATTATATTATTATATTACTATATTATTATATTATTATATTATTATTATATGATTACCAACCATTTTTGTTTGATCGTTAGAGGCAATTCGTCATCCCAATCTATTGAGATTCGACAAAGTATCTGAAATAATATCTTAATTTTTATTATTTCCGGAAATAACCATCTCAACGGATTGTGAATTTGACTGCTTTCTGATTTTTCTCTTAGTAACTGGTAAACTCACGTTGATACGATACCAAAATATGTCTGTTTTTGGAATCCATTACAGTCCTAAAACATTCACTCATATATGGTTTTGGCCAAAGTCTATGATATAATCCACCCGACAGGGTTCTATTGATGTAGTGCGTACAAACTAATCAGAATTGGAAATTCATTTCCTTAGCACAAATAAAAATTTAAAAAATTTTTAAAAGCTTTACAATTTTTCCTTTTACGCCTTATCAAATTTTGCACAGTAGTTGTGACTTTCATTTTTGTTTGTTTTTCTCTTGGTTTTGAAATTTTTGCTGTTGTTTAAACGGCTATTATAATTTGTTCTTTATTTTTGCCCGTTGGGTCATTCTTACACTTTTGTATTTTTAGGACGTGGCTTTTGATCTCTTTTCGTCGTATAATTTAACTTAATTTATAGTTTGAAAGCGTTTAAAACTTTTTTTTAAATTTTTTTTAAATTCCACCACAATTTTTTTCACTGTAAAGCGGGAATTGTGTTGTTTGCTAAATGAAAATAGGGGTCGTATAACAGGGAAGTTCGGTTTCGGGAAAAGTTCGCGTTATATAAATCGAGTTATATGATACTTTGATTTTATAAAAAATTGAGGTTATGTTCCATAATTGATTTTTGAATGTCAGTTTCATCCATATCATTAAATCCATCTCTGCCTTTATTGTGGTATGGCGTTTTCTGTTAAAACTACGTCAGGCCATAATTTTTTCTGGCTCGCACTAAGTGTAGATGGCTTTAATTTCAGAGCGTATTCTGACATTCGGATGCCATAATCAACGATCGATTAATCAATAAGGGTTTTGTTATAGAATCGTCTGATCAAAATAGTAGCATTATTCTGATCTTCGAAATCATTTTCGACTTGAGCTCGTATGTTGTGTAAACTACAACCGCTTTTGAACTATTTTTTTCGGCGTTCCATAACGAAATAACTTCGAAAAATAAATTTTCGCCCATATAAAATCATATTGCGTTCTACAAGGGTTTAATAAAAATTATGGAACCGCGTTATACGAAATTATGTAGTCAAAAAGTTGTAATATCGCGCTATACGAAGTTTACCTTTATCTTGCGGTACATATATAGGTAAAAGCATATATAGCATATATATAGTACATATATAGGTAGAGTAATATAAAAGGGTCTGCTAAAATCTCACGTATAAATTATGAATTTTTTAAATCAGTATTTATATCATCCACCAGATCCTAACCAAATTTGGAGGCAATAAAAAGCTTCTAGTATGTTAGCAATGATGGTCTAGCGGCAAAGATTTTGAAGTTGCTTCATACTTTTCAATAACAGTTGACGCTAGTTCTAATTTTTTTGTTGCAGTTCCAATATTCAAACTCTTTCAAATCTAGTAAACTCTTGTTGCCGTCTAGTAGGAAAAAAAACTACACTGTAAGGTTGTGTTTCCAGATTTGGAAGCGATAATCTTAATAAATAAAAAAATACTGAATTAATTAAAGTAGAACCTTGCTTGCATATTTTCTGGGTTTACATTTTGTTTCTTTTGCCTCAATGAATTTTAGAATGCAATATTTTTCACTTTTTTCTTCAGAAAAACGTTGAGGTTCAATAATGTCTCAAATTACTTTTAAAATTGTAAAGCTATTTTAACAAAAAATGTAGGTTAAAATAAAAGATTTGTCAGACCAAATTCGTTTCTCTATACCGACACGCTTTCTGAGTATACAAGCATTCGCTTAGCAGGCCAGCCTCAGCGAGACGTAAGTTGATTTATATCATCAATATTTTGTAATATATATATATATATATATATATATATATATATATATATATATATATATATATATATATATATATATATATATATATATATATATATATATATATATATATATATATATATATATATATATATATATATATATATATATAATTTATATATATATATATATATATATATATATATATATATATATATATTTATATATATATATATATATATATATATATATATATATATATATATATATATAAATATATATATATATATATATATATATATATATATATATATATATATATATATATATATATATATATATATATATATATATATAAATATATATTTATATATATCAAAAATATCAAGGTCCCAACCCATGAAAAAAAAAATGTAAATCAAATCATCGATTAAACAATTTTCCTTCGACTTGATTAATTAAAACATTTCAACTTCTCACCACCTCACACCACTACTCAGTTTGTCCGCATATCAAATTAGTTCGACTCGTTCGTATATAGTAAAAAAAATTCCTTTCGAACGGATTGATGTCAACAAATTCCAACCGAACAAGGAAATGTATAAATAAAATCTGTTTTTATTTTTCTTATATATGTATATACATCTTTTAAATATTTTCAATGAAAATATACTGTACATACACACACACATACACATTTACAATTTTTTTGAAATAAAACCAAATTGATGATGATGGAGATTTTTTTGACATCAAAAATAAGAGAGTAAAAAAGAAAATCATAAAATAACAGCAACAAAAAAAACTTGTGGAAAACTGGATCGATATAAACGAACGAATAGAGAAACAAAAAATAAAATGTTCAACTTGGGTTTAAGTTAATTTATGTTAGGTGAAAATTTATAATATGATGAAATTTCAATCAGAAATCTGTCAAATGTATATATGGTATCTATATAAGTATTTTGGAGGAAAATCATATATTAAATGGCGTCTACACTGCAGTTGTTTATTTTATGTAAAATAAAAAAAAAAAAAAAACCATGTTGTTGTCTTACATGTATGTAATGTAAAGTAAATGAAAAACACGCAATTTAGATTTTTACATTTTTCGTTCGTTCGAAGATCATGGTGAGATCAAGAAAATTGTTATGTCTTTTTCTACTATAAAAAATATAAAAAAAAGGTCGAAGGAATTTATATTTAACTTTTAATTTTTTATTTGTTGTGTCTCATGAGAAAATTTTTTCGTTTATTTTTTTTTTTTAAATTGTAAACATGCAATTTATTTGCTAGTTTTTTTTTGTAGCCGCGCGCACGTGATAATAAATTATAATCAAATAATCAACTCAACGACGACAACATGTTGCAAACGAGCAACGATATACAAACACAATAACAACAACAAAAATCTTTACTCGCGCGAATATTCTGTTATCATCTCACTTTCACTGTCAACATACATATATAAATAGAGGAAAAATAAACACAAATTTTTCCTATTCACTAGATGTGCATATATCTGCATATATGTTATTCTATAACGTACTGTGTTTTTATATCCCAACCATCCAAACCTATGTATAATGTGAAAAATAGTTATATCCTTTTACCAGTTTGTTGTTGTATTATCCTTGTTTTGTTTACAGAAAACACAATAAATAAAATCATGTGTGTAAGTCTTTATATATATATATATATATATATATATATATATATATATATATATATATATATATATATATATATATATATATATATAAATATATATATATATATATATATATATATATATATATATATATATATATATATATATATATATATATATATATATATATAAATGTGTGATTTTATTATATTATTTCCTGTCTTTATTGCAATTTTTAGGAAAAATTAAAATTTTTATTCTCCTATATAAATGTTAAAATATTAGAGTAAAAATTTAAATAAGTGCTGCCACACACATCATCGTCACAGGATGTATATTATATGCATATATGTATATAGCTATACGTACATGCATATACGTAATGGAAAACAATGAAAATGTAATATTTTATCGTACATAACCATTTAGCTATGTCAACTTGAATATGTCAACAATCATTGTTCGGAAAAATAAATTTTCACCTACTTTTGTTGTTGCATCCTTTAAAATCTCATCATTGTTGCATATATACGTATATATGTATATATATATATATATAAATATGAAAATGCAGTATGCAATATATTCACTTGTTGATTTGTTTTATTTTTAATTAAGAAACAATTTGTGCATAAATCTTCTGCATATCTTCTGCTCGGTCCATTTGGGTATATATATGAAATATAAACATATATAACAAATGAAGAAAAGTAATTTTCATTTATCATATTTCCTCGACACCAAAAAATGAAAATATAAAATGCTCAGCACCAAAAAAAAAAAACAAATTGGAAATGGAAAATCTTAAATCAAAAAATACATGTTTTTATTTCGCATACACATTGGAATGGAAAATCATAAGAAAATATGACGTTATAAATTTTAAGGCATTGCAATAAAATCTGACAATTTTCTTTATTTTCTTCCTTCATCGTTTTTCATACATATTTTTATTTTAAGTTCTTGGTTGCTTTTTTTATTTCTATTCATTTTCCAATCCCCAATACAACCGTTTTCTAATTCTCATAAATAAAAAAAAAAATAAAAAAAAAATTCTTATATTTTGGAAAAATTTTCTTGGAAATGTATATGTATGTATGTATAAAAAAAAGACATATTATTTTCTTGTTGCAATTTTGTTTTTTATTTTTTACTGTTCCTGTCGTCGTAAGTCAGATTTAATGTATGCTCGTGTTATATGTATGTATTGTTTTTATGTATCGATAAATAGGAGACCGGAAAAATTATTGTGGAAAATTTTATATTTTATTATATATGCATATTCATAAGTATGTACTCGGTTTTTTTTTGTCTTAGATTTATAGACGCTAAACGTTGATTACTTTATATAACATATAATGGCTATAGAGAATAACGATATAAATGATGATCAAGAAAACTGTTTTTCATTTAAAAAATTTTTTATATATTTTTATAGTATACAACTAAATGTTAATAGTGAGTCTGCGTAATGGTGCAAATGATTACAATCTCTAAAATAACGTTACAGCCACGAGAAATTTATAAAAAAAAAATAGGAAAAAAACAGGACATAGATCAAAGTAATTTATGTGCAACATACACAGTGGGTTACCTCGTTTGGAATTTTCTTTTCTTTTTTTTTTTTAATTTTTTTTAATTTTAAATTTATTTACGTTTTCGTTTCATATATCTCGTATATAAATTCAAAAGAAATCAATGAAATGAGGAACATTTTTTCTTAGTTTTTTGTTGTTGTTATTGTCCGTTTAGAAAAAAAAAATCATAAAATTCATCATCACATTGGAGAACTAAATAGTTTATAATATGTCTCCGAAACAATTCTGTCAGATTCTATATATTCATTATGATATATATATATATATATATATATATATATATATATATATATATATATATATATATATATATATATATATATATATATATATATATATAAAATTCACACTTTTCATATTTTGAAATGAAAAACATTTTATTTTCATCTTTTAATTTTCTCTCTTTTGTCTCTGATATACTGATAGAAAATATGTGTTTTCCGAAATTTTTTTCACTCGTTTTTGTTATATTTTTAATTTACTTTGATAGACATACCAGATGGACAAATGGAAAATTATTTAGTTTTTGTTTTTTTTTTGTGACTTTTGATGATAAATGGGTTACAATAAATGTTTGTTTGGTGACTTTGGTGCAAATTGAATTTTATACAATTATTGGTTGAATGCTTTTAGAAGTTAAATATAGGTCATTGAAAACTAGCACTTTATAAATAAAATTTTACCTATATAGTTCATTCAAAAAAATCTAGATTATAGCAGTTTAAACGATTATTTTTTCTATGGTAAATCTGGTCCAAAATGTCATGTCTAAGGCTACAATTTTATTTAAAAACTGTTTTAAAATAAAAATATTCCCAATAAATCAAAATACCTATACTTTTGAGAATCGGAAAAAATAAATTAGGAATTATAGCAGTTTAGAGTTAATTCAATATTTTTCCCAAAAGACAAATAGTTACAAAAAAATCTGTTTTAGTTTTTTTGGCAACGCTGTTTTTCCTATGTTTTTCCTATTTTCTTCCTTATAATCACGATATCTATAAGTATAAGCATACATCAACTGCAATAATAGAGAACTATTTTCCCCCAAAAATATTTATTGTCAAACACCAGAATATACTTTTGCTAAAAATAAATAATACTGCTATAACATTTTAAATTTCCCATTTTGAATATTATAAGAATCCAAGCATCTTACAATTTATTTATTCTTAAATTAAAATTTATATAAATTAGATTCAAAAAAATTATTTAACACCAAAATTAAATGAAATAACCGTTGAACAGCCAAAATTCGACCCATAAAAAATAGAAAAATCTATCAATCTAAAATTGAATAGATTTGTTTTCATGTACGAGTTAGCAGTTTGGCTTGCTGTTTTCCAAGTTAACGGTTCCAAATTAACATTTCAAACCAAGTTTATTGATTTAAGAAATTTACAATTTTGCTATAGCAGCTATTGCCAAGGCTTTTTCCAATTTTTTTTTTCCTCATTTCCAAGAAGTGTATTCCAATCGATTGGGAATAATATAATTTTCTGATAAAAATAAATGGAATGTTTTCGCACATTTCTTTATCAAAAAATTGTTGTCGATGGCTATTATTGCCTTTAAATTTAAATTTTCTCTAGGATAATTCGATGTTAGTTCAAGGATAATTTTCCGATACCTTTGGTCCTTTGTCACTCATGATAGTTGCATGGGAAGAGATATAAAAGTATATCGTATCCTGTCGCTAGCAATCGTAATTTGTATGCCACACCCACTGCTTAGATCTAAATAACTCTGAAATACTCGATTTTTACCATTTGATTTCGATCTATATAAACGATGGCATCCAACGATAAACAAATCCACGTAACCCAATATATATACCAGAGGTTGTCTAAAAGTATGTAACGTGACACAGAAGACAGTATTAAATGCTTTAGATATATGTAAATAAATAACTCGCCTTTTACTTTATTTTGATTAAGGAATTGATAAATTTTTGTGGTAAAGGAAATCAAAGCATCTTCGGTAATTATCTTCCTTCTGAATCCAAATAGTACTTTGCTTAGAAACTCAATCTTGTTTAAATAACTAACTATTCGTTTTTTGTTAAATTCTAAAATTTTTGACAATACTGGTAAAAAACAAAAGGAAAAATAATTGGTTGGTTCTAATTTTGACCCACATTTATATAATGTGTAATGCCATGTGTAAAACTGTTTTTAGTATATATGAACAATATTATACTTAGCATTAACTCATATTTTGTAATATTGTCAATAACAAACGAATTTCGAATTATGTGAGAAGGTCGATTTCCCATGTGATGATTATTAATATAAAGGTATTACTTATATCCAACGAATCAGTGCCAATCGAACCATCCACATGTCTAACTTCTTTCTTAATTGCTTATTTCGTATTGTTTCCTAGGATGGAGTTCATTATACTCCATGATTGCTTTTTCATAACATTGCCTGCTGAATGTAGCCTTCTGAAATAATATGCGTTTTTCTCAGACTCAACGTTTTCATGTGCTCGCCTTTTTATTTTTCTATATCTTGCAAGTAGTTTCACATTATTAAAATGTTTATTTTATTTTTTCCCCTAAAACTTTTTTGTAATTAATTAGGGAGTTTAGAAATATCCAAAGTTTTATTTTGTATGCCTAATCACCTTAGACACTGAGTCGTTAACAGAATTAAGAAACATTTCAAGAAAATACTTTAAAGCTTTGTCTGCAGAAGTAGCCATTAAAACTCTATACCAAGCCAAAAACAGAACCTTTTGAAATGTTTCGAGTCTTGAATTCAACGTTTAAACTAACTTTTAGCAAAAAAGGCGAATGATCAGAAATTGATATACAGCCAACTGCACTTTCAATTCCGCTGTTACAAGATCTTACGAACGCATAATCAATGAAAGTTTAATGATCTTGTTGGAAAGTTTATCAACGATTTGAGGCCGAAGGAAGACATCATGAATAAATATTTATAAATTGAATTGTCAATAGATATAGGATATCCATATTAAACTCACCCAAAATAATTAAGTTCTTTGACCTGTTATATAATTCCAATAATATTCTAAATTCACTCATGAATTGTTCAACATTGAACTTATGATACGTATGTCAACACAGACAATTAAAATCTATTACGCCATACTTGAAGTTCAATTCTAAACAATCAGACGTTTCAAATTATGAAAAATGGATCCCTTCACTCGACAAAATTGCAATTTTTTTTTTTAAATTAATTTTGTCCATCAATTTTGTAAGATTCTGATTCGAAGGAGTCAATTTATATTTCCGAAACGCAAATGAATTCCGGCATGGTATACTCAGAGTTGACTTATTCAACAGAAGCAAGAAAATTCACTAAAACTAAAAGTTTTACTTTATATATCGGTAAGTATATTAAAGTCACAATCACTCTGAGCTCGGCTAGTTAAATTTGACGTTATATAATAAAAAGTAAATATGTATTAAACAATATCCACTAAAGAACCACTTAATGACCTTGAATTTACCACCATCAACTTCTCAAGAATATTTTCCCTTTTCGTGAAGCGCTGTCCAGAACAGATGTTTCCGAATTTAATACAACTTCTTATAAAATATTATATAATGCGTTTTTTGACATTTTTTCTTATTTTTATTTTCCCACTCGTCAAATGATAATCGCAGATCCTGTTTACACTGTTTTAACGTGCCAATAACTGTAAGTGCGGAAGAGAAAATTGTTCATAAAGCATGTAAAGCTCCCTTGATTAGCTAATTTATAGTTCATATTGAAAGAATTTTGTAATCATACCGGAAAGCCTTTTAAACAAATTACCATCAAACTCGAGTATATTAGCCCCCACAGCTTAATCAATTGACCGAGAAAATAACACTTTAAATCACTCCACATAATATGATGTAAACTGATATGTTTTCTGTTAAAATTTAACACAAAAACAAAAAAAAAAAAAATTAAAAATAAATAAATAAACAAATGGGTCAACATACATCTCAACATAGCACTATATACAGCATTTTAGAATCAATGAATTCTTATACTGTTATACATCATCTTATGAACATAAAAATTTTATACAAACACACACACACACACACAAAATATCAAAGAGATTAACAGATTTGATGACGTTTAGCATACATTTTTTTTTTACTTAAATATAATAAATAAGAATAAAATCGTTTTAGTTATTTTTAGAAGAAAACAAAGTCAAAAAATTTAAAGAATTTTATAATTTTTTTTTTTTTTTTTTTATCTTTTATTATTAGAATTTCTTATTAAAAAACTTGTGTGGATATATAATAATATATATGTCTATATATTCACAGATGTGTAATGAAGATTATATTATATATAGTCAAGATGCGAGTATCCTTTTCGGTTAATTTAATTTAAGCTTAGAATAGCAACCGGCTTTAAAAAAAAATTTAAAAACTTTCTTAATTTTCTTAAACGCAAAACAAAAGTTTTTCAATAAAATTTGAAAATTTATTATGCCAATTTACATACCAGCCGCGCATTATATATATGTTATGTACATACCATTGATTGTCCTTCTCATTAAATACTAGTCTTGCATTTAAGTTTGGTTCATTTTGTATTTTTCTTAGAAATCAAACTAAATATAAGCAAAAAAAAAAAAAATACAAATAAAGTTAATTGATTTTCCTTGTTTTTCTTTATAATCAAAATATGTAAAAAAAAAAAATAAAAATAAAAATAAAAAATTGAAATTCACAAATGCACACACAAATTAAATCACATTGAACTTAATAATAAAAATAATAACAACAACCTGAACTAAAAATAGTAGTTGAACGTGTTTCTTTATATATATATATATATATATATATATATATATATATATATATATATATATATATATATATATATATATATAAATTTATACCTTCTTAATTCTTCAAGCCGCCTTCTTACATGCTCTCGTATTTTTTATGTTTATATATCAAAGAATTAAAAGATTTTTCATTTTTTATTTTTTATTTTTTTTCGTAAGTGAGATCGAAAAAGACATGCAAATATTAAACAAGTATTTTTCATTGAATTTATTTTATACGCGATCAACATCTCGTTTTACGCGCTTTGGCTACTCGATATAAAACACCCATAAGTAAAGTTATGACACACCGGATGCAGTAACTGGATTCAGAGACGATTTGAAAATTTATATATATTTAGGTTATACCATATATCAAGATATATACACAGTACTATTTCCATATTGGAATACATAAATTTTAAAACACCTTAAGCTATATAATGCAGCCACCCCGAACATTCAAACCCACCGCACCCCTATCCCGGCAGCAAGATAATATAATAACAATAAAAATAAAATAAAAAATGTATGTATACAGGTAAAACGAAATAAATATAAATTTTCCCATACCACCACCCACCCTCCTCATAAAGTTTCAGTCCCCATCATCATATTTTAGTAAAAAAAAAAAAATATTTTCAAACGTGATTCTTAAATTCCTTTTTATTTTCTTCTTCTAGTATTTCTTCGATGAAAAATCAAGAAGAAAATTTTCCCGAAATAAAAAAGGTGTTAGATATTTTTTTTTCTGTTATGCTGTATGTGTGTATGTACATTTATATATTTATATATATATTATATATGATCAAGGGTGGCAAGGGGTGAAAAAATCAAAAATGATTTGTGATTGATATGAATTGAAATTTTTATTGAAAATAGAAAAATCAATAACATATTTTCAATTTTTCTTTAAAATAAAAAAATAAAAAAAATCGTGTTGGGGAATAAAAAAAAAACGAAAATGTATGAGACGGGTAAAAGAAAATTCTTTAACATATATATATATACAATATGAATTTTTCCTTGGAAGACATAAACAGACAGACGACAATGGATCGGACATTCATGTATATATTGAATTTATTCAAATTAGTTTATATTAGTTTTCGTCGGGGTCGAATTAGCAATTTATGTGTGTGTGTACAAAGTGTTTAATTTTTAACGTCAAAACGTCTTAACGATATAGATTGATGATCGATGGAATTTTTTGTATTGTACACTATTTTGTATATGACATGCGTCCCTATATATACTCAAACCATGCAATATATTTTATTGCAATATTCGTTCGTTTTTTGTGCATCCACAAATGTATTTGTGTATATATAGAGTAAGAAAATAAATTCCAATGTCTCAAACTCTGTTATACTCAATAAACGGAGATGAGAAGTAAAATAATGAAAAAAACATTTTCTTTTTTTTTTTGTTTGTTTTCTGGTCAAAATTATTGAAGTGAGATTTTGGGAGAAAATATACACAATTTATATATATATATATATATATATATATATATATATATATATATATATATATATATATATATATATATATATATATATATATATATATATATATATATATATATATATATGTATATATATATATATATATATATATATATATATATATATATATATATATATATATATATAAATATATTGTAAAAAGAAACGAATGATGTGAAAATTTCTAAAGTCTGATGAAGTTTTGTGAGACTGACAGAATTGGGATAGCTTGTGGGATGACAAAAAGCTGCATTGTTTTATGTATATATGTATATAGGATGGAAAAAATCTTCTTTAAAAATGAAAATCGATTTACACTCGTAAGAAGAAAAATCGTCATAGTCCACAACAACAAATTTTGACTCACACTTATAAATTGTATAAGAGCTCATAACACCATACAAAAGTGTATATAGTAATAAAAAAAAGCTCATACTGTATATACATAGATGTATGTATATATATATATAGTAAAACTTAACATGCAATCAGAGTTGAGTGAAAATTTATGACAATCATAACAATTATGACGATTTACTATTATTAGTTCTTTTCTTTTGCCATTCCCATTCATTCGTAATGGGTGAGTTTGAGCTTCAACTTTTTTTTTACGAATGTATATATGGTGAATTTTATGAGACTTTTAAAATTAGATTTTATATTTTTTTTTGGAAGTTTAAAGTTTATTCGAAAAGATTGAAATAATATATATAAATTATAATAGTATATATTTCGGAAAGAAAGAACGTACACGAAGATATAGATATCGAGGGAAAAGTATAAGGATATTAGATTTTACCTGAATTGATTGATGTTATTTGAAAAGATTGGTAGAGTAACCTGGAAATTAGAATCGAAATAAAATAGTTTCACAAAAAATGCAGAAAACCATTCATATTCCTTCACTTTGGTATTATGTTTATATATCTATATGTAATGCAGTGGTGTATAGTATATTCACTTGGAAAAAACCACCCCCATGTCTCTCTAAATATTTTGCTACACCGAGTTCTATATTATGTGGAGAAAAGATTTTTTTTTTATGTTTTGTTCTTCGTTCATTTGACGGACAGTAACAGAGTGGAAAAAATAATAATGAAAAGAATAAAATAAAATAGACAGACAGACAGATAGATAGTTACAGACATACAGTTATATTCAACCTGACAGTTAAATATATATATACATACCTATAGTGTATATACGAAATAGAAAACAAGTAAATAAATTATTCGGTATATATAGTAGCAAGTAGATTTTTCCCAACTTTAACTTGACGAAAATCTTTTTGTCAATCATCTTATTTGCGTCTTCTTTGAATATATTTAACATATAACAAAATCATTGTACTCAACTTTGAATTAAAAAAATGAATTTGTGTGGACTTTATATGGATGTATATGTATACGAAACACAATAGAAAATCTATTTAATTAAGTTGAGATCTTTGGAAAATGACAACACAACGACGACAGATAGAGCAGCATAACATAAAAAAATTAAATTATGAAATAATATTCCTCACAGAACAGAAAAGGGGTGAACCGGACGTGAATCGTGACATGAAATTAAATAATTAACATCCAATTTTGTGCTTTCAGTTAAAAAAAGCTCTATTATAATATATACATACATACATATATTTATTTGAATGTCACATCAAACTTTTTGTATTTTTTATTTGAAAATATATATAGGGGATGCAAATAAAGGAGAGATAAGTCGTCTTTAACTTGTACAGTTGTTATGTTTATATATATATATATATATATATATATATATATATATATATATATATATATATATATATATATATACATAAGGAAATCGAAATAGGAAAAACAACAAGACGGGTGACATGGAATATAAAAAAAAATAAAAAAAATTGAAATTCAAAATAAAAATAAAAAATATTTCGATGGGCAGATTATTTAAAAACTAAAAAAAGGAAGAAAAGGGGTTTTCTGCTCTACGACAACCGACGACCAATAAATTTTTTCGTTTTTTTTTTTGTTTTTTCTAATAAGAAAAATTCTTTTCATTTTCATGTTATTTTTTGGACAAGGCAGTCGTCGTCGTCATCGTAGTAGTATTAGTATATAGTAGTAACGTAGTATAGTACCCCAGTATAGTAGTAGTCGTATAGAAGAAGACAAAAATCAAATATAAATTTATACAATTTTCCGAGTATTTTCTGTAAAGTTTGTCACATACAATATTATGTTTAGAGAAATAGACAAGAAAATTTTTCATTTTATTTAATGCTGTAAAATGAAGAGTAGATTTTTTTTTTTTACTTCTCCATGTTATCTTGTATTGTTTTATGTGACATTAAATAAATAATTTTGTTGTGTTATTGTTGTTGTTTTTTGGTTGTAAGTTTAGTGTGTATAATATTTATGTTGGATAATTAAATTTAGGTCAAAATACGTTTTTAAAGTCCGGAACATTAGGTTTTTGTCATAAACTTGGTATTCGTCATTGACCTATAAAATATGCTATAAAAATCAACCGAGTTTTAAAAAAAAAATTCTAATAGGTGTCGTTATTAATATTTATTTTTCAAATGACTAAAACCACATCATATTTTGTGAAAAAAGGTCTACCATAACCAATCTCAATTATCAAAAGTAGTTATTGTTGATCAAAGTACTGCTAAAATATTAAAAGCTTTAATGAAAAAGGTCATAAAAATAAATGATACAGCTATGTTTTATTATCGGCCAAAAAAATAATCTGCGTCATTTATTTAGCACATTGATTAGACTACAGGCGTTTTTGGTAATTGCTTTACAACACTCTATTCTTACTGAATCTATCCACTTTCTGATAAAAGAACTCTAAAACTTCGTGAATATATTAGAATTAATATATTTCTGCATGTGCACCATGTGCACAATATTATAATTTGAGAGCTGATTTGCCTCAATATTCACATAAGTAATTTTTTTAACTCCTTGCATTTTTCGTTTTATAAATGAAATGTACTTTAAAGTCTCTATTTAGGCCATTATTTTTGATGCACCATATGGTGCATTGTCGATGTTCCTTGGTACCCTGTTAAGTTGATTTGTCAGGTACAACCTTAATGTTGAATTCTATAAACCATTTTCGAATTCAATAGTTTCTTGCAAAGAAGCATCTTGAAATATGTTGCTAGAAAAGGTGTCTGTTCTTTAGCCAATAGATGTTTCTATACTTTTCTATACTTAGCTGTCTTGATGTGACTTTTCTATCTTAGTTGTTCATACGGCATTATCCAACTAGATACTAAAACAAAAAAAAATTTGGCAAATATTCATCAGCATGGTTTCCTTTGTCTGCGATACTGAAACTTTGGTAAATAACCTACAAGCAATACGAAGCCCAATTCGTTTAGTTTGGCCATCGTTTTTAACGATTTGTGACACGGTTCGTTGTCTTGGTGCAAAATCACTCTTTCTTCTTTCAATAAAGCCAACACCTTAGAGGCAATAAGCTTGACCGCAGACTTATTTGCCTTTGGACTATTTAGATAACGTTTACCATCTACTAAATAGGCAGAACTTTAAATGTGACAGTAGAAAGCCAACTTACTGGCCTACATACTCATGTAAAATTCTTACCCTTCTTGCTTTTTATATATCAAGGAGTATCTGCGAAAATTACTTAACAGTCGAATTTGATAAAGGGCGATCATAAGACCATTCTCCAGTTTTAATGACAGTAAGTGGCACGGTAATCAACAGCCTGTATCTAAAAAAGAAGAAGAGCTAAAAAGTCTCATTGGAAGTGTACGAAAACCGTCCTGGAAAAGTACTCCTATTCAGTAATAAATATTTGAAAAATGGATCAACTATCCAGTTGAAGTGAAAGAGGTGATTACCGGAAATATAAGACCTCCTAAAACTTGGCAGACAACTAGAGCTCCTGAAAATAAAACAAACCTCAACAACTTATGCAAACTACTGTTAAACAATCCCAAAACCTATCTGAATATGTTGCACTCAGCTGGGGGGCTGCAAAAAAAACTACAGTTAAGATCATTGTGAATACATAAATTACACAAAATTAAAGCCTCCATTTAGACTTAAACGTGGAATACATCAGCGATAAAAAACCACAATTTGCAAGAAATCAAGTACTGCTCAATAAACCCAAGAAGCTTTTGATTTGTTTCTCCGTTTTTTGGACGGGAAATTCTTTAATCCCTTTTATCTTATCGAGGTTTGGCCTTACACAATCACTTGTGATAATATAATCCAAAATGTAATTTTTCTGTGCAGAAACTCATATTTATCCATTTGGACTTTTAAATTCTTAGCTTTTCTTAGCTTATGTCGAAGGCATGTGCTCTTTGAGAGGTGTAGAGAAGACAATTATGTCGTCCATAGCATATAGGCACGATTTTTCCTATATAAATCACCTAGAACATTTTCTTGACTCTTTGGAAGGTCGGAGGTGCATTTTTTGGTCAACGGAAAATGCTTTTTCTGGAATATCCTTTCTTTACTTCGATATGGTGGAATTTAGTTGCAAGTTTTATACTGGTGAAACACGGACATTTTCCCAACTTATCGAGTATACTGGTGATATTTGGGAGGAAGTACCGATCTTCGATAATTTTTGCATTCAATTTACGATAGTCTATGATTAGTTGCCACTTGACTACTTGGGTTGTTATTCCGTGGAGGATTATTAGATCTTAGTAAAAAATTTGTACCCATTTTTAAGGTATGTCAGTTTTTGTTCTTAAACACAGTGGGAAAAGTTTAGTGAATGGTTCCATTTCTTATACGATTTAGAAATTATGCGACTTTTTTGGTTTTCTTTCTATTAATGGGATATATACACCGTTCGACACTGTAATGCTCTTGCCATGATCCTTTTCTCGTCTCCTTCTTCGTCACCTACAAACTAATTCATCAACATTTTTTTTGATTATTCTGGTATCAAGGCATAATTCCTACTTTTTAAAAATATTATGTAAAACGAACCTTCCAAATTTATTTTGAATTAACTTGATAATGAGCCAGTTATACACTTACAGACGTTAGGAAAAAGTATTCGATTTTAGACTGTATCAATCATGCTACTCTGCTATCAGTGAAATAAGACCACAAACTTTGCACAAATGCGTGTTGGTAAACACTTCGATGCATTACAAAAAGAAACGCAATTAATCACAAGGATCAACGGTTTCTACTGAAATTATTGCGCTAGCACAAGAAATTGATGGGAAAAGTTTTGATACATTTAAAGGGAATAATGTCGATGAATTACTTGTGTACAAGACTTAAGTCGAATTATTCGATCCGGTTCTAGATCCAGAAAATAATAGTGATGTAGAAGAAAGTGAACTTTTCAACTCATTAAAAAATCATTTTATTAATAATGACCCAAATTCTGAACGGACATTTAAATTCCAGCGTGACTTAAAGAATTGGGTTTCTTGGTATCAGAAACTTATAAAACAATTTTAAAAATCGTTGCAAAGTAATGTAATGTAATGAGAGAGTATTAATTTCACCCGAATTGTTAACTATCTATAGATGCGATGATAGCGATTTCGTACCAGTTTACAAACGGTCGCGGGTATTGTCAACAAGTGCAGATAATGACTAGGTGTAATTATCATTTAATTTCTAAACAAAATGAACTGATTTCGAACTCGTGATTTCAATTGTTTTTTAATCTGTAACCCTATTTTCTTCAAACACCTTTAGGAACCCTCCATAATCCTTTCCAAAAAGGGTACCATCGTTCTCTTTATGTGATTTTTGGGTTATTTATTTGGTTTTATCCGGTTTTCGAAAATTATGGAATTTATACCTATTTGTTTAATGTAGGTAGTGCCTTTTTTTAGCAGATATATATATATATATATATATATATATATATATATATATATATATATATATATATAAATATGTATATATATATATATATATATATATATATATATATATATATATATATATATATATATATATATATATATATATATTTATATATATATATATATATATATATATATATTTATATATATATATATATATATATATATATATATATATATATATATATATATATATATATATATATATTTCCACCACAATGTTAATCTAATTATTTCCCACTTTGATAAGATCAATTTATACAACGATAGGACTATATTGTGCAGATCTTAAATGAGAGTGAACTGTGGACATACAACGGAGAAAACTGACAAATTTGCGGAACTTAGATTGACAGAAACATTTATTGAATATCTATATGTCTTAAAGTTTGCGTATACTATGCTAAATTTACCGAAGCAAATACAGACACACACAACATTTGACAAAACATATAACAACTAAGCAATAAATTCCGATTAAAGCTTTTATATTTCCATTAAACATTATAAAAAAGCTTTTAATGACTCTAAGCACCTGAAATTTTTTTTTCGTAATTTTCACATGTGTTTCAATATTTTGAACATAAAAACAACAACAACAACACATAACTTAACCAATGAATATTATTTTCATATTTATATATAATAAACATACAAGCAACATATATACAATTTTCCGTCTTATGATGAAAAAGTTTTTTCCGCGTTTTTTTTTTATTCCTTATATTCATGGTGTAAAAATATTTCGCGCTAATCTTCGCCAAACGAAAAAAAAAAAAAATAAATAAATAAATAAAAAAAAAAATGAAAATAAAAATGAAAAATTTTAAACAATAAAATATAGAAGAAAACGAACACAAGAAAAAAAATGTAAAGTGAAAAGTTAAACACCTGTCATCAGTTCCTCATTTTTATTTTCATAAAGAATTTTTTTTTTCTGTTTTTGTACCCGATGACTGATCATCGTCATCATCATCATCAAATATATTAGAGTGTATAATGATTATTAAATATAAAATTAATGCTGGGTAATAATTTAGTCTCGGACGTGTTTTTTTTTGCATACTTTTGGTTAGAGTATGTGTGTGTGTGTGTGTGAGTGTGTGTATATACATCGAAGTAATGAAATGAGAGTTTTAAGGAAGGCTATTAGGAAATACTTTTTTTTTTGTTTTTGGTTTTTAAATTTTGGTATATTCCACAAATTTTGCTGGAATACATTATGTGACACTAAATCTTATTTATTTTTTTTTAAACTTTCCTGGCAATTGTTCTTAATGGTTTTTCGGTTTATTTATACGTCTAATGTTAAAACATAAATTCCCACTACTGAACCATACATTAACTATCTTCTTATGTAGGAAAGATATATGCACACACACAAAACTATAAAAACAATAAAAGTTATTCTTCCTTAGACACTATATATATTTGTACACTATTTTTTTGATGCATTTATTGATTATTTTCCAAAGAGTTTTGGAAATTTTTCCTTATGCACATATGTACATACGTCGTTTAACCCATACCAGTTATCACTTCGCGTTCTACATACATGAGGTAATATATATGTTGGTGTTTTCTTTATATATATATATATATATATATATATATATATATATATATATATATATATATATATATATATATATATATATATACACCTTTCCTCCGATTTACATGGTAGTTTGGTTAAGAATATCAAACCATAATTTTTGGAATAAGGAACATGTTGTTTTCATATACATAATTTAAACAAAAGAAAAGGTTATTCAATTTGCAAAATAAAAAATATATAATTTGAAAAAGGTTTTAATAGCTTTCACCAACAATTGGTTAAACTTAATTTTCTAATTGTTATAGAATTAAACTCTCATCGCTTGAAATAGTTTGTGATGATTCTGTATCAATAAATCCCTTAAATGTTGATATTATATAGCTTAATTTAATGGTTGTATTAAACATGGTTGTGTTCTGAATTCTGACAAAAAAATAACATCAGTATTTTAATGCTATCAATTTTTGGAGTAGCCGCGAGCATTTTCAATCAACAATAGTACTTTTTGTCAACATGAATTTGTACTAAGCGTCCAGATGTGTTCCTTTATTAGTGATGCTCCACTTTGTATACTTGTATAATTTTACTTTGTAAAATTGCCTCTAGAAATTTTACCTCTAGAAGCAAGCTATTTTTTAATGCTATAATTAATTTCTGTAAACTAATGGACCGCCTTGTACGTTGTTTATTTTCCAAGCATCTTTCACATCTAGTCAATGGCTTTTAGATGTCTCTATAGTTATAATTATGGCGCTATAGTTATCAAACATAGTGAAAGTAGAATTATGGGGACCGTTGAGCAAGATTCACCGATCTTATATTTTTCTAATATTTTTCTAATGTAATTTTTTTAAACTACGCCAAAGGTGGTCATAATGTTTAAAAAATTTTGTTGTGACTGTTATTAATTTCGATAAAATTTAAAATTAAAATTTATGGTTTTTAATCAGTTTATGTTGGATAATTGACTAAGATAATAATAATTTATTAACCAACCATATAACTGACATATGTCTTTATCTAATATCTGATGAAGCGACATAACTTGAAGAGAACAGCAGTGTCATTACAGAATTGGCTAGATAATCGCGTTAAAATAGAACTCCTGCAAAACAAAATCGAGGTTTTACAAGTTTTTGCAAATATATAGCTCTACAAAGAATGTACAACAAAAAATGTTTAACATGTAAAACAAAAAATACTCAAATATCAACTACCAACATAATTTAGCCTCTATGTAGAATGTACACAGGAATGGTCATATGCAAGATCATACTAAAGGGCTTATATATAAAAAAGAGATACATTTATGTGTTTACTTAGTTCTATTATACCTTTTCGCCCCCGTCAAAAATAGGATTGCTAAAACTTTTAATTTATTAAGAAAACATCCAAGTATTCAGCATAAACCAACTTTGCAAAATAAAATATCTCCTTTTTAGCGAGAAATCTTTTAGAATCGGGTACAAAACATTACGAAATTTATGAAAGAAATGGATACACCATCAGATTTCGTCCTTTAAACGATCAAGGTGTTAATAATCATTAACCAGTTTGCCGTTCTTTTGCGGCTTTGTAGCCTTCAGTTTTTTTATTGGTTTTCATCACTGGATTAAATTATGATTTTATGTAAATTTTTCGAACTAGCTTTGACTGAGAAAATATAATTTTACCAGTCAGATATTTTGGTCCCAGGAAAGGTAACCAACTTAATCATACCAATAAAACCATTCGAAAAATTAAGAATTGTTCAAACCTGGAGCCAATGTTGAATTTGGATACATTACATAGTAGCGGTTAAGGTTATATATGTTTCTGTCAATCTGTTGAATCAAATTTCGAATTTCTATTAAGTTAAATAGATTTTTTTATCTTTTGCTGGTTTGCTTGCAGTTTGGGAATCATAATTACTTTTACAGTTTTCTATTGACAAAATCCGTTTTCGGAAATGATTTTTACAATTTGGCCAGAATTAAATCATCACCTGGAGCCTTTTTTGCACTTAAATTATACTTCACATTTTATTTTCTGTAATATTACAGATTCTGTATTATGATCAGTGTTGCCACACCATTTTTACCGAAAACCTATCAATTTATGAAAAACTATCGATATGGCAACGCTGGTGCAGGGAGACGTTCGATATAATGGATGGTCGATTTTTATCTGCAGGTAAAAGCCAATAATTTGAAATTGTTTTCGTCAACGCATCAGCAGCAGTCGTTATCGTACATATAAAATGGCCAAATGTGAACGGTGTAAATTATAATTTCCAATTTACATTGCAATCGCATATGGGCCAATATCATTAGAAAATTATCATTTTGTTTGTCTAAGCATATTTTATATATATATATATATATATATATATATATATATATATATATATATATATATATATATATATATATATATATATATGTATATATATATATATATATATATATATATATATATATATATATATATATATATATATATAAATTTAAATATGATCCTTCATATCTGATGGGCTACCCCTTGGAGTACCTGGTTCTGAATTAATTTCTCCTGGAGTTCAGTAGGTTTATGAAGTTTACGTCTATATTAGGCAAATTTGTGCGTTCTATATTAGGCAAATTAATGGTGTACAATAAAGGACCCAAAACGCTACATTGTGGTATTTCTGCTGATAATTTCATTAATTCAGAGTACTCTCCATTATATTTTGCATAGAAATGTTGATCTGCGATGTTAGTTTTAAAAATTATTCTAAGTGACAGTTCTTAATATTCTACTCCTTTACCAAGTATACAAGTGACGAAGCCATATACTTGGCTCCTTGTTTTTCTATACGTATTTAAAAAAGCTTCAAACCTACTTTTTGTATTGCTAGCCATGAATTTATAGTTTCTATGCTTCGACATATTCCCTCAAGGAGGTATTCATTAGACAGTTCCTGAACAATTTATGAGTAAATTTTCCTCTCTGTACGTATGACTAATGGTTTTGACTCCATTTGTGTTTTAGTTGGTTTCTTTCTTGTAACTTCCGTGGTTTGAAGAAATTGGTACATGGAATAATAATGTGATTGACAAGATGGCTAAGGGAACCTTGTGTTTAACAAACCGAATTTTCTTTGACAACAAGTGTATTAAAAATTGTAAAACCTAAATTGTGGTAAAAGTAAACTGTGTAAACCGGAGGCTAGTTGTTTATATATATATATATATATATATATATATATATATATATATATATATATATATATATATATATATATATATATTAACATTTTCCAAATCCTCCATCATATTTTGTTATTCACAAAAAAAAAAAAAAAATAATACAAAAATATAAAATTTTATAATTTTGTTTTTGTAAGTATAAAAAACGAAATGACAGGGCAACATGTGATGCAAAATTTACGATTGACAAAAAAATTTTCTTTGATTTATTTCTTATTTTAAAAAAACTCATAAATCTTGAGTAAAAAAATTAACTTTTTTTTTTCGTATATTTTCCTACTTGGTGTTAAATTTTTTTTTATGTTTGTCTAGAGTAAGATTTATACAAGAAATCACCCACAACAAAACCAAAACGTTTGACTGATTAAATTTTATCTATATACATTGTATATATGTGTACATATACGAGAGTATAAGAAATCTTAAAATCTCGTCGTTTGTTTTTTGTCGACACAATAAAATTTCGACAATCACTAAATTAAAAAAAAAAAAAACAAAAAAAAAAAAAAAAAAAAACTAACAACATATATCGGTTGATTTTTGTGGGTACATCGCATTACCACAGAAGACGAGAGAGAGGATGAAATGTTCAGGAGACATATCGCATATACTTTATAAATACAAGAAAAACACCAAATTTTAACGTTTTTAATTTCAAAATCTTTTCGACGTTTTTAATTTTATAAAAACAACTTATTTTTTTTTTTTTTTTTTGAACCAAGAAATATACAAAAATAAAACTAAGAAATTTCGGTAATGCTTCAAGTTGTCGGTCAATAAATCTATCAAAAAAGAATAAATTTCTTGTTTTGTTGTTCTTAACATATTCATCTCTTATAATATATATTATTTATTTAATTTAAAGACGGATTTTTTTTTTTCTGTTTTTTTTTCTTAACAATTAAATAAACGCACAGTGGATTGTTTTTTTCGTTTTATATTAATCAATAAATCTATCAAAATCACAAAGAAATAAATAATAATAATAAATTAAATAATATATTATAACCAACTGAATTAAAAAATATATATATATGTATGTATATAAGAAATAATAATACAATTTTTTCTTTCTTTTATTTATATGATTTATTTCTTATAATTATCGTCTTAATTTTAACTTATTTCTTTTAATATTTTTCTTATGTTTTTTATGTGAGTCTGTTCGAATACATTTTTTTTTTGGATTCTACATGTATGTATTTATTATTATTCCTTGGTTGGTTGACTTTATATGCTATAATATTTAATTATTATGAAATAAACCGTTTATGTATCTTAAAATAAACACAGACACACATTTCTTATATATGTGTGGTAATTATAACCCTATATGCTGTACGATGACAATAAATTTTAAGTGTTTCATTGATTTTGAAGGGTAAACAGGGTCGAATAAAATAATTAAGTTGGGAAAAAAATATATCTTGGATCATTTTGAGTGGTTACCTTCGGAGTTTAAATTATATATGTGGCGAAAATTATAAGATTAATCACTGGCTTCGAAATAAGTAGCAAAACTTCAATAAATGGTACCAAACAATTAAAGTAGTGATCCTAGCAGCATCTATTGTGTAAATTTCAATACAATACTCTTTCTATTTTATTTTAATTCATACTTGTAAATTAAATTTTACTTCTAATCCTTAAATTCTAAACATTATATATATATATATATATATATATATATATATATATATATATATATATATATATATATATATATATATATATATATATCCCAACTAACAATTTAGGCAGGATTATTCCATCATCTAGTGTAATTTACGATATTTTTGGTCTGTTTTTCAACTATCAACCAGTTTATCCCAGTTGGTTTTTTACTTTGTATAGGTTTTTACAATATAGTCTAATATTAAGATTATTAGACCTAATTTACACTAATGAATCGTGTTTTAAAGTCGAAAATAGTTTGGAGTGGAAAATAAGGTTTTGAAATAAGGAAAATATTTCTTTTTTTCTAGTTATTGTCAACTTTTAAGTTACTATAATTTTTAAGTCGAAATTACATCAAAAGTTTAGGAGATCTCGTTAATTACATATCACCAATTTTCAATGAAAACGTTTGTATACTTTAAAAACAAAAAAATAAGGAATTTTTTCTATATTTTCCCCTTTTTCCACCTCAAGGTTACCATTTTTTCAGTAAGGTTAACTTTTCTTAATAGTGGAAAATATGTAGTTATCTACCAAACTAAGACATTTTGATTTTATTAAATCATCATCAGCTTTTGTCATCAAATTTTCTTTTAACAAAAACAAATGACATAACCTCACTTTGATGTGAATTTTGCTTGGATTTTTTGGACAGCTAAACAAATCATCTTGTTAATGAAAAATAACTGCCTACTGATTGTATACAGAAATGGGTTGTTGTGGCCTCTTTACTCTAAAGTAGCCGTATAAATAAGCTTAGTGGAATTAATGCCATTTTAATATATGAAAGAAAAACTACTTATATATACTTCCTCTAAATGGTTATAGTTATAGTTTTTTTTTTGGAAAATGAAGTGTTATAAATATGGTTTTGATTCTGTTAATTTAACTATTTCATCATGAATCAGAGCCCCCACAGAACAAGCGACTCGTGAAAACTCGAATGGCCCATCAACAATAGATTCAAAATCGACAATTTATGATGACAGTTCCACAGCAAACATTTTTGTACCGATGAAATTGACGACTAAATATTTTTGATGAAGTTTATAGTAAATTGGAAGAGAAGTGCATTTTCGAAAAAAATCATCCACAACAAAAGTCAATGCAATGGGCTTTACTGAACAAATGTAATGATTTATTTGTTAGTGATTTACTTAAAATATTAAAAGATTATAGACATCCAGACCTTTCAAGCAATAGTCGAACGTTATTAAAAATTCATGCATTTTTTAAATAATGGCGATGAATCGTAATTTGACCACCGAAATGACAAAAAAAATTGTTTTCTGATAATTATATATAAAAAAAAATTATAATATAAATTATTTTTAAAGGACATTTTAATTTTTACGATGCAAAAAGTGGGTTTTATTGAAAAAATCCCAACGGCATCATGTTTTATATTGACACATTGTGTTTTACGTTTAAATTAAAAATAAAATAAGATGTTTTACATTTTATAAAAAAATATATTAAAATTTGACAACCTGTTTATCTCCAATTTGTAGAAAATTATGAGAAAACAACTAATGTTTTACGTCAAATCGACGTAAATTGGTAGAGTTGGAAAGTTAATATTTACTTAAATAGCATTCTTTCACCTAAAATTCACCTATAATTTTACGTCGAATCGACGTCGAAAAATTCTCCAATTACGTTGATTCATTGTCAATTCGATGTAAGTTAGGAGTAAACTTAGTTGGTTAGTGTTTTTCGTCATCAAAGACTAATTTTAAGTACAAATCTACCTATAATCGACAATAATGTGTTAGGTAGCAAATATATATATATATATATATATATATATATATATATATATATATATATATATATATATATATATATATATATATATATATATATATATATATAACATTATATGACATTCTAAAGTAACCTATATCCTCTTGTCCGGAAGTCCTTGCTAACTTCGGAAATCTCATTTTCTTTATTGCAATTGGTCCAATTTATTTGCAATTTTCTTCAAATATACTTCAAATGTATTTTTGACATTTTATATTTTTGAAGTTCGAATGACGTATTTTGTCAGTTTAACGGTTGTTCCATTTGATTTTAGTGTTAAATAATTTTTTTTTCATTTAGAGTATTTTAATTTTTGATTTGTGTAGAACTGGTGTAGAAATATGTCCAATTTTAATATGATATAAATGAGATAGGTCTAGAGCTTGGTTCTTCAGTCCAATCAATCAATAAATTTAATATTTGTCAAGTACTCTTTGTTCCTCTAGATCGAAAGTGTTTATTGTTGTTAAAGATGATGTTGTAGTAGAAATCACTAATTATTGTCGTTGGTGTATATGTTATGTAAAAATGTTATCTTTAACAATACATCCTGGGCTGATGGTGATCATTCCAATGCGTTAGAGATTAAGTCATTAAATCATTAAAATTTTCTTTTGACTTGGCTAGAAAATCGCATATCGTGCATTCACAAACCAAGTAAAACGTCACCTTTGATGATTTTGATTTTGATCTATTGGTTTGATTCATGTGCTGGTATCAAATCATGAGTAAGAGCTGAAGAATGCCAGTTACGATAATATCATTCTGCTTCATTTTTATAGTGTATATTTTTAAAGCTGTTTTAATTCCAAATCCACTTGCTGCTGAATCTGATGTTCTTCTAATTTTTTTAGATGGGTTATAGTATAATTATTTTTACACCATAATTGTATATGTTGCTCATTCTGTTCGATTAAATTAAAATGCTGTTCGTAATTTTTTGATTTTCATTGCCCACATCAATGGAGGTAAAATAAATTCGCTCACAGTTACTTTTGGGTGCCTAACTTTCCAGTAGGTCCGTTGTTGAAGTCGAAATGGCTCTTGGTGCCATTTTTTCTAAACCTGTGGCTGTTTTTGATTAACTAACTCACATCTAGTAAATAAAGCTGCATTTTTATCAAATAAATCATTTTCCGGGGGAGCTAGTAAAGCACTACCAATTAAAAATGTCCAAAAGTAAGAAGATCCATATTTCTTGCATCGGTACAGGAAACTAATATCGAGGATTGAAAATAATAGAGGTTTCGATGATTTAACGGTAGCCTACCATAATCCTCCGAAATATGTGGAGCTATTGGAGTTATTAAGTGTACTGTAAGGTTCTATGTTAAAAAATAGTCCTGAATAATCGTCGCTTAGTACCGTTGGTTTTGGATTAGAATTTTGTTTGACATAATGAAATTCGTACCGCTATCACTGACTATCTGTAACCACTTTGAGATGAATTGTCTTCGTTGAAATGCATATAGAAAAACAATAATGTAACCCTTGTAGGCAAACTGTAGTTGGGCAAAATTTTTCTATTTTGTAATTTTTGCTGGAAACCCAATTTGTGTTTTTATTGTCTAATCTTATTACGTTTACTTCAAATTAATTTCTAAAATTCCTTCTTACGAACTGACCATTCTCGGTGGTCAAAAAAATGAAAAAAATTAATCACGCAAAATCGACGCCAAGCGACATGCATTTTAATTGCTGAAGTTATAGTTATCATAATTTGTACTTCTTTCTACCTGCTATATAATATTAAATTATGGCCACTTACACACCACTGGACAGATGGCCTATTATTTTGATAGCAATATCTATTCAGGCCGCTATAGGTAATTCAGAACAGTCCATTAAAATAGGTGGATAGGCAGAATAGGCTTTAACTATCTTCTTGGTACTACTGCCCATTTTCAGCCAATGCTACACTTTGGTGAGTAATCAATAATTTTTAATTTTCTGCGAAATTTGAATATTTTGTTAGGGTATTACGATCATGTATGATCGATGGATTGGTAAAATATCGGTGTGGTATTTTGAACTTATCACAAAAACTTACAGTTTTAATTGGCTAGCCATTATTTATTTTCAAGATTAACTTTTAATTAACTCTTAATTTCGACAGTTTATAGACGGTTTTGCATCAGTAAATAATGTAATATATTTTCAAGCCTTTAGAAATATTAAATTTATGACATATATTGAAAGTTTAACTATCACACATTTTTGAGAATTTTTGATTAGTTGCAATATTTAACAGTCTTGATAGACTTACCATAATTATTTTCGAGATTTTGAGACTTTTACAGGTAAATTCGACCGTTTTGATGTCAAAGTTTTGAGACATTTTGATATACTGTGAAATTTGACAGTTTATGTGCCAATGCCAAGTTTGTCTTTGGATATTCTAAAATGTCAGTTTCCCAAAAGTTGGGATTAATCAAACATTTATTGCCGTTGGCAATTAAATTGAGATGTCCAATTTAATAAAATTAAATTTCGTCGTATCCGAGCTCGACTGAACGTGCAACAGCAATAAATTCCAATTCAACGTTACGAACCAATTTAAACCAATACAAATAACAAATGATGAAGCCCAGAACTTCGTATGATTCGTATATTGTTGGTGAAACAGTCATATGTTTGCTTTTCTCATGTTTGCATAAATACACAAATCTTGATTTCCTTTAATCTCGTCTTTGGTTGCAGCACTATGCTCCCGTTAACATGGCACATATTCTATATTTTTAATTAGAGGTGATCCCTTTATCATGCCTTTGTATACACAAAAATCGTATGAAATCAGAGTTACACAAGGTATCCATTGTATAGTGCACATATTCACACACACACACAAGTTTTATTTTTCTACAGTTCGCATAATTATGCCCTAATTTAATCGATTTTGAATTTTAGATTTCGAAATTGAAAGCGTTACTAAATTGAAAAACTATCGTTTTTAAACGATTTTTAAATATAGAACCAATATTGATCATTGCAAAATACTTGTATGCAACACCTAGTCAAAAAATAATTCACCCATTGTTTAAGAATATGTCTACTGACTAGATGTTGCTTATAATACTGAATGATTGACCGAGTCAAAAGCTTTAGAAAAATTAAAGAGTATTACAACTTCCAACTTTACTGTTATCCCAAGACTGATTCAAGTCATCAACTATTTTGGCTAAAGCTTTGACTGAAAAGGATTTTAAAAAATGGTTAACTTGATATGGTTTGAAACGGGCTTCCTAATAACAGGGAATATAAATTTTGTAATTGTACCGTTAACAATATTAGCTAAACCACTTAATATAATAGGCAATATCATCAAACAGAAACGGTTTTGGCAAAACCGTTTTGGTAAAACCCAAAACGAAATAAAATAATGTCCAACTGCTTTAGAATTGATAACGTTAACAATACTCACAACATGCATTTCTAAAATGTTATTAAAATAAAGTGACCTACGGAGCATTCCCATGGAAGAGATTTATAAATTTCTATGATTTTGAAAATAAAGTATTATTTGTATTAAGAGAGAGTCATGTAACCATTCCCTGTTTTAAATGTGAAATGTAGATCTACATTTAACGTTTTCAGTTCCAGAAAATTTCAATTTAAAAATTGCAAAGTTTTTTTACTTTGCTTATTTTGTGTAAAATTTCTAATCGATTTAAAGTTGAATTGTTGCCTCCTTTTTATTAAATCCTTCTCTGTCTAGTCCGAAACTTATATCAGATTGAAAAAGCCAGGGGCATGTGCAATCTGAAAAGAAACCTAACTGTTTTTATATTAGAAAAGGTAAACTCTAAGTGGTTTTTTAGAAACAGACTAATTTGTCCAAAGTTACAATTTCGGTATATTTAAAATTTTGGAAGTGCTAAGGGTTATCTTATGCATAAAACTGTCTAGCACAGATTTAGGGGTTTTAGAGCAGAATTAGGTTTTGGTAAAATTACCAATAATCGTTTTCAGTTTGAAGCACTCTAAGACTCTTCAGATTCTTTAGTCTGAAGCACTTGTGTATTGTTCCAGGTTTACAAAATCAAGTATTTGATTTATCTATCATCTTTTTTATATATTATTCATAGATCTTATATTCTTTGTTAGAACAAAGTTTTACAATCACTTTTACGTTTAACTCTATTAAAACTATCAAAATGAGTTTTTTAATTTGCTAATGGAGCCGAATATTTTGAAACCATTTTAAAACAAAATAAAAAATATTGTTTTATCTCTTTTGCTTCAAAAAAAATAATAGATCATTTTTTCCGAAAGAGGCAGCTCGGTTTAATTATTTTAATTCTTTAAATTTGCCGCTAGATGTCACTACCATTTCACAAAATGTTACTAAATAATATTAATTATCATTTCATAACCAAAGAACCAAAAAAAATTATTTCTTGGCTAATATTTTCTATTTTTCGTTTTCATTTGTTTTTTTTTTCAATTACTGACTATTGATTATGTACCGAATTTGAAATAAATGTCTTACTTTTGAAATATTTTTTCATTTTTATTAAATAAATTATTATATTATTTTATAAAATGCTTCGACCGAGAATGATAGAAGCAGAACGTATCATTTTGAAGGAGAATGTATTGCTTTACCACTTTATCCGCTTATTCAGTTCAAATGACATTGGTCAAATTTTTCTAAGCTTTGCACCCGAAAATCGGAAACAAAGAAAACTTGCTCTTGAAATTCTTGAACCTGAAATAGCGAATAGAAATAAAAGTAAATTCAAAATGCGATCATCAAAATGCTGGATGTGAGGTAAAGCAAAAATATATCTGTAAATCTAAGGCAAATAATGTAAAAACGATGACAATTGGTAGTCAATATAGTTCAAGATCGGAGTTCTCTAGTTGAGTCCCATTGAATGTATCCTTTATTTTTTTCATTTTAAAATCAAAGCTCAAGGAGTGGATTTGCCGCTGTATTTAAACCTTGATCAATTTTAAATATGAGAATTAATCAAGCTCAAACCCTAAGAATCCGAATAATTCAAATTCAATACTACGAAAATTGACTATCTATGTATACGTAATGACTTCAACGCCTTTTTATGTGGAGGCATAGATTGTGGAACACTACGAAAACCGACATAATTACATTTGTTAAAACCAAAGTATGCTGAAAAGTATAGTAGACTAATGATTTCCCTACAAAGCAAAGTTGTCAACCAATGCTTCGTCCCAGAAACTGGAATCATATTGCCACCATCTCAGTCAACAATGTATCAAGATGACAATCGTTAGAAAATATGGTAAACCAAACTTTTTACAAAGATATGTACAATCAGTAATCACTAATGGGTTCGCTTATATATATATATATATATATATATATATATATATATATATATATATATATATATATATATATATATATATATAATAGGTCTATATATACATTTTTGAATAAACTGATTGTGAGGTTCTGCCAAAAAGTTACGGTCACATTTAAAACAAACTTTTAAAGTTTCAAAACGAAACAGATCGAATCCTTAATCTACATCGATAATAAAATCATCAACTTTCCGATTACTAATTTCCAACTAAATAAACATACATAACATAAAATTACAAACACGCATCTCATTTATATAACTGATTCATCAAAACTGACATTGTGCGCTGCGATGTGATGTGTGATTGATTAGTCAGAAAAGAAATTTGATATTTTATTTTTTTTTTACCCATTAAAAATGTTAAAACAAATAAAAAAAAAAAACTTTAAGCAAACCAACATTATTATCGTCATCATCAACTGAAATTTACATTAATTAATACTGACGATAATAAACATTTCAAAAATAAAACCATATCCACAATAAATGATTATGATTATATATGACCGTCTCATCAGAAAGTCGTAAATATATTTTTTAAGACATATAATTCAGTCTCCCCCTCATTCCATTCATCTTGATGTCATCCATACGACTATATAATATATATTTTCGTATGGTTAATAAAATTTTGTGTGCTAAATTTTTAGTGAATGGACATTTTAATATGACGACCAAAATTCTTTAAAAATAAAAGCAAAAACTAAAGGAAAACAAAAAAAAAAAATTAAGTTGTTTTCAATGATTTTGATCCATCATCATCATCATTATCATCAACATAATATTATGTTGATCATCGTTTTGGAATTTTGTGTATCGCGCTATTTTAACCTGTTGTGTATATATTTGTTGATCTTAACTACTTTGTAGACAAAACACTTGAACACTGTATGGTGCGAGAAGAGAAATATATTATATAAATATGTGACATGGTAAATTGATCATTCACTATTTTAGTTAGTATAGTGTGTGTATATATACGAGTATATTATAATATAACAATCATCATCACCCATGATCATAATATTTATGTTGTTAATGCATTTTTTTATGGATGACTGATCGTAATTTTAATGTTTTTTTTGTATTTTTATTTCGTTTCAGGTGAGTTACTTTCTTCATTTGCGCCATATTATATGTATATATATACCTACTTAAGATGTAAGATACAAGAGTGTGTTGTAAGTATATAATAAACAAAGCTATGATCCGGTTATAATATTAATTTTAATTATCTTGACTAATTAGTTGAAAGGTTAATTTATTTATATTATTATTGTTGTTGGTGTTTTTTTTTTTTTTTTTTGGTTAATTGTTTATTACCAAAATGACATCGTTTTCTTAATTTTTTTTATATCTTTTCTGTTCGTTTTCTTTTATTGTGTTATGAATATAAAAATATCAGATCATTACGATCGGATGCTTTAAGATTTAGATACGCGTTGTGTTATACTATTTTTATTATTATTTTAATTGATTGACACTTTAAATATTTATGTAGATGCGCGCGGCGAAATTTTTATGTATAAACATAAATATTATATGATAATTTAATCCGTTATACACCGCGCTTAACAGCAAAGAACTATATAGTGATCAAGTTAATCAACCATGTCAAATTTGTATATATGTATTATTTTGCATAATTTATTAATGTTTGGAGAGAGTGTGGATCACATTATAGATTATAAATTAAAAAAAATTTTTTTTTAAATGCATAACAAAGTTTTATTTTATAAAATGTTGATAGGTCTTTTGACATAAATGCCGTTGGTTAATAAATTTTTCTAAAGTGTCTTTCACGATATTTATTGCTTTAAACTTTTTAATTTTATTAGATGGATTACGACATGGTGATATGTAATAGGTCAGGTCATCTGTTAATATAAATCAATGTCTAAATTAATTGGCAAATTGTTAATATGTTAATATTTAATTTTATATTTTCGAAATTGTATAAATGCTTTTTATCCGACTGACTTATGAAATTTTGACATTTTCGATCTAATTTTCAAAATGAGTTTCAAAATATTTTTTGTTGAATTAAAATCAAATTGAGTAGAATTATTATATTTTATTTTGTCAAAATTATATTATAGTCAAAATAATTATATTCATTGACAAACTTATGAAAATATGATATTTTAAATGATTCAATAACAGAAATAAGAAACGCACACGTTAAAAATTAAGAACTGAAATTGAGCTTTTTAAACAGAAGTGTTTTTATGACAGAATCATAAAATTCTACCATTCTAAATCAAAATTTGAGCTTTTCGAACAGAAGTAGTGTTTCAAAGTTACGTAGCACAAACAGAGCAGAATAGTCATATACTATTTAAAAGCTGTCATAATAGAGCTTTCATTATGAGATACAAAACCTTTGGAAACACAAATTTTTAGATTAGTGCCTTTCTGTTAATATACTAGATTCGAATTTTAAAATTAATCTGCTCAAACAAAATATTTTCCAAGTAAAGTAACTAATCGGAGGGGAATTTGAACGGTGCTCATATAATATTTTAAAGATTTTATTTCCAGTACTAAGAAATTATGTCACCATTTAGTTCACCATTTGATAAGCTTAACATTTTTTTTTTAAAGACAATGGGAGACAAATTTGTGTAGTGCTGAGTAGCACTTTAATAAATTGAATAAAATTTGTTTTCTTTTTTTACATTTTATGAAAACTATAATCGGCTTAAATTCTGACTGCTAAAAACTGCTCATTTGAAATGAGCTTTACAATTTAAAGTGTTTTTCGAATTAAGTTAAATAAACAGAAGATGTGAGCCTTTCATATTGAAAATCATATTTTAGAGCTTTTATTGACATAACTCTTTTCTTAAATCAAGCGTTTATTGAATAAGTTATGCATTTTTTTAAAGTTCACAATTCGATTAAGCTTTTAAAACATATTAATTGGTTAAAAACAAACTAAGTAGAATTTGTGAAAACCTGAAATAATCGTAGAGCTTAATTTTTGTGAAGTAAAAGCTTTTGAAACCAAAATATTGTTCATGTAAAGTAACAAAACTATTCGGAGTGGAATTTGATGTTGCTTATATACTATTTTAAAGCTTTTACGGGCTGTATTATGCAAATTTCGCAATTTGGATCACCATTTGAAAATCATTTAAAAATGTAAATAGAGAATATATGAAAAAATGTGTGTAGTAGAGCTTTCAATAAGTTTTCTTTATATTAAAATTGAAAGCTATAATCGACTAAATTATAAATTTGTGACTGCTAAAAATTACACAGTTAAATTGAGCTTTACAATTTAAAGCGTTGTGTGAATGGTATAAAATATATTCACTATTTGCCAACCTTTACGTGATGTTATAGCCTTAAAACTTTCTTAGCTTAACCAGTAATAAATCGAGTGTTCAGATATTAATCTGGATATGAATGTGTTGAAGTTGAGTTAGTGCTCTAATTAAAGTTCGAAGCTCTGTATTTTTAAATCTCTGAGCTTTTCCAGCGAAAGTAGTGTTTTCCAAGTTACGTAACACAAATAAACTTGAAGGGAATTTGATGTTGCTCATATACTATTTAAAAGCTCTTATTGACTGAGTTATGAAATTTTTGAAAGCTCACAATTCGATTAGGCTTTTAAAACGAAATTGTTTTGAAACAAACTGAGTAGAATTTAAAAATACCTGAAAGAAAAGTAAAGCTTTCACTATGAGAAATAAAAGCTTTTAAAACAAAAGAGTTTATAAAAGGAATATTAGATTATAGCTTTTCTTTTTATAGGCCAGATTCGAATTTTCTGTTTAAGCTTTAAAACAAAAGTTAAATAGCACAACTGATAGGAGTGAAATTTGTATGTTGCTAATATTACGATTTTAAAGCTTTTATTTACGAGTAATTGAAAGATAACAACTCTATTAAGCTTTTAAATCGTATTAATTATTAAGAAATAAACTGAGTCGAATTTGTGTAAAATAAATTTTTTAGAAATAATAGTGTTTTTAAAATGAATGAAACAAACAATAGATCAGAGCTTTTCTGTTCATATACTAGATTATAACTTTTAATTTAAGCTATTTAAATAAAAGTGCTAAAAGTATTAAAGTAAATGTGAGAAAAATTTGTGGATTCCTGTGTAAAGTCAAGCTTTCAATAAATTTAATAGAATTTATTTTGTGTTTAAATTTTATGAAAGCTTTTATCTACAAAATTATCAAATACTGATTGCTAAAAACAATTCTGTATTGAGCTTTACAATTTTAAAAGTGTTTCAAATTATGTTAAATAAATAAAAGAAATGAGCTTTTTATACTATATATACTATTTTAAAACTTTAATCGTCATTGTATATTATAATTTTAGTGTGCTGTCAAAACAAAAAAATTAAGATTTTAAATCCCAAATTTGGTTGGGGCTTTGATTGATTAAATTGCGAAATTCTAATAAAACCAAAACATTTAAATGGATTATATTTTGGGTTTGAACCAAAACATTTAAATGAACTGACATAAATTGTATTCTTGATTAAAACTTTTCTAGTAGATAATTCTAATTTATAACTGAGTGATATATTGAGTTAACTTTTATATTGTCGAAATTATTCTCGATCTCTAGAAATAAATTATAAAGTTATGTTTTTTTTTATGTTAACAAAATTATATTGAGCTTCTCAATTTAGTGAAGTTACTTTACGTAGTGAAATTTGTATATTGTGAATACTAATTAGAGCTTTTTGATTGACTGGATTTGTAGAAAGTATGTTAGAGCTTTCATTGACTGAGTGAAAAAATTGCTAATGTTTATATCACTATTTGGTTGTGCTTTTAAAACAAATTTATTGAATGAAAGACAAGCTGAGTGAATTTCTACACCTCCAAAGTTTGACTGTGATTGACTAAATTATGAAAAGGTGACAAGCAAATTTTGAATTAAAGCTTTTAATTAAGTGTCTACAGCGAAACGCTTTCGATTCGATCACTTGATGCTACTATTGTATATTAAGGATTTTTTTTGTAATAAAGGGAATTTTATAACGAATTAATTAAAAAAATTTATAAAACTCATGTTGGATGCCACATCGAAAGATTTTTGGAAAGTAATCCTGGCTGTCATTTTTTGAATTTATAATACATATATTTAATCCTAGCACCTTATCATTGCAGGAGTCTTTTTTTTTTGTCTAAAAAAAAAAGAGTCACGTTCGTCCAACCTGTAAATTTATTCTGACTATAGAAAAACTATTATCTTTAAAGGCTAACTTGCAAGTAGTTTAAATATTGACACGATAACTTTAGTAAATTATGCTGTTTGAGTGATTTGGCAAGACACAGTAGTAGAGGAGTGTTATTTACTGACCAAATCACGAATCCGAGATGCAAGGTAATCTCATCGATAAATCGACCAATCGAACAGAATTAACTTATAATGTTATGAAGTTCATTCGAAAATTATTGGTATATTGCAATTATAATTTAAATATAATCTGGTTTAAAAAAAATTATTATGCCGCACACTGTCTCAAATACTTTTACTATTTATGGGTATGGCCTCTGTTAAAAGTTTTAATTTGTTTTTGAGTTTTTATAAAGTATATATAGTTGAAAAAATTGATAATATCATGATGAGCTCCCTAAAATCAAATTGAAACTAAAACTTATAACTTAGATCTGTAACTTTTCAGATTAGTAATATCTTTATTTATCTTCGCAATAGCTATAAGCTTACTATTTTACCAGATTTTAGGAAAACCTTAAAATTGTATCATGGTTTGAAATACATACATTGGGCATAGTATATCGTATTTTCGAAGCTTACTGCTATCGGAGCTTGCTGCTTTAATACTAATATTGATTTAAGCCTCTGGAATATTTTTTTCAGAAAATGTTTCCACTCAGTTTTGCATGATTACTGTCAATTATAACTTTACTATAGTCAATAGAATTTTATTTTTATTGCTTTGTGAACCTTTTATTTTTAAGTAAGAAAAATTTAGGCCGGCCGTTTTTTCTTCGATTTTTCAAGAGCTTCCATAATGTAGAGTGATTATTGATATCGGTGAAATTAATATGGTCAATGAATTTAATAGTAAGCTCAGAATAGTTTAATAGTAACCGAATTATACATTTTATTTTAAATTCCCATGGACCGAAATTTGAGTTTTCAGCAGTACTAAAGGAATTTGTGATATTCTGTTCTATATTTACTACCGCATTTGCAGAAGAAAATTTTTTTATTTCCTGTTTAAAACGATTTCTATAAGAAGGCCAATTTACTTTTTCGAAGATAAATTGTCCATACCTGCCTTTGATCCATACCTGCCTTCAGTGGGTAATGATAAGCTTTCACTGAACTTGAGATTTTGAACCAAAACTTTAAAATGACGTCACGTTCTTCTAGATTAGAGCTTTATTTGAATACATTTCGTAATTTTATCATTTAAGATCACAATTTAAGCAAGCTTTTAAAATACTTGTTAAAATCAAATTATTATTGATTCGGTTACAAAGTTCTGATATTTTAAAACCAATTTTTGAATAATTTTGCAAATAATGCAGTTTTCAAATTAAGTAAATTATCATTCACTATCAGAATTATGAAATTCTGTTTTGTTGGATTACAAAATCAATATACAATTAGTACAAAAAATTTTCGAAACTTTTAAGTTAGTTAAAATAAACGGAGTGAGGCTTTTATTATGTCAACAAAAATCATAACTACTTTTACTGGTCAAAATTTTAAGGAATTGGCACAAAAACAGATATTTTATGATTCAAGATACCGATTTTATTCGTTTACATGGAACTGGAGGTCTTTCATTCTATAGAGCTCGTTTTTCCGATGAAATTTTTAAGCTTAAACATTATGGTGCCGGTTAGTTCAGCATGGTGAATAATTTTGCTGACGATTTTATTTATTTTGTTGAAAATAAAACTGCACAACGATGTATATTACTTTTTGAAGTTTCTTGTATTTAAATATTATTTTGGATTGACTCGAATTATTTTGTATTAACTCTGATTAATAACACTGTATACCTTTTAGCTCGGATTTGTATACATAATTTTATGTCACTAATTACGTTGTTTTGGGTAGATTATTCTTTTTAATGAACACCAGTTGAGCATCTGTTATATTTTTAAAGTCGACTTGCCTTTTGTCTTTTGTTGCAATGTTGTGAGATAATCGTTAGACCACCTCTTCCAAAATATTTCGACTAGTAGTTGCACGATTAACTGGGTCATCGTCTAGTTAAGGCTCTGCAAAAATGTAAGTTGCAACCCAATTAAAAAATTGCCAACGCATCAAATGATTGTCAACAGATTCTGATAATGGAGATATAGGCCCAGAGTTCAGAGTTACTTCAATTTCAAAACCTCTAAAATGCGGTGCTCTGGCTGGAATATATTTACAATTGATTTTCTGAGGAGATATAAAATTGCATATTAGATTCAAATTTTCTTGAGACTTTAACAATTCAAATAATTCGTTGAGCCCTTCTTGGAACCGATGACCTTTAAAACGAATCATGTTGAGCTCACTTAACACATCCATATTGCCATTTCCTTAACAGATGGTGTTAGTTTAATAATTGAATGTTTATAAGGGTTAACTCTTTGAAGATACGTTATTCTTTTTTACCTTTCTGGGGAGATTGTTAATGAAGTAACGGCCGATATAGCTTAAAATTCGAAATATGGTTTGTAGTGATGAATAATAATTAAAATGTTGCCCAATTGCATTTTGTATGTTTCAAATAGTCAGTTCCTGACCACCACAGTTTATCTGAGAATCTGTTCAAGCGTATTGATGTAATTGAATGACAATTTAAGCGCTTGTTGTAAATAATTGAATAGTTTGGTCCCCAAAACTGCAGCGCATAATTCCAATGGTGATATCCGGCTTTTTGCTGAGATTTATCGCACGACAACATCACCATACATTTGCAGATGTTGTTTTTATTTCCATTTCCAGATTTTTTTTCTAGTCGCCTTTGTAGTATAAAATAATTGTTGGGTTATTGCTTTGAGTATTTTAAATTTAACCCACCAAATATTCCACCTCATTGCAAATCTAAGAGTCCTGCATAATTTTAATTTCGTATATAGTGTAAGTACATAATTTTTGTAAAGTCGGACCTGCGAACTGTAATTGATGTCTAATTTTTTGAATTAGTTCATTATCTCAAACTATAGATTAAGATATAAAAAGATGTTCCAATTAGAACAAAAAATAAAAGTATGTGACGGGTACCTCTGATATACTGACGGGTACCACAAGTTCGAACAAAAAATAATAAGCATTTTTTGGTTTACTGTACAAAGTACAAAAATATATTTGTCAACAAATAAAGATTTCATTGCATAGAAAGGATACTTGGTTTTATTTTTTATCCTTCCAATGTCGAAAACATATTTTACAAACCTTCATTATACAGTAAACAAAAAAAGTGGTGTTTTCTTTTAATTTTTACTTTCCCTATTATTATTTCTAGATACACATTTTTGTTTCTTGCGTATGGGACCTCTTTATTATATCTTAATCTATGCTCAAACTGAGTATTTCAGTGATGGTGAAAAATGAATACACACGCGATGATTGCTTGATGTTTTCAAATGTGTTTGGTTCTGGCTTAAATGCAACAAATTGTGATGACGCCTTTAGAAAATCAGACATGTAAATTTGAAGTAACATTTTAAGCTTATATGACTACCTTTAAGATAAATATGGCAGACTTCTTTATTATTTTCAAATTGTATACTGAAATTATTTTTAAATGTTGGAAACTTTAACAGTGGATATAATTGCTAAAAGCTACGCCCTGTGGTGATGAGCTAGTAATAGCAATAAATGGTAAAGCAGGCTTTTGAAAGAGATTGATTTTGCCTTTTTGACAGGCTAGGTCAAAAAGTTTCTTTTATTTACCGTCAACATTTTTTTAATATCAATTTAAAAATTAAAATAATACTCATATTTAACCTTTCCCGAATATTTTTTTACCGGACATTATTGAAATAATTGTTTTTAATATTTCACGCATATTAAATTATAAATATCTAAAAACAAAATTGTTTAAAGGGTTGCACATTATAATGCATTTGCATCGGTCGCGATTATTATTTTGAATATTTAAGCAATATAAAAGTCAATCATAATTTTATATTCTGGATATTTTTAATTTAATATATTAATATATAATAAAACAATAAAAAAAAAAAAAAAAATCCGTGTTAAAAAAAAATAATTTCGATTTTTGCGGTGATTGTGTGACATTAAAAATGGACAGACTATAATTATGAAAATAACATATATGAGTTTTATTATAATTATTATTATTATATGATTATATAATATATATATAATATAATATAAATTATATATTTAATGTTATTTAAAAGCTGGAATTGCGCGAGGAAGAATCTCGGGGAAATAATCAAACAAAATTTTTTCAGAAAATCTGGACATGCAACATTTTATTTATTTGTGTGCATAAATATAAATTTTATTATTGCACTAAAAAAAATAAAACATTTAATATCATACATATCACACGATGCGATAATAATATTGCTTTTGAATATGCAATATGGTTATGGGAAGATGGTAATTAATGTCATTTTACAATTATTTGTAATGAGGAGGTAAAGAGTTTTTCTGGTGTACTCGTATATATGGTTTTGATGTTTTTATTTTTTTGTTTTTTATAACCAATTTAATTTATAATTATGGTCGAATCCGAATTTTTGTATACGCAGTGTATAATGATGAAATGTATATATTTGATGATAGTTGTCAAAATTGAATTATTTCATCTACTGGACATGAGTATTTAATAAATAAATATAAGCCCCCGCACATTCATATACATATATACGCACAAAAAAAAAATATAAAATGTATGTCAATCAATCAGATTCAGATGTATATAAAACGAACGATCAATCAATCAATCATTTATTTTTATATTCAATCAATCAATCATGTGTCACCATCACAAATATATAATCGTTATATTAAATCTTAATATTAAATTATAATCAATATAAATAATTATCATGATTTTTGAAATAATCACTAAATAATGACATTCAATTATTAATATGTATGTGTGTATAAATATATAGTAGAACCGCGATATATTATATAATTTAATAAAATACTTTGTGGCGTCACTATATAATATATTATGTATATATAGCATAAATATATATTTTATTCTTGCTGTCTGATTATCTGTCAATCATATACCGCATAACGATTAAATATTCATTCATTATGAAATGTGCATTCAAGTTGCAAATATTTTTTTTTTTTTTTGCTTTTTGTTTATTTTTTGATATTGATTGAGTTGTGTTTGCGGTAATTTTTATATGATCAGTAAATTTAGTTTTTATGTAAAAAAGTTTAGAAAAATAATAAATTGAACTCGATTTTGAATTTTTATAATCATCAAATTTAATCAATTGTCATGTCAGTCATTTGTGACGAAGACAGACACGATTGAATGAATTGTATTTACGATGTATGTTTGTATAGTGAACAAAGCAAAAAGGGTAAGAAAAAAAAAGGACAAGAATTGATCACTCGATCATGAGTAAAACTACTTGTTATTTTAAAAATTTCTAGATCGGTTGAGTTAAGTTTTAAAAATATTTTGTTTTGTTTGTTTTAAGATCGCTGAAGGTAGGTATATGATCAATCGATCATATGACATTTAACACATATCAACGTGTGTGTTTTAGATTTATTTGTTGGTTTTTTTTTGTGTTTATTTAAAATAAAAAATTCATATAACCACCATCGACACCATCATCATCATATACGATCATGATGATGATCATCATCATCATTACTCAAAATGTAAAGAAATCAAATAATTTTTTTGTTTATTTTTTTATGTCGCTTGTCTTGTTTCGGTATTTATTATTTTTACTTTTGTTGTTGTTTCGTATTTTTTTTTAAACAAATGATCAAATGATCATAAATAAAATAGTATAATGTGTGAATGTGATCACGATCAAACAAAACAACGAAACCAAATTCATAATAATTGAAGTCGAAGGTGATAGATTAATTTGATTGATTTAAATGACATTTTATTATATATATTTTTCGTCGATCGATATTTTTTTTTGTGCTGTGTGCTGTTAATATTTTTTTTTATTTAAACAATTTTCAAAGTCTCGAATTCCCTTCACCTCGACACAAAACTTAAAATACATACTATAATTCATTTCAATCAAAAAAAAAAAATTGTATTTGTGGGTACCACCATGAAAAATGTAACAAACGTGCTGACTTGACATAATTTAAAAAAAAAATAAAATTAAAATTATAGATATTTTATTATTATTTATGATCGACATAATATTATTTTAATGTGATATTCAAAGTGAGATCAAACTAACAACTAGTCGAACATAATTTGATTGATGTGGATTTATTCCAAACGTAAACAACAACAATAACATTTTATAATAATTTTTTATTTTAAAAAGTCTTGTATACTATACATCTTAAGACTGTCGCTTTTGATGACAATTCATTTATATTCGTTTTTTTTAAGAAGTGTGAACTAAAAATGATCATCTCTTATTTTTTTTCTGTACTAAGCAAACACAAACTGTGCCTCTTTTGTGTTAGCTGCGCGTTATGCGATCACCATCATCATCATCATTAAAGAACTAAGATAAATATGGATATGTCAATATATGTTAACAAAAAAAAATTATGCTAATCATTTTGAGACAATATATGTACGTAAAGTAAATTGTCAATTAAATGACAACCATTTAAGAATGATAAAAATATCTAGACTTATACATCTACATAATATTATTATTATATAGAATTAAAATTTATAGATTTTATGTCATTTCTAATCATAATTTTGTAGCAAAAAAAAAAAAAATTTGTTTTTTGCATAAATTAAAATTTATTATTTCTGTTCTAATATATTTTATATATAGAACAACCAAGAGCTCTAAGATACGATTTGTACATAATTTAGTTTGACTTATTCCGTTTTCTTTGCGAGGGTGATGGTAATGATGATGATGATGATGCTGATGATTTTTTTTATTTTTTGTTCTGTAAACAAAATATGATTACCTTATTTAAAATGATATGAACACAACAGATTGTGTCGCATGGTGTCAAAAAATTTACGTTAATATGTAAGGCGTTTTATGTTTTATGTTTAGTTTTTATAATAAAATCTAGTTTTGGTAGTGTACATTTGGTGTGGATTTGATTCAAAATGTAAAATATATTGATCCAGGCAGATGCTTTGGAAATTAGGTCCATTTGACATTTTTAACTCTATATAGCCAATGATTAAGTTTCAGCAAAATTAAGCGTCCATATAAGAAAGCCGGATGTTTTAGGTGGAAAAATTAAATCAAAATATAGAAGGCTGAATTTAACAGCAAAATAGTGCTTCTAAATTTCGAGAAAGCGTTGATAAATGCACTAAGGAAAAGACTGCAGCAAGCTCGTTGTAACCCAGACAAAAAAATTTGCAGATATATGATTTTGTAAATGCATCTTCGTAGCACTCATGTTGTACCAAATATAACATAAGTTGTACACCGGCGTGATTACCCATTGCATTGAGCATAATGTAAATAGTGTATAAATAGCCGCACTAAACATCCTTTTGCTGGCTTCCGCAAATGTAGTGCCGTGTGGTTGTATGTGTTTTGGTTCCTCCAAGGGTCTCAATCACCTTTTAGAAGCCACCATTTTTGAATGAATAGTTTTCTAATGACAAGTATCGTAGTCAAAACGCCGATTAGATCGAAGATGCGTGCTACTTCCGAAAGCACAATACTTTCGGATAAAATTGAATAAAAATTGCAAATTGTTAATCGAATTGCCATTTTATGATTTTGCCGACCCATCGAAAACCATGTGCAATTTGGTGGTAAGCTGTGGGGCTTTAACACACTGTGATGCAGCTAATAATAGTTGGTTGGATTAATTTTGGTTTCAAGAATTTAATTCGTCCATAAATTGACGATACATTTAATGTAAGTCTAGATGTCTTTTAATAAGCGTTTTCAGACTGAAAAAACATAATTTTGCATTTTTGATGAGTTAACAAGGGGAGCTGGAGTTCCAAAGAATGGCAAGTAAATAATAAATCTACTATCAATGTCTCTTCTGTATGTGTGTGTGGGTGGCCGAGAAGTGTTTGTCAACCAGATGATCAAATGTGCTGATCAGCCTTAATATACCTTCTGGTATTTTATCTACCTTAAAAATGCCTATAGTTCGAAATTTGACGGAACTGTTGTGCTGTAATTCACTGGTACTGATGTGGCCTGACCAATATCTAAGATGATATTGATCGTACTTTTTAATCTTAAGTCGATTTTGAAGTAGACTGTATATGGAGCTGTTATTACTTCGTCGGCAGAAATCACAGGAACGGCGTGTCATGACAACATTAAATGAAGCATAGTATGGTGCATGCTGAAAGAGCACTTACGGGCCATATAGGAACTTTGTAGATTAAAAAATAACTTAAATTACTCAACAGCTTTCGTCTTTTGGGAACACCTAAATAGTTTGCACTTGAAAATAGAATGACTATATTAGCTTTGCAAAATGCGCAGCTTAGTGGCAACATCTTCGTTAATAACGAATGAAACAAGTGAGTTTGTCTGAGTCCTTGCAGTGTTGATTGCGATGGATAGTGTGTTGAGGGTTGTCTGGTGGCCATTGATTGCGGTTGATTACTTTAAGTTTACTCGAAATATTCTTCTTCTGACAAAATAGTTGGCAAGAGTTGAGGTTCATTTAGTGTCTTAAAACACGTAACTCTAGACTTCCATAATTCACCAAAGTTTGGGGAGCGTAGAGGAATGTATTTCCATATATTTCATACTTGACAAGTAAAAAATTTGAAAATTTGAAAAATTAATTTTGGTATCATTTCTTCATTTTTCACGGTTTACTGCCAAGTTTTGAAACATTCCGAAGGAAGATGAAATAAGTACTGCGCTGGTTCTATTTTGGTTAGAACAGTACTATATATTCAACATCCTACACTCTAGCACAATTATTCTCAACATTCGTGAATCTCTTTTAAGTTCCTTATAGAAATGAATTTTCAAAGTACTGCTTTCTTATTTATTAAACTTTTCCCGTTATATTCACTCTCACAAATTTTTCAGTTGAATGAGTGTATCCTAATCTATGGATTTAGGCGAATCTGACCATAAGCTTATTTGATCAAACTTGATATCCGTATAGATCACTTTATCGTAGAATCAGCAGAGCAAAAAGGATCCACGTAATTTAAGCCGCAAAATGGTTTGTTGCTTTAGGACTACGACCCGACCCGGTAACGCTGCCTGTTTGGCTTAAGTCTGAAAACCTATAAAGCTTGCCGATGCTAATTGTTTTAATTGATGAAAAGTTATCCAAAAACTCATAAAATTGATACATCTGGCGATATAAAAATAAAACCAAAGAAACAGCAATAATATGTTGACTCGGATAACGACAATAGAGATTCGAGACCCAACGGATCTGTTGATAGTTTTTATTCTCGTAATTATTATGAAACGAAAAAATATGTAATTATATAAGTGAAGGAGAACTGTGATTCTTCGTCAAACGTTATCGACATAAAAATCAAAATAACTTCCACTAGCAAAGCATCTTTTCGATATCATCCGAGAAGACTTACTTTAGAATTCGGAATCGTAAAGTGTAGTTAAGCAAATCGTCCTGAATCCAAAGAAATATATTTTTCGATAAATTTGCATACTCTTATTTCATCTCCTTGTTGCGTATCAATAGTATGTTTCAGGTTCCATAGTATAACTAATAATTCTATGCTTTATACTACTATTATGGATTTTAGATTAAATTGCGACCTTACACTTGGTTTGTACTGAAATCGTGTCAATATATCGGATACGATGTGATGATGCTGTTGTCTAACAAGTACGGGTTCCGCAAATGTGGATTTATTATGAAGTTGTTTTTTTATACTGAACCGAAGGTATAGAGATATATCCATATGTATGTATAAGCCCGATATTTACCCATATTCATATGCGTACACGTCCGCCCATCTACCTATGGAATAATAATAATGCTAAAAATAATGTTTAACACGAAAAATAGGTGAAATAATCAATACACTCAAAATTCTAAATTTTTATGAATTACAAATTCAAAAAAATTAGTTAGCACGAAAATTAAATTAAATAACCGTTAAACAGACAAAATACATCAAAACACTCCCAAATCTCAATACACACCCAAATAAATCGTGAAGTTAATCTTAAATCGAATAGAATTAGCAAACCGCATAGTTTATTGAAACCAGTCCATCAAAAACCAAAACCATCCGACTCTATAATATAACGTCAAGAGATAGGTACATAAATTTATGTGTGTGTGTATGACATAGTACACAAACTGTCACTATTTCACTTTTGGTATATTAAATAAAAACAAAAATTACGACAAATCTTGTATAATAAATACTTCAAGCCATAGCAGAATGTTTATCCTCTTCATATTTTCTCCTGTATATTTTTTTTTATTTATTCTTTGTGAATCTCCTTAAAATCATGATTAATGTCAACCAAATATATAGAAAAACAAAAAAATCGTAGGGAAATGGAAATTCCGTTTTTTTTTTCATATGACAAAAAAGGATAATCTTAATCATGATTTCTGGTAGATGTGTAAGTCGTTTTGATTAAAAAATCCAAAATGTCAACAAATACAAGTGATGATAATTGACATTAAAATGACTTTGTTTTTTTTTTTTTGTGTTGTGAAAAAAGTGAAAGGATTTATTTAAATACATTTTAATGTGACACCTACAATGGCACACCGATCGACACAAACTTTAATTACATTTTTTATTTTTGGTATTTTTTGGTATAATAACAATATTATTTAATTGATGTACTCGACCTTATTGTGACTTTAAAAAATTTCCTTATTCTACGCGCCTTTGTTTAAGTATATATTATGTGTAAGATAATATTTTTGCCAACCGTTTTTTTTTTACAAAAAGACCACCGGTAAATTTATTATTCTTTCTTTCCAATGATAAGATTATGGTGATTTGATTAGAAAATTAATCAATTTATATTTAAATATATTATATATATATAGTATATATAAAATGAGCAAACAAATAAACCCACGATCAACTATGATCATTACCGTTTTTTTATGTACTCTTCTCCCGCATCTGGATATTATATTACCAAAGTAAAAAAACAAAAAAAAATCGCAAATCTACGACCGCGCGATAATATTTCAAAACGGCTATTGATGTATCTCCATTATAGAAAAATTAACTTCACGGGATGCATGAAAGATTAATTAAAGACATTATTCATATATATATGTATGGTATAGAATGTGTGATCAATCACATTTCTGGCAAGGCTAAAAATATAAAAAATCATAATGGCGATTTATGACGATCGCCATTTTGTTTTCATTTTAAATGAAGCACCAGGAGGCGCCTTGTTTCAGGAAAAGACATTTATTCTTCGATCACGATCGATTTTTATTTTTATTTTTTGACAATTATTTAATGTGTTTATTTAGTTGATCATGTACATATATATATTCATAATATATAGGTATAAAAATAAAAGATGATGATCGTGATCATTTTTTTTTCTTCTGTTAATATTCTGTATGTACGAGTATATACATATTTTCGAAACAGAAGAATTCAAAAGCAATTAATTATCTCTCACGAATCAATAAATCAAATAAAATAATAAAAAATGGAAGATTTTGTTTTTTCATATTAAAATAATATTTCTATCTGTCTGTCACGCTGTGAAATATATGTGTTATCATTATTTTCTCTCTTCAATATTTTCGTAAAAGAAAACTAAAAAATTATAGATGGCGATTGTGATAAAGCTCCCAAGGAAGCGATATAGTTTTCTTTTTTTACTTTGTAATTTGTAGGTGGAATACACTATATATAATATACAGTGTAGTCCATAACCGTACACAAAGTAATTGCAGAGTTGAATATACATTTATATAAATTTTCAATATCAAGTATATTTGTTTATGACTTTAATAGCCTTAATAAATTAATTTCTATATCACAAAAATAATTCTGATCAAGACTTGAGAAAAAAAACTACTTGTCATATTTATTGTCTTATTTATGTGATTTTTTTTTTGTGCTCTTTCGCTAAAAGTCAAAATTGAAAATCGTAACTTCCTTCACATATATGCGCATTCATATCATTTCAATCTTCGTTCTGTGCGCCTATATAAATTTTAATGACGATCTTCGTCATCAAAATATATAAATTGGCGTTTAAACGCAACGTTGTATATGTGTGTATTTGTGTGTGTGTCATTCAACAGAATATTTTATTATGTTGCAATTTTTAAAATCGGCACAAACGATTTATTGAGGAGTCGAATGCCCTATACATAAATTATCGTCATATATACTAATATTTGACCATATGCTTCGATAATATACAAATTGTTGTGTAAAGCGCACAACATTCAAACCTAACTACAAATCCATTAGATAATATTATAAATATTATGTTGAGATGTGGTGATATCATGAAAGATGAATATTACCATTTTTCACTCCTCTCAAATATAAAAAACATCAATTTTTCATCTATTATTTATTTTATCGAACATCTTTTGATGCGTTGTCGTCGTCGACGTCGTCGTTGTCGTCTTGTTATAATTTTTTTTTTATTTTTTTTTGAATAATTTGTTACATCAATTTAGTGGATTTTTTTTTTTTTAAATTTAATATACATTGACAAATTGACGGTCAGATGTCAAGATTATGTACATATACAAGAATATATTTTCTTTACTATATATATGCGCGATAAGGCTCATCGTGATAATCATAATGATTGTTGATGAATTAGAGACATGAGACAAGCGCATTTTTTACGAAAAAAAAGGTGGAGTATGATAAATGATATGCAGTCGATTGGATGACTAATTATGTACGCGGTGATTTGAAAAAGGTTAGATATGCATATAAACTGTCGTTCAAATAAATTTAATTTTGTGTTTTTTTTTTGTACTAAAATTCAATCAAACAACCACACACATTTCATACAAAATTATTTCAATTAAAATAATTATTAGTGCGAAAAACTACCCATCAAGACTGTCACACGGTTTGTTATAAATTAAATTAAAATTTAGAATTTCCATCTACATAAATAAAGCGCAATAGTTTTGAATGTGTCAATATAGAAAGTTTTAACAAAAAAAAAAAGTTTATGTACATATACAGTGTTGTATGCAATCATAAATCAAAAATACAAAATTTTCGAACAAAAAAAAAAAAGTTTTAAACATAAATTTAAAACTGAATAAAATCAACAATCAATCATTGCATTAACCACATAAAATAGTACCACAATAATGTTATGTATATATATATATATATACCTTTATCCACACAACATAATCCAACACAATCCACTTGGGTGTGGTAATAAATCGATTAAATACAAATACATATATACATAAACATATATTGAATAAGAATGGTTAGAAGTACAAGATACTCACGACATATTTTTTTTTTCAATTTCCTGACAAATTGATTGTATAATTGGGTGCCTCAAAGCACAGGCAAAAGAAAATTCAATTATACAACATAACGTATGTAGATGTACGACTATTTGATAAAATACTAACAAATCAAAAATTCAACAAGTTGGTATTCTCTCTCTATATATATAGCTAACTATTATTATACGCTGTGTATACACATGAGTTCTTGTTATATACCCCAAAATACTGAAAAAACGAAAAACCTTCATTTTAATTCATTTCACAAAAATCTACATAAAAACGCATACAAATAGTAAAAACTATATACGATCGAGAGCGTTTTTTTTTTGTGCAATGTATATGTTTCGTTGAGTGATTGCATTAATAAAAGCTATAATACACCGCACTAACAACTGTATGTATACACATGGCATGAAAAAGCACCATATCAAAAACAATTGAAATAGAAAGACAATATACACACCACCAAAAAAAAAAAAAAGTTTAATTGGAATTTATTTACTCTATACACACACAAAAACGCCAATTTTAGTGATTTAGGGATAGAAATTGTCAAAAATTGATGCTTATTTAAAGTGCAGAGTTCTTGAGTTATGTATATGTTAGATAATTGAAATAATGGCTAAAATTTGTTTATTCATGTTGACTACTCCACTATTATGAAAGCTCATTAAGTCATTAGAAATTATATACTATGATGTATTATTTAGCTGCCGCAAATAAATTCAATTGTTTTGAGTGTATAGGTTATAGCTTAAAGCTTAGAATGATTTAATTTTTGGGTGAACTAACTTTATTTAAATCCAAACGTACTATGAACCTAATTCTTATATCAATTTTGTGGTCTGACAGAATTTCATTTAAAAAGCTTAGCGTAATTTGAACAAAAGCTTTGAATTTAACTGTTTTGTTCTTGTAGAATAAAATTGGACTTTTGGAACAAAATTGATTACTTGATTCCATTAACTTGAGCTTTCGAGTAATATTTAAGCTTTGAAATATAAAATGAATCAATATAAATTTCAAATTCTGTATAAATAAAGCTAAACAAACGCTTATGAAATTTCTATTTTGAATGGAAAAATTCTTGTGTAAACTTAAAAAATTTTTGAAAAGTTTATTCTTTTATTTCTTGAATATAGTTCAAATATATTATATACAAGCCTTCGGACTAATAAACTTATAAACTAATGATTTTTTTTACCAGTTAAAACTAAAAACCTTCATGTGCGTAGACTAGATGTATAACTATTCAAATAATAGTTTAAATAAATAATACAACAACAGCTTTTTATACTTAACAATTACTGAAATGCAAAATGTATAAAGCTTTCCACTTTTTGATTGCCTTTTGATGTCGGTAAGCTAATATATAGAAATCAAATTAATATCAAAGCTCTAAACATATCTAAAAATATGAGCATATCCAATAATATTTTGTGAGCTTAAGAACATTACTTGGTTTGATCGATTTAAACAAAATTAACGTCCTAACCGAAATAGATTTATAAAAGCTTTTGCAGGACATGCATTTTAAAAACAAAAACCATGGATTTAAGCTAAAGTACATTTAACAATTAATCAATATACAATTTATGTCTTAAACTTAGGAAAAATCAATTCTAATATACAAGGTAAAAAGCTTTATGCTTTTACTAACACTATATTCTATGATGGTGGAGTTAAATGTAGTTATTGCGCAGTTTGGGAGAGATTAAGTAAAAATATACACCATTTTAAGGTTTCCATCAAACATAAACTTTAAATGCAAAACATTTGGAGCTTTTCCTGAAAGTTTAAAATTAAAGATTTTACCATAAATTTGAAGCTTTAATGAACATTTTTGAATATTAAAATGATACATTTGACGAGTTTTAACCATGGACTTTACGACTAAATTAAATTAAATTCGTTAGGTTTCGAGTGCGAGGATCTTAGTCTAAGTACCAATAAAACAAAAATAAAACATTTAAAAATTAAAAGCTTTTGGAACTTTTATTAAAAATGTAACGGTTTTAGTGCAGTAATTTGGAATAAAATACATATTTTATATACAATATAAAGAATCTGGGTGAGAAAGCTAAGATAGAAAGCTTAATTTTAAAGCTAAGCTCTTAAATGACATATAAAATAGGTTTTAAGCTTTACCAATTTTACTGATAAAAACTTTTTAAATTCTTTGAGCTTTTATACTTTGGATCAGTTAAAAAAAAATTATTTTAACACATTCGATAAATGAAGTTAGCCTTCATTTATCGAATGTGTCAGTATGGAGGTTTTATTGGGTGAATTTTTAAAAAGAAATCCAAAGCTTTTAATAAAAGCCAAAAAAAAAATAACAGACAATAGTTTAGGGAATGAAAATGAAAAGCTCCTTTTATAAAAATATTAATCCAGTCTTCGGAATATTTTCCTTTGGAATTTTATTTCATAATAATATAATTTCAAAAATTTTGTCCAAGTTCATTTTTTAAATAAAACTACTGTTCAAACTACAATTTCGCAGAAACTTTAAGTGATAAAACCACTTGGAACGATTTTTATATCTTTACCGACAATTTTTTTGAATTGTTCTAAATTAACTTATTTTCTTGCATTATCTGCCATATGTGTCCATGTACAAAATTTGAGTAGAGTCTAATATGGATTTATGGACCAACCAGCAACTCAGTAATAACTTTAAGTAAGAATACGATAGTTATAGTTAGTGCAGTGTTTCGTTTGAATGAATTGTGATTTACAAAATTTAACAGTGCGTAAATTATAGAATAAACTGAAGGAGATGTCAAATCCCTTTATGTATGCATCCTCAAGCATACCCAACTTGTTACGTTTGCTATGAGAAATAAAATTTGTCAAATTCCGGAGTGTTTCGAACGTATTTCTGACGGACTCGCTGGTGAGATTTTATAAAAATGTCACTAACATTTTTCTTGTAGATTTGGAGATCAGGAATAATTTCATTTCACTTTAACGATAATAGAATTTGAAGTGAAAAAATCGATGATATTACAATTTTAACCAGATATGAGCCATATCTACGCGTTTAAACATTATTCAAACTTTTTATGTCAAGTGGCGTCCTTTGAAAAATTCCCATTAAAAAAAATGATTGATTTTTTCTTGACTGGTTGTGTTATTGACATATACCAAACAATGAAAGACCGAAAACTGTACGCACAAGTGAAAACATTGCTGTACTTTTAGTGGTAGTGTTGCAAAAAGGGGAAATGTCTGATGGTAATAAATGGAATGATTTTGCATGAAGATTTCCAATTAAACGTCTATAATTCAAGCAACCCTGGAAAAATAATTTCGGTAGTAATAACATACATGTCCAGCAACATGTCGAAAAGCCATTGAGCATTTCAAAACTCACAGACTTTGCCTATATATACCTATATTTCAGAGCTGTTTTACTCTATGCATAGCTTACAAGAATGTTGTCTGTGCTGCACACGGGCAACCTATACATTATGGTGCATTTTGTATAGAAACAATTATAGAAATGATTATTTTATCTTCATTTATTTATAATGTTATTGCACAAATTAAATTAATTCAAACAATTAATAATCCAAAACCGCAAATCGAATAACAATAATCGCTCTTCTCACCTTTTTAAAACATTTTGGCTGCATCACATCTAAACTAACTCCATAGCCAGTTCTTTCTAAAAATACTTTTTCTTAGACGACTTCCAATTTGCATTTAGTTAACAATTAGCAATTTTGTGCAAATTTTAAGCGACCTCAATAGCAATATCAACTATCTTAAAAAATAACAGCTTTACAAATAAGTCCTTACAAGCTTGTCGAGCTAATCAACCCCACTCTTCGGATCGTTGTAATCTAAAATAATATTTGGCTTATTTGAAAAACTTTATACTCTTTTATCGCTGTATAAAGTAGATAGCATTATCACGTTTGGGTTTTGTTTGGGAATGTTGCTTACTTAAATTGTGGTTAAAACAAAATTGTTAAGAATTCAATTCTGTTTTATTTTAATTCCATAAACTCTCTCAGAAAATCTGGTTTATTGTATCAAATGGCCCCAATCATTGTTGCTGTTTTCTGTAGCAGTTGTTCGGCTAAGAAATAGGTAGTAGAAAATTGTCCGCTGTAATAGTTCGGCCTTTGTTTAAGAGTGGTGTCAATATCCGATGAACTAAATCTAGTGAGGCTCATTGGGTTGTTGTCACACGTATACTCGGATATTTCGACGTTCAAATGAAATGCACTTTTTACATCGCATATCTAGAATATTTTGATACCATATTTCTCTTGTTTGGCTAGAATGTACTGTCTGAACAAATATCAAATATCTTTTTATTTAATTAAGTTTATGTAAAATTAAAAACGGCAAATAGTTCTTTCGAACTCTGCAGGGAAATTTCAAATAAAATAAAGTATAAAAATGTCTATTTAAACCAATGAAGTGATATTTTATTTTATATCAAACATTGGTTTACCTTTTATGACATTATAGGCAGAGACAACTACATAAAAATTCTTCGTCCGAGAAAATGTTCCATTTGTTGGGAGCTTTTCTCACTATTCGTTATTAAAATTACTTGGTAATCCGGAATCCTCTTCTGTTTATTATATATATATATGGTCAGTTAATTTGAAAGCAGCACTCTTTAGCTAGCCTTATGTTCTCGCAAACCAGCTTGCTTAACGTACTCCTATTTGATCCATAAGTTATTGCATGGATATTTATATTTTATGTCTTTTCCTCAGTCTTAACAAAGGTTAAGATGGTTATAGATGGCATTACATCACAAAGTCATGGGCTTTATAGATGGCATCACATTCAAATTTTTTGCAGCTTAACAGACTAATGTTTGTGTACCGTTTAAGATATACTTGAATCAAAATTCATTGTGGTTGACTATACGATTTAACCCAATTGTTTAACTCTAGCGATATGTTCCCTTTTTTAATGTTCCACCAACTCCATCATTTGCTAGTTCGAATGTATCCGGAAGCGTCAAATAAAGCCACTTAACTTTGATGATCGATGATATTTCTTGCTTTATAAATCGAATAATTTTATTTTTAAAATGGTATGTTGCTCATATATTCTTACAATTTGAAATAGTTTGAAACAAAAACCTCCTGAATCTAAATCCATTTTTTTAGTTTTAGCATTCGATAATTCATTATGTGCATCTCGAGCTTGATTTCAAAACTGAGCATTGGCCAGAAATAACGTTAATTTCATATCTGCTAAAAAGTATTGAAAAATGTGAAAATATTTCAACAAATTAGCCCATACTGGGGATGTAAATCAAACAAGGCAAAATAAAGACATTTTAAAAATTTAAACCTATTTATTTATGACGATGGTTGGTTTTTAATTTTTTCACATATTTTTTTAAAGATGAGTTAGGAAGCCTAATTTAATCCCACCTATTTAAACGAGTTAACGCTTTCTATAGGTAAATAAAGATAATTATATCTAGTCTCATTAGATGCCAGTGAAAAATAAACAAATGAATAAAGATTCAATATATTACAACGGGTTTTCCAATAAGAGGATTTTGATATTAAAAAAAACGAGTATTTTTTAAGAGAAAGCAATGAATGTTTATTTCATTGTAAAGGGGATGGTATTGGGAATAACATTTGAAAACGATATCAGCCAAATGGCCGCCACCAATTCGCACATTTGCGACTGTATGTCCTTGATAAATTCACGAATTCCACCCTTAAGGTCTTAAAACGATTGTGGAGCATTGGCATAGACCTTATCATGTGGCCTCAAAGAAAAAAGTCTAAAGGTGTTAAATCACAAGATTTTGGTTGCCAATTGTGATCACCTCTTCGAGAAATAACACGGTCATGAGGTTTGTCTTGCAAAATTGCGATTGTTTCGTTGCTTGTGTGGCACGTAGCGCCGTCTTGCTGAAAATAAACCTCGTCCACATCAATATCTTCCACTTCCAATCATAAAAAAAAATCATTAATCATAGCTCGGTAGCGCAATTCATTCATCGTAATAGTTGCACCAGCCCCATTTTCGAAAAAGTAAAGTCCAGTCACACCGCACAGCTTAAAAATCGCACCAAACAGTGACACGTTGAGGATAGAGCGGCTTTTCAACAATCTTTCTTGGTTTTTTTGATCTCCAAATAAGACAATTCTGTTTATTAACGTAGCCTCCGAGGTGAAAATGGGTTTCATCACTGAAGAAAATTTTTCGATGAAAATTCGGATCATTTTGATGCATTTGAAGGACCCAATCAGCGAAGATATGACGTTTATGGTGATCGACCGGCTTGAGTTCTTATGTTAACTGAACTTTAAATGCTTTAAGACCTAAGTCTTTATGCAAAATACGGTGTAATTTCGTTTGTAGAATGTCTAATTCCAAAGATCGACGAGAAATCGATAAACCTGGGTTTTCTTCAACACTACGGGCTAGAGCAGCAATATGCTCAGTGGTTCGTGAGCGGTGCACACGGTTTCGAATCTTCACATCACTAACTTGTCCCAACAGCTCATATTTTTCCACCAGTTTCACTATTGCCGGCCAAGAAAATGCTTCAACGCGACCAAAAACTGCTTTAGTTTTTGAACTGTGGCTGCAAAATTTTCACCATTTTTGTAGTGAACTTTAACAATTTCAATGCGTTGTTGAAGCGTGTATCATACCATTTTTAGTAATTGCGAAGTTTTTACTTGTCAAATATCAAAAGATGGCAGCTTCAAAATTGACAGCTGCCCAAATAGCAGGCTATTCAAAATGAAACTTCTTATTGGATAACCCTGTACATAGCTGAGAATCATATTTAAAGAAACATCAATAATTTAGCAGCGTCATGTACCCTTCAACAGAACATTTTAATGAGGTCATGTCTGAATTTGACTAAAATTATTCGAAATAATCGAAAAAATGAAGGTCCTAGAACCGATCCTTGTGGTACTTCAAATTTACAGACTTTTCCCTCACCATGAATTTTACCGACACTTTGCACTCGATTTTGCATTGTTATGATTTACAAAAATAACAATGCTAATCCTTTGATCCTTATTAACTTAAGTTTAGCAATACAGAGATTAAAAGTAAGTTTAAGAAGAGAATGGGGAAATCCTGTCAATAATATCGCGTAGGGCACAGAAATTGTAAATTTAATTCTTCTATTGAAACTTATTTCGACAATAGATCAGCTTCATTAGGGAATATGTCATAAATCGTACTGACCTGTCAGAAAAATTTGTAAACAAAATTAAAAATTGACTGTGCCGCATAAAAACAGATACAATTTCCACTGTGATTATTCTATAAATAAAAAAAAAATTGTGGCTTAGTTTAGGATATTGCTAAGTTACTAAAAAATTTAGCGAAGTGCAAAATTTGTTATTACTTTTTAGATAAATATTATATTTTGGCTATTTAAAAAAATATATAGACCCACAGTTCGTTACATTTAAAGTGTTGCCCAGTTAAAATAACAGTTAAAAGCTCAGTTAATTTTTGTATTCTTTCAGAAATTTGAAGTCCTAAAATGTTAAATTAGTATTAACTTTAAATGTTTTTTACAAACAGATCTAATTGTAGGACCCTTCAGTTTCATTCATTTTCGGTAGCCGATGGTGCCTACCTAAATTATTATATTCATTTAATATTTAAAGAAGTGTCAACTAATACTAAAGACGAAAAAAGTACAATTTTATGTCTAAACGAAAAAGCTGCTACAAGGAGAGGAAGCTCAATTTTAAACAAAATTATTTAAATTTATTATTACTTAAATACAAATTTTAATTGCTGACCATATTTAATAGAGTCTTTTAAAATTTGTATTTTTCCAGACGATATTAAAGTAGTTAAAGTCCTTCCTATATTTATAAATTTGGTATGTCGAAATAAATTTTTCAAATTTTCGTTCTTTTAAATGGTATAAAGGACCTAGCAGAACTGTAGTCTATTTCGTATTTTAATACTTTCTCTTAGGTTGCTACAAAAGTAAAAAAAACACATATTATAATCGATATATATATATATATATATATATATATATATATATATATATATATATATATATATATATATATATATATATATATATATATAGTAGATACAGTAAAGCTTAGTAGATCAAATCACTTCGAAAAATTTAAAAACTTGTATTTTAATCGTTTAACCGGTTCGAGGCTTAACATCCATATTTGATCGTTACCATGTGACCTTAATAATTATAATAGATCGAAGCTGCTTCATATCCTATTTAATATCATTATTTATTTTACTTCAATTTGATTGATTGCATCCACCACAACAAAAACAACCAAAAAAAATCCAACAGTGTGGCGCTTATTAATAAACTTAATCCCCTACATAGATTTCTTCGACTGATATATACATACAACATTGAGTAAATCAATAACATATATATATATATATATAATTCTAGAACTAAACATTCTTGTTTGTATTCCGCGCGGCTTGTAATAACATTTTGGATCATATCACGAATCGAACGAAAAAAAAAAATTTAAAAAAATCATAATGACGTCACATTCCATTATAAATCAATTCACACAACAATTTCTTTCGTTAAACAAAAACAAAATAAATAAATTTTTCCCCAAAATGAAAATGAAAAAAAATGGTTTTCTCTTAATATATATTAAAAATTTGATGATTGAATTTGTTGATTGAATTATTATTTTATATTTTTTGTTTTTTTTTTTTTTTTTTTGGTTAGAAAATAAATTTTAAAATATAATCAATGGTTTATTTATTTGCCTGAAAATTCATTAATTTAAGAGAGGAATGTGTCTAAATATATATATATATATATATATATATATATATATATATATATATATATATATATATATATATATATATATATATATATATATATATATATATTTATATATATATATATATATATATATATTTATATATATATATATTTATATATATATATATATATATATATATATATATATATATATATTTATATATATATATATATATATATATATATATATATATATATATATATATATATATATATATACCCATCCCTCGATTTAGTACGTCCTCAATTAAACACGGTTCTTATAATGAAAAATAAGAAATATTACTACTCCCTATTTGTAAGACACTGCAAAGTTGCCAAAAAATTACAAAATGCTTTAGGTGCCGGAGTTCTCGAATACACAATTAACTTTTGTTTATAGGCCTACAATGTTAATTGATTTAAATTTGGGCAGTGATCAACCTTTATAGCAAAATATTATATGCGGTTTGAATAAGACAACTATAAAAATAATAAAGCAGGTCGAACATTATTTTTCGTAAATATGTGGCGAGTGGTACACAGTGAATGCAAAATTTTTAACTTAAAAGAATTTTAAGTCTAAACAAAAAATTCCATGCAAGATAGTTTATACCCTTACAATTTTTTTTACCAACTTAATCCATTACTTAATGCCGATAAAATTAGCCATTTTTGGAGGAAAATACCGAAAAAATATTTATCAAAACATTATAGTTATTTCGGTAGATTATTAGATTAAAGTTGCTTAAAATAGAAAATTTACCAGATCATTGACGGGCAAATAAAAAATATTGGATGATTTGCACTTTATTTGTAAATTGGTAATCTGATTCGATTCTGAAGTGAAAATTATTTAGAAAAAACAAATCTTAAGTTATTTGAGTTTTTACTTCCACTTTAATTTTATGACACATAGTGGTTTGGGCATGTCCGAAACTATTAATACATCTTTTAATGCACACTGAAAAAACATCTGACAGGTTATTCCCAGATTTCCCTATTTAGTTCACGCCAAGTTATATCTAATAATTTATTCTTCTGCTGCTTGTCTAGGGAATAATTGAAATGTCTCTTCAAGATGATTCACCAACAGCTTTTTAACTAGGATTTCTAATCTAGGTGTCGTTGGTTTTGAAAGGACCTGTAATCTAGGTCTTTTCAGAGCCTGGGTTATCAGATTGTTTAGATATCTATTGATTGACTGGGTTTTAATTTCCTTTATTAGATTTTTTAATTTATTAACGAAATTGTTAAAATGTATTTTCGCTACCGATGTTCGATTTCTTGCCAATTTTTTAAAAATTTCTGTTTATTTTATTACTAGTCTAATCGTTTTCTACATATGGATATATTTCCCGTAAAATTTGCATTATAACTTTTGACCGGCTGTATCCCCAGTAGATACATAATGTTAAATATCCCCAGTAGATATTTTTTGCGTTAAAATCACTTCCAAGCCTTTGGAAGAGCGCAATTTACTCTTCTTGTTTGAAGTTGTATCTAGATGGACCGTATATATTGCTAAAAATTTGATATTTTTAAATTTAAAAATTTGATCAAAATCAACCGAAAAATTAAAAGTTTCCCCAGTCAGAACACATCAAATAAAGAGAAAATAGAAAAGCGATATGTTTTCCATAATCATTTAACTTTCTATATTAGTTAGTTTGTTCAGATCGGGGTTATTTTTTTACCTAATTTTTACCCATTCACACCTTGGTGGAAAACATAAAACTGTTTCACTTAAGCCACTGGTACTGAACTTGTCACTTAATTTTCAAAATTACTAGGCAAATATTGCATTTTAAACAATCACAATCAAGTTCAGTACCATTGTGAAGCATTTCAAAATTACAAGTTGTTCTTAAATAGTTATGAAACTCCGACCATTGATATAAGAAACCAAATCGATTCTTATCGAAATAAACAAATTGTAGAAAACAGAAAAAGACTTATTCCCATTATTGAGATCATAAATAAAATTCTATAATTATTTTAACCGATGTAATAAGCTCACTGGACTATTATGATGTAGAGTACTTTTCCGCGATTTAAACGATATTAATTATTTTAGCAAGCCATTATGTGTTGCAAGAGCTGATAGGGTTTTTTACCCATAAGACGGTTGAAAACTTGGATTCCGTCTACTATACAGTTTTAGTCTACCAAGATGATTTTTGAATCAAAAATAAACGGTTTTAATTTAAATCTTGATCTGTTATTTCCACCATATTATTGCTGCGGTCAAACTTCTTGTTTCCTTTGATTGCGCTGTTGATATTATGTCAGCTTAATATATCAGTTTCCTCTAAAGGTATACAATTCCCAATGCCTGACTGTTTGAGTTGGCAATGTATTAAAATTTTTTGTAAGTCGCAATTATTTGTCTGACTTGTGGATTATCATTCCTTCCTAAACGAGTTCGGGTCATCCCAAATAAAAATTCCATATGATTTTGATTTAGTTTGTACATCGAAATACATTTTAACGAAACAGTTTTAAAAAAACCGCTAGTATAAAATTTCAATATTTGAAGCTTCATACACATATAATTACTGAATTGTTTTTTAAATTCCAGAAAGAGATACAAGTAGAAACCAGTCCTCTGGTAGTTTCCAAGATGTGTTGACTCCAAGAACCATTAGCACGAACACTTGTGTAGCCAAAATATTACCGGGAATATCATTTCCAATATCGAAGTTTCCATACGATTGCTTTTCTTTCCAAATTTGCTGATTTGGCCACTTTTTCTAAAACTCTGGTTGTGTATCGAGTCCTTTGTACCAGTTGCTCAAAATTTTTTATGTGGAAGTCATAAAAACAGTTCTTACATAATTATAAGCTTTCGGAAAATATAAATTTAAATTCATAGCAAAAACTTTTAGTTCTAGACTATACGTTCTAGGTAAAGCCATACCCTTCTGCTTTAGGATTTGGCAACTTAGTATCGTTTAAGGAGGACTCACTATGTCCATCATCGAAATGGTCGTCCGATACAAAATTTTTTACTTTCAATTCTTTTATAATGTTTTCAAGGTTTAAATTTTTTTTCAGTTTCTATCGATATTGTTGTTGAATCAAATTCGCTTTGTGTCTTAATATTTTCAAAATATTTTTTTTGTATTGCAGGTTCAATACTATCACTGCTATTAGGACTGCTTAATGGAATATTTTTCGGCAATTTTTCGCATTTTTTTATTAATTTGAATAATTGAAGATTTTCGTTCTTCAACATTTCTCTAAAAACAAATCACTTAATATTAGTTTTTTCAATATTAGTTAATGACGTAAATATAATAAAAATATATATAATATAAATATAAAATTATAAAAAAATTTCAAAATTAACTTACCGATGGAATGTAATCCTTTTTTTATTAATCTTTTTTTTATATTTACTGTTTTAGCAGTTAAATGCACAACGCACTTGGACATTTTAAAATAGTTTTTAATTCAATTTTTTATTGCACTCTTTCGTTTTATAATTATATTCATGTAATAACTATCACAATACTAGATCCCATTGAAAAATAATTTTGTCATTCAAAATGGCGTTTGTAGATTAAGAAAGAGAAAACATGAAAAAAACTGGCTTCACTTGTTTTGATGGATTTTTATGTGATTTTTTTGTTGTTCCCTTTTTCTATGGAATAGTTCTGTGGTCTACTAAGACTGAATCTCGATTAGTTGGATATGGATTAGTCCCTTTCGTTTTACACGATTTCCTGAGGAACATTACTATACTGTGTCAATCGAAGGATGAGTGTATTGATATATATATATATATATATATATATATATATATATATATATATATATATATATATATATATATATATACATATATATATATATATATATATATATATATATATATATATAAATATGTTTGTCGATCAAGATCGATCTATTTACCACACCACATCTATTTTGGTTCGATCGCGCGGGAAATAAAGTACCAAATGTAACGATCGAATTTTTTATTTTTTTTTGTATATTTTTCTTATATAATTTAAACATATAAGTATTACAACAAGTGAAAGATTGTGACAGTTGTTATGGGTGTTACAGTGGATACAAATAAAAAAAATTACATATCGAGGAAAATTTATTAGGAAAAAAATTTTGATTTTCATTTTTTTATTCAATCCACTATATTTATGTATATATATACAATATAAATTGAACATGTAAACATATCGAATCTCTCCACGTAGAATATATCTAACAATAATATATATAAAGAGGCGCCATCAATTATGATTGTTGTATTTTGATAACAAATTACAAATTAAAAGAAACCATATGCTGCTACTTCTAACAATTTTTTTTTGGTTTGGTATGTTTTTGGTGTGTTTTAAATTATGATAAGATTAAGAAAATCGATGATCATGTTGATTAAAAATAATTAAAAATAATAAAATATGATCAACAAATTTTTTTTTTTTAATTTTTCGTTGTTTGTATGTTTTATGGAGGCGCCCGTAATATTTTATTTTCCAAGCTTTTCCGGTCCGCGGTTTTCGTTAAGTTTATTTTAATTAATTTGATTATTTATAGTTGAGATTTTTTTAGTTTTTTTTCCCCATTGATTTATATTGACAAAATAAAAGTTACGACGGTGAAAAAATGTTTTTGGTTTTGTACCTAGTTAACTGTAGCTGTATATAAAAAAAAATCCGTCTTGTGTTGTTTGTTATATGAAATTTTCATTATAAATAGTCATTGTCGTTCGTCGTTGGTTGTCATAATGCAGTTGCAATTTTCTTTTATTTTTTTTTTATATATTATTATATTATGAATAAATAATTAATTTTTCCTTTTTTATTATTTATTTTTATTACTATTAGTACTATTTTTTAAAATTATGTGACTCCTGGTTTTATGTTGTATTTTTTATTTTTTTTTATGTTGTTTGTTAAATATAATTTTGTTGTTCGAAATATTATTGATCAAACGAGAACACGACCCCAAGTATTTTATATAGTTTAACATATATGACATTAAATTATATGCAGATATGTATATATCATTTCATATATATATAATTTTTTGTACATATATATTTATACCCCACGGGTTCACACCCGTTCAATATATTATGTAGATATATAGCCATTATTCCAAATCATTAGCACATAATGAATTTGTCTTCATCATCATTAATTTTTTTTTTCGTATACTGATCATATACATGATCATTTCTAGCACATTCATTTAAGAATTAAAAAATCTTTTTTGTTTATTTAAAAAAAAAAAAAAATTTTTTTTAATTGTTTATACTCATAAATTGTTATTAGAGAGTGATATATGAAAGACATGATGTTAGAAAAAAAAAATCTTATTCGTGTGTTGTATATATATTCAGTACATACTATTATAATATTATTTTGGCTGGTCTTGTCTTGTCTGTCTGTCGAATATTTCGTTCATTTCTTAAAAAAAAAAAATTAAAATAATAAACACTAATCGATCGATATATTATATATATGAAAAAAAAGTATGTATATATCTTTCGTCTATATACATAAATATAAATATATTTTGATTTATATAGATAAATTCTCATTTGGATAAATAAATGCATTTGATAGTTTGGTGCTAATAATATAAATGTCTGCGCCCGATATAAATAATCAATGGACTACATAAATGTTACCGATATTATAATTTCATATATATGTATGTTCGATCGATTTAAAAATTTTATTATAAAGAATTATTTAGTATAGCACAGCAATATGTGTGACTCAGAAGTTAATTTCCAATAAATCATTTTATCCCTCTTAAGACTACCACCAATGGATGCGGAACAGGGTTGACATTCATTAGTTTAGGAGTACGCATATATGCAAACATTTCCGGATTCACCTATGTATTTAACTTCTTCATTTTAACTTGGGTGATACAAAAAAAATTATATTTAGCACGAAAATTAAATGAATTAACCGTTAAACTGAAAAAATATATCAAAAAGATTACGCTTAAGAAATATAATACAAAAAAGCGATATTTTGTAAACTTATTCGACGATTTACTACGAATTTCGAACAAAAAGAACTGTCGGTATTTTTATCTTCAACTTCAGGTTCAGAACTTTATATTATACTATAAACAATTTAAATAATAGTAAAGGCTATGGTCATGAAAGAATTGGTAATATTGTTTTTGAAAAAGCAATGCAATATATTTTTCTCAATTGTTGGCTCAATTGGAATTTAAACCCACAGGCGCCTTATTGAGTGCTTCAGAGACCATAGCTAATTTGGGGTTGTCTTTATTTTGAGACTATTATGGGTGTGATTATCTTGACTTGTTTTTAGCAGTCATTAGCCCTACAAAACATTAGTTAGGAGCAGACTATCGGTGAAGCTATCGCAGTTAACATTCGTTTTGAAATAAAACTTGGGTCGCTGCCGCTATCCACCATATGACATTAGCCTCAGCAGCACCATCGATAAAAACACAAGTATATTGTTTTGATCCTCACTATAGTTGCTGGACATTTCAGTGGGATGTGTCCAAACTGGTTGCACTTATGTAACACATACGACCCGTCTTCCTTTAGGGATATCGGTTTGCTATGTTTCGCATATCTTCAAACAAGTATATCTTCATTTTCTATCGCTGCATCTTCCATTCTTCGATAGATTTACCCAACTCCATCATCGTTAGCTATCCACATTCCTAAACCATTAATTACATGCAGTTTTAGCTTCATTTGTAGTATACAATTGCCGGAGGTCAAATTAATTCTGGACAGAGGATCAAGGACCACAAGAATAGAATATTTAGAATATTTTTGCCCTAAAAAAAAATTATGGAGCCTAAAAACTGCTGTTAGATAAAGGCTTGAATATTAACAATTTCAGAAGTAAAAGTAGGTCCCGTTTGCAGACTTTTCAATTTTTTATTTGGAAACCAAAAAATTCATCACTTGCAATAAAAAGTTTTAGATGGCGCACTACAAAATGACCAAAGCTGTTCGCTGCTTTTAACACAAGGACTCTAACTCTTGTGAGGGTGTAAATGCGTGTTGAATGTGTGACATTTCATTGAGTTGCAATGAGTGTGTTGTCATTCAGACTAGCTTCTTTATAAATTTTTCTGTGTGGTAGTGATAGACCTTTGTGAAACCTATAGTCTATTGTCTTGAAAACAAACTCGTATTTGTTAAAAGTTGGCATGAATATGTTACCTGTTTATTACCATATCACTTTTATCTATTTTGCTAAAATATCAAGGAGTAAGTTTGAAACTTCTGTTCTCCAACAGCTGTCACTAAGCCTTGTAAGTAAAATGTATCCTTTAGAAGGTAAAATGAATGCCAAATAAATAAATGGAAAGGTTCAAATTGACTTACTAGTACGATGATTTATCGATGGAGTTTCTTATTACCTTAGACCTTTAGCAATAGAAACCGAATTTAGGCCAAATTGAACATTTATGTATCTATATAATGTGTGACGCGTTCAGACGCACGACATTTTTTTTAAAGATGTAAGTCTATATTTTTGGCTATTGATGATTTTATGTTTTAGCCAAAGTGGCCGTTTTTCTTATTGTAAACTGATTAATAAAATCCAAGTGATGTGATTGCATCGGATTGCAATTTAGAATGAATTTAATTTTAATTTAGAATTATACTTAAACTGCCCGAGTCCGAGGTTTTTAGTTAGTGTAGCTGGAAAAATCTTAAAGTTCGGCAAAATATCGAAAAATTTCCGAACTACAATGCTTTTGATTGTTTTTGGAGGTAGGAAATCTCCAACTAGTTGGGATATTGTGCCTAAAGAGATCAAAATGAGATCAAGTTACTCTAAATTTGTCAGTTAAACTTAGTTAATTTTTAGAATAGGCATCCTCTAGCGAGATCCAGCAAAATCCATATATGCAGACGAAACTATGTATATTTCTAGATTTCCCAACGATAACTGGATTAATGCAAAGTTTCTGGTCTCGTTTCCCAGCACACTGAATGCCTGTGTTGAGGATAAAATGCTCTTCCGCTATTGGAACTGCCGTTCGAAATAAATAGTCAAAGCTTTCCAGCTTATCGGGTCATCTCCTTAACGCCCAACTATATATAAGGTCGTTGATAAGGTCAGCATTTCTGTAAACTTAGACAACCAGCATTGCCTATTTTGGTTCCTGAACGATACCCAATTTCGTAATCGTAATCGTATACGAATAAAAATTTACGATGTCGGGGCATCTGTGCAGAAAAAACAGATGAAATTGTTTTTAGGGTAGAATAGGCCAATTAGAGGGTGATCTTAAAAGCTGCCTATAGTCCTAAATTCACTAAAAAGTACAATCCGCTTTGTTTGAATGAAGTTGTCATATTTCGGACATAGGATTCCACATATTTAGGCAACAAATGACCAGAACATATACTTTAATCTTTAAGAAGCAAAACGTGCCCTAATTATACTGTACTCAACGATTTATTGGTTGAAATATCGGTCGAGTCGTCTACGCTTATCGTAAAAAGTATTCATCCAAATCAATCCGCTAAGACCTTCAATCTTGACTACTGCAGTGGTTTTAATTTCAAGAAACTATTATTGTTAATCTATTTCTGAATCTGTAATAGTGATTTTGAGGAAAAACAATGAATTGCTTTTTGGGTTGTAATCTATGGACATCCTGACTACCAAATAGCATAGCATTAGTATGGCAAAGCATTTAGAGGCATTGGCCACATCAATGTATTTTACTGATTTATCTGGCATTTTTAATATTCAATACTCCAGATTTTTTAGAATGTCACAGAATTGTTCGATTTACAAATCCGAAGCTTAAGCCTAGTTTCTCATCATCTCGATTTGGAGAAGTAAAGTCATTATAAAATTCTTCTGACGTTAGTATATAGTGCGGATGCAATGGGATTCTTCGTGTGTCATTTTACTAATTTCACTCTTAATTTCCATAGACCGCCAAAATGTGGAAAACCTGATGGTATGAAATGCCTCTACATCCCTTAAAATTCAGCATGTTTGAAATATCATTTACATTATCAATGTTGATCTACATTTATATATATATATATATATATATATATATATATATATATATATATATATATGTATATATATATGTATATATATATATATATATATATATATATATATATATATATATATATATAATATATATATATATATATATATATATATACATATATATATATATATATAAATATATATATATATATATATATATATATATATATATATATATATATATATATATATATATATATATATATATATATATATATATAATATTCGTACTATGAAGTATTTGTGGGTACAAAGAAAACTTTCTACTGGAAAGACACTTACTAGTTCAATATGCATCACTTTTGTTGTTAAACTATATAATGAAAATAGCGGTATACCCTTTTGGGAAAAAGAATTTCCGCTTTTATTTGTAAACTCATGTGTACATGTACAAACTGCAATGATGGAAATTTAAAAATTTTCCCCACTTAATATCTTGATAAAATATATTGTATCCAAAAAACAAAAAACTTATAATTATATACTACCATTCAAACATATTTTTGGTCAATTGTCTATTCGAATCAGACGCGTACAGCATATACCTTAAGACAATTTCTATTTACTTAACTTTATATTTTTATTTTTTTCATTTTAATTAAAGACGCTGACCAAGAGAAAAATCAATGCGACAAAATTAAACGTGATTATTATCATTAAAAGCTTGAAGACGACAAAAACAAAACTTTTCGTTTGGTTGATTGGATTTTTATTTTTTTACGAAAACTTTTTGTTTCATAATTGATTTGGTGAATGATTGGGCGGTGTGTGTATATATATATATATATATAGGTCTGTGTCTGTGTGTGCTTATTATATAAAAATTTTTTCACCTCAACAAAAAATAAATTGTAATAAAAAAAAAAATATGATTAAATACCATCCCTATACATCATCTAGCTTGATATATACAAGAACCCTCATCAATTTTGATTTTAAAAAATCAAAAAAAAAAAAAAAAAAATTTTGTTGTTGAAGATTGACATATTTTTGTCTTAACCATTTCATTTCCATTTCAATCATTCATCTTAATAAAAACAATAACAACAACAACAACACCGAACTACTTGTGTTTTTTACACCCCTCATGCTTCCGCACCACCTTCCAACGAAACGAAACGAATAAAAAAAAAACCGAATGTAAATAAAAATGAAAAAATTAAATAAATTTTGACATTCACCCACATTAAATCATGACATCATCATCATAATAATAATCATCATCATTATTTACATAAATATAATGTTAAGCCTATATATTTATCACCCCATTCCTGGTGATGGGCTGTATCGAAATTTTTCCACCGTTTTCGTCAACTTAACTTAAACAAATTTATTTTTCCGTCTTTGTGGATTTTTTTTTTTTTTCATTTGGTGGAAAATATATAACATCATCAAAACAGTCTTGAAGAACATGATAAAATAAAAAATAAAAAATTATGTATATATATATAGGAGAATAATAAAATTGACTTGACTGACAGTCGGTTGAACACTGACATTGACAAGTTCATTGTGCGCTAAAAATAAATACATACATATATATATATATATACAAATATCGAGAGAGCATAACGTTTCTAGAGTTCTACGTATTTTGGGAAACATTGAAATTGAATTGAATCAAAATATAAAATTTTGTGTATCAACCAACAATTGACTTGTGATTGACAACTGAATCGAAATCTTTTCTATTCCATCATCATATTTATACCAGAAAGAAACGAAATATAAAGAAAAAATTAATTCGTCTTGTCAATTAAGATATATATATATATATATATATATATATATATATATATATATATATATATATATATATATATATATATATATATATATATATAAATTTGATAAATAAGAAAACAAAAACAAAAAACGAGTTTGACATTTTCTATCAATTTTTTTTTTCGTTTTTGTTTTTTTGATTGAATTAATTAATTATTAAGTTTTTCCAAAAAAAAAAAATACTTTTAGTTTTTCCTCTCCAATATATTAAACGACATTTACGTGACATCAAACTAAATAATGTCATGTCAAGCACACATCAAGACAATCAACTAAAGAAAAACAAATTAGAACGATGAACGAACGAACGAACGTATACGAAAATAAAATAAAATTATTGCGATTAATGAAAAGTTTTTATTTTCTTCCTAACCATCTACACATATATATATAGTATATAAAAGGAAATAAATATTAATTCACCCTTACCCATCATCATCATGATCATCATCGTCATCGCATATCCTTTTTTCTGATATTTATATATGTACGAGAACAAAATTGAATTTGATAAATTTTTTAAGTTAATTCTTGATGAATGATTATTTATAATAACGATGATGATTTTGATGATGATGACGATGATGATTACAATGATGATTGTGAAAAATTAAAAATAATAAGAAAATGATGAGAAATGAAAATAAAATATTAGATGGACAGATATAAATGAACATCATCAAAATAAATAGTTTCATCAGTTTTTCTTTCCAAAAAATAAAAACGAAGGAAAAAACAAAAGACATGTTCTAATATGTCACATGACAACAATGATGATGATGGAAATAAGAAAAATGAGATCAACAAATATATAACACAAAACAACGAATGGTTTATATATACATATACATGTATGTATGTATCTAACCTGGGTTTCTGGGATTCTAATGTGGTTCGTTATATACATATATATATAGATATACTCTTTGCTTCTAAACAAAATAATTGTAAAATCCAACATTAAAAACAAAAAAAAATTTAATGAAAAATGAGTTAAACCATGGGAAAAGGGTTGTAAAGAAATTGTCTCGTTTCAAGATTAATTAGTCAGTCGTATACGAGTAGGACGGTGTACAGCGATATATTATAAATCAAAAATAATAAATTTTTTTCTCACACACGATTTTCACGATATATATAGTTAAAAATCGAAACAGGGATCAAAAGATCAATAAATTTTATCACACATCAAAAATCGATAGTTTATAGTGTCAAACCGTGATTTTAATAATAGAAATACTTGAAATGGGTGTAATTAGATTGCATAATGTATATTATATATATATATTGTACATTATGTGTTATATAAAAAAATAAATCCACCCACATAAACCTACATTTATATATATATATATATATATATATATATATATATATATATATATATATATATATATATATATATATATATATATTCCTTTTGTTTTAATGTTATTTGCTCGTATAACACAATGAAACTAGTAGAAGTTTTGTAAAAAACTAAAAACGTAAAAAGTCACATTGGACCTGATTTATGGTTTCATTGTTTATGTATTTTGAAAACATAAAAAAAAAAACATAAACAACACATCCAGTAACCCAGGAAGACATATGGCTAAAGTAGCACTCATGTTTATCATTATATACGATTACATAATTTTAAATTTTATGCGATCCTCCCTTAAAAATATCTTGAACGATCATAAACTTATTTTAATACCATCTTGCGGTTAATCACTATCATTATAACAATCATTAAAGTTAACTTAAAATTATATATTCCTATTTTCATCTCATATATATGAACTACTAGATATCGAAGATCAAGATCGATCGACTTTATAAATGGTTAATTTAGTTTCTCTATTTACTTGTTAGGCAAAATTCATTTTCTTAAATCCTTCTTATTTAATTTTATATACATATATACTATTTTAATGATCGTATATTGATCGCGTACTCCAATCGATCGATGAATATTCTTGTTACACACACACACTTATATGAAAAATAAAATAAGAATATCACTTTTTAATTTTTTTCTTACAAGTTTGCGTGTTTATCTTAAATTATGTTTCGAATTAGATCAAGATTTGATCAAGAAGATTTTTATTTCTTCTTATTTTTATTTTTTTTTATATACAAAGACAAAAAAAAATGAAATAAAGAAAAACAGTAATAAATTGAAGATTGTTGTTAATTTTTACCATCATGTTGTTGTGTTCAATAATTACTCAGAGTGTATGTCTTATATATACACAGTATATATAAGACATACTGTATATATAAGACTACTGTAGATTGTAATTGTTGTTCTCGATCGCAGTGCCATTTCCCATAATCGCTTCAAATACTATACTTTATGTATACATATTTACTACACCCAGCATATTCTATGTTGCGTATAAAAAAAAATGAAAAAATTGAAAAAAGGGAAAATTTGGTGGCGTGATGATAATAATACAACATAAAATACATAAAAAAATATGTAGAACGAGGATATAGTAAAAAAGGATATTCAACAAGTTGCTATCATTTGTAAAAAAAAAAAAAAAAAAATGTACTGAAAAATCATAGACTCAAGAAAAACATTTTTTTTTGTTTGTGTATTAGGGATGAAAATCAACATAAAACATGCTCACACAGAGATTTTATTGTGCGTGGAAAATATAGATTATGCTTTTGGATACAATTAGGCTAACCAGGGAGGATATTTACGAACAATTTTTTGAATGTATGGTTTATGGACTGAGGAATTAGTGTCGTGCCTTAATTTGAGGTGGTGGGTTACGCAGGGGGTTACTACTCTCAACTTTTTATTTATTCATTAATTTATTTAGCAACAGTAAAATTTAAAATTAGAATTACATTATGTCGATCGATTTACTGAAAAATTCATATTATGCAATCTTCAGTTATTAGAGGCTATATAAGCGGGTCACAAACAAACTAACAATTCCGTTTTATCAAGCCTAACGTAACGTTGGTCTTGGCAGAAACAGAGTTGACATGACTAATGACAGTTAGCTTGGAAGAACAAATTATAGGCAAATCTGAATTTCTTATAAATACTATTGTGAACCATAAGTAATAATATGAGTTGACACTAAAGCTAAATGAAACCAGATGTGCATAGCACATCTCGAATTGCCTTATGGTAACACCCATATGTTGTTTTGGAGAAATTATGAAGATCTTAAATCGAAAGATAAAAATTTGTTTACCATCGATTCGAAGAGCTTAAGTTTAATAGATAGAACAGCAGTTTCGCGGTAGTTATACCAACCTTTTTTAACCAATTTAACTTTGCTAATCGGAAACAATAGTAATGAACTCAGTGTGAAAATAAACTAGTGCAAACGGGATTCGATAGATATATCACCGTTCATTCAAAAAGAAAACAGATTCCGAGATTAGCCCCGTTTGCTAACAGGAGTAACGGTTATTACCATTTAAAAAATCAAAAAGGGCTGACTGTTGTGCTTAAAGAAATTATAAGCTTCGTAGATGCTAGCGAGATCCATGCTGCACTAGCTGCGGAAGGTTTCCATGCCAAATCTATTCGTAATGTAGTAAACTGTGAGAAGGAACCTCAACCAATGTTCCGTTTAGAACTTGAGCCAAAGGAAAAAAGTCAAAAGGTGTTCACAAGAACCTAAGAAAATGTCTGGATCAGTTCAATGCATAAAGTGCCAAGAATACGGATACACAAAAACATACTGCACTTTAAATGTTGTTTGTTTTATTTTTGTTGAACTTCACGACTCCAAACAGTGTGAAATCTCGCAATGACCCATCTGTGAAACGCTGTAGTAACTGCGGTGAAAACACACTGCAAATTACAATGGTTGCGCAATGTAGTTGGACTTATGCTGTGGGCCTTAATCGACTTTTTAAACTAAACTTTCAAATTGTTCAAGCTTTTGCTATTGCCTCATAGGTGGTAGTTGAAAAGTATTTTTCCGAGGTAACTTTTCGGTGACTTTTCACAAAAAGTATAAAATAACTATAATTCCTTTTTGGTTTAGTTTAGTTTCAAATTGAGGCACAGTAAGTGACTTTTGTCTATTTTTAGGTAGTTTCATCTATCTAAAAATAGCAAGAACTAACTCGTTATAATTTAGTTTTATTAGTTTAGTCGATTAAGGCACACAGCATAAAAATAAACCCTAAAATGAGAGCTGAGCAACGAATGCTCAATATGCAATTTAATCAGTGAGCTACCAAAAAATCAAAACAATCACCAAACCAACGGGTGCAAACTCACAAAATGATAACTTGGAGATGTTTTCTATCAGTTTTGCACAGCTAGGTGTTTATGCAAATTATCTAATAAAAAGAAGATTAAAGCATTACGAGCTCCAGAAATATACTAATGATCACATCCAAGCTACAAATATCTGTTTGGAAGAATGGTTTGGGAAATTTGTAATATCGGCTATCTATACTGTCCACCGAAACACGCAATTAAAAAAACGCAATTTATCGATTACTTTAGTCAGTTGGAAATCAAATTGCAAGCAGGGCGTGATTACAACGCTAAACATGTGCAATGGAGTCCAAGGTTGACGTCACCCAAGGGCAACCCACTTTACGAGGCAATACACAAAAAAAGTGAGATTATTTATCTAGGCCTTTAGATTAAGTCGAAGACTGTTATGATTTATCATCAGATCACTCACCAATAATAGTAATACTAACTACTCAAGCATTAAAAACTGAACCACTCCAACGTTTAACAAGCAAACTAACAAAATGGGTCCTCTATTTAAAAATATAGTAGAGATAAATTGTCATTTGGATGTCTCACTTCGCTCACCAGAAGACGCTGCAATAGAAAACTTAAGAAAAATAATGGGAATGGCAGCAACAAAAGGTACTCCGAAGAACAAAAAATCGGAAAAAAATAATAAGCTTTCAAGTATTATTCAGAAGTTATTATCAGAAAAGCCGGCAATTTGTCATCTTCCACCAATCTCCTTTGTATAATTGGAAATTAAATATAGCTATTAAAGAAGAAGCGCGACAGGAAGAACACAATTTCGGAATACAGAATTACCTAAGTGAGCTCACATCAACAGAAAAAACAGATTACTCACTATGGAAGGCAACAAAAAATTTAAAAAGCATAGAGCTATCGAACCCACCGATAAGGAAACCAGATCTAATAACCTAGATTCTAGTGACCTCTTCTGACCTAGATAAAGCTATCGCTTTCTCTAACCATCTACAAAAAGTGTTTATCCCAAATGAACAAAATAATGACTGCGTACTACCACAGTTTATAATAAGGGACAAAGCTTTTGTCATCCAAGGCTTTTGGAGTTTGGCACCAATTTGGATTTAGAGGCCAGCATGATACAATAGAACAGGTACACAGAATTGTAAATACAATTAAGCTTGCCTTAGAAGAAAAGAAATTTTACTTCGTAATTTTCTTAAATATTGTGCAAGCTTTCGACAAAGTATAGCATACAAGATTAAATTACAAAATTAAAACTATTCTGCCCATAAACCTTAGTGGATGACATTTTGGGTTTCGACCAGATCCAAAAATGACGATATATTTATTCGATTGTTTTGTAAAGCTCGTAGTTTTAATTGGTACATACTGCCAAACTGCTAATTTCACCCATGAGTCAATAAATTGAGGAGAATTGGCCAGCTTAATTCAAATAGCAATCACATCATCGCCATATTAAGTGACAAGCTGTTATCGTATTAATAACATCAATCATAGCTCCATCACCTTTAAAGCTGGTGTCACAGTGGACCCTATTTTTATTTGTAAGTGAAGTTTCGGCGATAGTCATATCATCATATATATTATTTATAAAAGACAGCCGAATACCCTTGGTTTTACGACTTAACACTTAAGAAATTGTGGTAGAAAACTAAAAAATTGAGTTGTTAGCTAACAGCATCTTACAATCTACTTGTTCATAAGTACAGTTATTCATTTTTGAGCAGAATTTTAAGTTATAAGAGAATTTAAACTCGATTCTCTTATAGCATAATCTGCTCAAAACAGAATAATTGTACTTCTAACAAGTGAACTCCGCTCACATACAGATATTGCGTTAAACTAACGTTTAGCCAGTATTTCAATTTACAATTCACTTGTTCAGCAGTATAATTCTCCAGTTTTGAGCAGAAGTATGCCACAAGAATATCGAGCTTAAATTACGGGTGGGCTTCATATTTTAGAGTATTACTTTTCTCTGATTATTCTTTAAATGTTTAACCAGATTCTTAAGCCAAATTATTGATTTACATTGTTTTAAGTAAAAAATGAACTTTCCAAATCTTGGGGAAAAATGAGTTTAGGTCTTTTAATAGTAAATTTGGCTTTGCAAGTTGAAAAATGTCTACCAATAAGTCCTTTTCTAAAAAACTTTAATTAAAATTTGGAAAAATAGCAAAAATTGTTGGGGAAGCTTTGTCCTTAGATTCCATAAAACATATTCCATAAAATAAAAAATGGCTGCCTAGAATGGAGAAAACTGCTTACTACTTTGGCAGCAGTGAAAGATGCCCAAACAAGTGTAATTCAAAGGTGCACGTAAGTTGTTCAAGTATTGTGCGTTCATCAAAGTTTTATTTGTCGACAGAATGTTATAATAAAGCTGAAAGTCAATCCCGGGGGATCGGTTTTGTACCTTTGCAAATCTGAGGTAGTAATCCTGTCAATCGAAATTTCCCGATTTGGTTTTTTCTTATTCTGAAGCATGATAATTACGGAGTCTGTAAGCTTTCTTGAGTATACAAATCTCATCGATATATGCGAGGATGTTTTTTACAATCAACAACAAAAAATTATTTTCCTTTAAATTAGGGAATTTATAATATAAAATATATAAGAAAATTCTTTTTTGAAATTTAGTTAAAAAATTTCTTCAGTAAAGGTCGTCGCAATCTAAAACCAAACATCCTAAAAGAAGGACAAATTTGTATATTTAGCGGAAAGTTAAAAAGTCACCACCAGTAACCATAGACAAAATTCTTATTTTACAGTGGAACATAGTGAATGGCAACTATTATTCCTAAATCACCAAACACCAGCAAACCAAAAGTTTATTTCCAAAATTACAAGGAAATTTATGTTGCAGTATAAGTAATCCTTACAAGAGTAATGTTTTGGCCCGATTTTGGCCGATAAATTGAAATTCTGTATTTTAGCACTGCACATTTTTCGAGTCCGTAGCACTGCATGCGTATTTGTACTATATTATAAATGAATTGTTTATAAAATACTGCCAGTATTATAGCTTCGGTCGAGCTCAGTCAACATGATCATTGTATGTTTTGTATAACGCCTGATCAAACAAGTAGCTCAACCTAATAAAGTATACATCCTTATGAATAAACTGTTTTGTTAATATAAATATTTATCGCTGATAGATTGATCTGTACGACCAAGCTCTAGGCTCATCTTTCTGATAATACCGGCCTTATTTCTACATCAGTTTTATATAAAACAATAGGAAGATAAGAAGATACAGATTAGTCACAACGCGCCACAAGACGTTACAACACTCTCTATAAAGGTCTCTATTTGGATCTCTCCATTTGGGCAGTTTTAAATTTAACACAAAAATTTACATTTTTGATAGGTCATGATTTTTGATTTTTTGAGATTTTGGAAATTTTTAATTTATTACAAAAATATACAGTGCACCTGATGTGTTCACATAAACACTAGTTAATATTCAAGACAAGTCCAAGGCAGTAACTTCACAGTCTTTTTTTAAATATGTTAGGTGCTGTTAAGTGCTGTTAGGTGTCGTTGAGGTTGATGGTTTATGTGTTTTAACATACGTTATAGCAGCACTTCATGTTCTTGACGCCGAAACGCAGCGCATCTTCCCCATATTGGGTTGAGATATATCAAATGTGTTATGATGAAGACATTATAGATAAGTATCAGAGAAATTCGGGATAAGGTTTGAAATTCGGGATAAGGTAATTCCGGTTTCTTCCTATTTGTATAAATCATGAATTTGGTTTTGTTGTTGTTTAATTGTTGTTCTTTGTGAGCCATACTTTTAATAAATTTAAGTCTGACTGCATCGTCGTAAAGATCTTTTATGTTTGTTCTGCTATATTTGATCACTGTGTCATCAACATATAACTGTATATTTTCTTAAAACTCGTATGTTGCTAATATCATTAATTTAATATTAAAAAGAACCGGACCAAGTATATAGACCTTTGTGGGATATCTCTTAAGGAATAAAAAGTTTACTCATCGTCTGGGTAATAGCAATAAGCTGAGGAAGAGATTTGAGGAATCACAACATTTGCATCGGATCAAATTTCAGTAGTAGCTGAAGCTTCGCCAACAAAATGTCATGGTCTTTCGGGTCGAAAGCCTTTCCAGGAAAAGTCTACCCACAATTAGTTTTTTGTCGACTTTCTCAGAAATAGAGCCTGTGAGCGCAAGGCAGGCTGCTTGAATATTTGATGATTTCAAATGAAATCATATTGCTCTGACGCTATTACATCATTCTTTTCTAGAAAATCGACAAGGCGGTTGGTTATTACCTTTTTGTATACCTTTGAGACAGCCTACAGAACTGAGATTAGCTTGTAATTCGTCGTTTCAAGTATATCGCCGAGTATATCCGAAATGGATGTATTAATCAAGTTTGTGAAGGCTATTTCTTAAAAAAAACTGAAGGAACTTACTTGATATCTCATCCCGCTCCGTGGCTGCTGATATTTTTAGATTCCGAATACTTTGTGTTACTTTTTCATCAGTTATATTATTGAGGTTAAGCTTAATATTTACATCATGTTCCCTATAATATTTCGATCAATCTGAGGCCAAAAAGAATCGCATACACATCGACAATGTACGAGTTCTTTGCACTACGACCGGTTTATCAACATCTAATCTTTAAGAGTAAATTGCAATAAATGCAATTTCTTGCATGGTCTTAGCAGCTTGCTTATTTAAGATTGCCTTTATTTTGAGATGTACAATTTTCTATGGTAAAATTCACGATTTGCTTTTTTTAATTTTTGGAGCTAACAATACTTTTAATAATTTTATATTCATTTTTAGATAGTTGCATTTTGATATGTACTTTAAGATTAATTTAAGAACAATAATATAATTATCTCTTGTCCGAATGGTGCAGTGCGGAACTCGCAAGTCACCCATGGTTGCTTAAACACCGACCGTCTGATTAGAGTTTTTTCCTCAGTGTGGTCAATGACTAACTTTTCTATACCGGGGACGTACTAACCTAAACTTGTACCATTAACCGAATTATTCTAGAAGGGACTTTCTGCAGCTAATTCATAATTAAAGATATTTATGTTTTGCAATTGGTTACGCTTCTCAATCTGCAGAATATAGCTTAAGAATTAAATAATTATTTTTTTCTATATCTTTAGCTGTGTTGCTTTCACAAAGCCGAAAAAGATTACAACAACAATTGCATTGTATAAAGCCGAATCGGCTTTATTGTAAGCCAAAAAACTTTTAGGTTTAGGGGAAATAAAACCATTTTATGGTTATGGTGCTCACCACAAGGCAGTAATTTTTTCAAATTTATTGTTGAAAATCATATTTATAATCATAGAAACTATCATCACATCACACGATCCTTGCATATAAATTTTTTTTTACATAAATGTTTATAAAAAAGTTTGACATATATGTTTTATAACCAAAACAGAAAAATTAAAATGCGCATAAAGCCAAAAGCTGTTGCTTTGAGATAATAAAGTAAAACTTGCTTAGCTTTACGAAAGCAACACAGCTTTTGTCATATACTCAAGAGTGCACAATATATTTTCTTTAACTAACACACATATACCACCCCCTCGCCCATTACGACAACTATGAAAGACATGTATTGCGTAAAATTTTTCAAACATACCTCATTGGATAGCACCAAAGACTCGACTGGTACAATTATGTGAACTTTGTAGTTAAATAAAGAAATAAAATTCATCAGCGCATTTATCTTCGACTTCAAACCCCTGATAGTATAAAATATTTGTTTTGAACTCTTCCACCTTTTTTACATTTTTTAATCAAACAATTGTCCTACTATAGACAGGTGATTTTAGAATCAATGGTACGAATTAAGCATATATATGTACGCGCTACTTTATCGACACGCAATAACGAAATAATAACACATTAAAATCAAAATTAATATTTTTAAATTAAATTTTTTTTTTTTTACAAATATGTTAAACCACCACACAAAGTGATGAGCATATTATCATTTATGAATGTATTCTAAACCATGTGTATATATCTGTGCTATACATAAAACATAAACCGCATAAAATTCATCATCACCCAAAAAAATATTTGTAATAATAATAATATTGTCATTCAATCCTATACATTTATATATATGAAAAATAAAAAGTTCTGAAAAAATAAAAATGGCAATCCATCACTCTCAATCCATCATCATCATTATTATTATTATTTATATTTATAAAAATGAAAATTATATAAATGTTTTTTTGTTGATGATGTTCTATATATTATATGTGGTATAATGCGGTCATGTGGTATACAACACCAATCCTCAACCAAAACAAAACACCAAAATACAAATTGTATATTTCACCTATATATATATACAACATAATGATGAATTTATTATAATAAAACTATAAAATAATAGTCACCTAAAAATTTGAGTTTTTTCCATAAAATGTATGTATATATACTTATGTACGTATGTAGAGCTTTTTTCTAGCTTTTTTTTTTGTTGGGTTTGGAGTGAGTGACATGATATCATCATCATCATCATATTTTTCTGAAAAAAACTATATGTACACATTTAGATGGGAATAATAATAATCATAATAGTTAACAAAAATAAATTCTAACACCCTTTCTATATAGTTGGAAAATTGTAATAGAAAATTCATATCACATAATATGTTGTGTATATGTGTATTTATATACAGCATAAATACATATTATATATGGAATTGAAAATAACTAAAAGCTGCATTTAATCGGTATTAAATTCATTATTTATATTATTTGATTATGATGCTTAAATGGATGTAGATTAAACATGATTTGTGTGGTTGAGCTTTTACATAAAATATGTATATATATATATATATATATATATATATATATATATATATATATATATATATATATATATATATATATATATATATATATATATATATATATATATATATATATATATATATATATATGTAACGATATATATATATATACATCTATGTGTCTATGCTTGTATGTAATTGTATTGTAACCACAAAAAAGTGGTTGAATTAAAAATTTTTAAAAAAAAATATTTTAAAGGGTTTTTGGAAATTAAAAACGAGTTAAGAGTGCGGAGAATATGTAATTATGTATCTCAGCTAACCGAAATTTTATGTTTGGGATTTTTTCGTTTTGTTTTTCTCTCTTGTATCATTTAGATGTTTTAATGTGCCACAAAAGCCTCAACAAATGAAATCAAAATTCGTTTTGTTGCTATAGAAATAATATATTGTTGCGTTAGGACTATATATAGTGTATAATCTAAGCGACAAAAATATAGTTTTATATCTAAAATTCTTAAAAAAAGCTTTCTGTGAGATATGATTCATACTCGTTTCGAACTATAACGAGTTTTACGAGTGCAATAAATCTGTAAAAACAAAACATTGCACTGGATCAAAATTTAATAGAAGTCGATAAGGCAGAATTACGAATTTTATGCTTGATAGTCTGGAGTATTCAAAATAAATATGATTTGGAATTACTGATAAAAAATACAATATAACCTCGATGTCATAATCCTTATACTGAACTTTGGTTAACTGAAAAGAAAAATACGAAAAAACTGCTAAAATATGTTTAAATTGAAAAATAAATTCAAATGCGTCTCGTTTCTTTGGTAGAAAAACATAAAGCATTTAGCTCTTAAAAATAACTTCAAAAATAAAGAATGCAAAACAGAGAGGAAGATTTTCTTTTGTCTACAAAAACATTGAAGTTATTTATAAAAGGGTAAATTGTTAGGCAACTTAATGACTATTTCACTTTTAAATGCCTTATCCAAATCATACAACATAAATTGAATTAAAGACTCAGCAGTTTTGGTTTTACTATTGATCCTGATACTTCCGCCACATACCTAAACTTTTTCTATTTTATCAGTAGAAAAATGAACCAACGATTATTCTGCCTCGTAAGATCTAAATAAAACATTTGACACAGTTGAACATGAAACTCTACTTAAGCCTTACTCAGCCACAAATTAGTTATTTTAAAAGTTGCTTGTCTAGTAGAAACTAAATAGTAAAAATTAAGGATTGCATAAGTCCTGTGGAATCTCGGGATACCTCAAGGCTAAATCTTAGTTTCTACTTTATTCAAAAATAAAATATATATATATATATATATATATATATATATATATATATATATATATATATATATATCTATAAATATATATATATATATATATATATATATATATATATATATATATATATATATATATATATATATATATATATATATATATATATATATATATATATATATATATATATATATATATATATATATATATATATATATATATATATATATATATATATATATATATATATATATATATATATATGATTACTTTAACTATGGATACTTTAATTAATTATCTGCGTCAGGATCACTTGATGAGCTTTTTTGCTTAGATTCAATGTAATTTCGACATTGCAATAAAAAAATTTTTTTATTACTGTGGTTTAAGTATACAAACTATTTTCGAAAAAGAATTGAAAGTGGATGTCAATAATCCTATTAAAGTAAAACTTGTCATAGCCGAAACTTTGATGTGCCGGAAACTTCTTTGACACGGAATTTTTTGTACCAAAATGAAGTTTTGTTCTAAACTGAACTTGGATGTGAGGGAAACTTCTCATACCTGGTAGCCAAAACACAAGTTTGGAATGAAAATTAAAATTTCCATAATTTAGGACTTGTGTAAGGCAGAATTCGAATCGATTTCGAAATGCAATGTATACGGTGTTATTTTCATGTTTTATACAATTGTGTGTATATAGGAGATTAAGCTTTCCCTTTGCTTTGCAATTTAATGAGGCCATACCCAAAGCAAAATGCATTAGTACTTCCAGCAGATGTTAACGTGCATAGTTTTAAATAAAATATTAAATTATACTATCGTTTTTTAAATTTATTTATTTAGCCATAAATGGCTAAATTTGTTAATCAACCTGGTTTGCTGTGTTACATGACATTTTGCTACATCTTCTTTTATGTTTTCTATAAAATCAGTGACTATGTGGCAAGGTTTTTCTTCTTTGCTCTTTTGACCTCGAATAGAAGCTGTCTGCTGAATTAACTTCCGATGGTCCTGCATATTTTTGAGAAGTTCTTAAAGCAGTGGTTTAAAAGAGTTTTACCTCGTTGAAGCATTTGACCTGGCCTCCTCTCCAGGTTACAAATATTTTTTGCAATATTCTCAGAATATAATGCATCAAAATCATCAAAATCATTTTCATTTAAATATTCTAGACCTTTAAAATTGCCACAGTCTTTTTCTGGCATAGTAAAGCTACTTTCAGTTGGTCTTAAATAAAACATAAAATAAAATTTCATAAAATTTTTGTATACACTCCACATAAGAGCAATAAAACAAATTGAATGTCAAAACTTAGCAAAAGCAAAAAAATTGAGCAAGAATATTGCCCATTGTTAAAGATATTTTTTATAATTAAGTTGGTCGTCTGCAAATATTTTGCTTACAGTTTAAAATATTTAACTCGGTTTTTTTAAATCATTTTAAAAGCTTCCTTTTTCTATATAAAACATAAATTGGTGTCCTTGAAATCTTTAATAACATTTTATAGTTCTGGTCCTCCTGATTTGGAACAGTGTGTAACAAGAACTTCACATCCATTTTAACAAAAAAATGTAACAAGTATTTTGAATCGTTAAATAAAAATCTTAATCACACTTATGGTTATAAAATACAGGATGTGAACTAAATTCGTTGGTTTAACTGCGTTTTTTTTGAGTACCTTAAAATCTTTCAAATCAATCATGTAATATAAGTTTATTTTGGCCTAACATCGAAATATTCACTTCTCAAATTAAAATGATAAATGTCAAACGTTTATAAACAAAGCTTAGTTCTTGTGTAAAGTGACATCTATAAGTTTTTTACCGAGATCTTATGATTATGAGAACTTTTTTCAACTCGCACATTCATATAATGACTGATACATGGTGGAAACTAGAAAATGGCTTTATATTGTTGCCTCGTTTTGTTAGCTATGATGTTGTTATAGAGCACATATATTTGTTTCACTTTTCTGACTTATATGCAGTTTGTTGCAATTTATTTAACGTTTTTGATCTCTAAAAAATGGCTTTATTTGAACAGGGAAGCTCAGTTTATTATGAGACCTTTGCTTAAACAACTGAAGTGTGGTTTATCATTTAAGTCTGCGGCAGCATAAATGGCAGACGAATATTCTACTTTTTATAAATTAATATTCCATCTTTGAAAATAAATTGAAGTCCAAAATGGTTTTTCAAAACAGTTTTTTTTAGCTCATCTGGACCCTGTACTTTTAAAACATGTAATAGTGTGTTTGATTGTCTGCAATTATATTTTCCAGAAATATCTGCAGTTGAAACGCTGATTATTTGATCTTTCTTCGAGATAGCTTCTTGCATATTGGTACCCAATAGATTTGTAGGTGCTTTAGCCAGCCACGGTAAAATATGTGCATGTGAATTTCATCGGTGCTAAAATTGTATTCTTTTGAAATAGTGATCATCGTAATCCTTCCCAAAGGAAGAGATTTGTAACAATCTAATCATTTTATGGGTATGGCTAACGATAAGCATCATAAGTCATTGTTGATGCACGCCATTTATATTTTTTTATTATACCACTCAGAGATCCCTTCGAATATAGTTTTTATTGGAAAGGGTGGATATTTAGTATAGATATGCGGAAAAATATGGATATTTACAATAGGTTTACTATGCAAATCCATTTCCAAAAAAAAGATTTAATTGAAAAATAAATTTTTTTTCCAAAACTATAGAAGGCGATCGACAGATCCAAAAATTGTAGCGTGATACTCATTTTAATGGTTATTAGTTTGTTGGCATAGACTTATTAGAGCGCAAATATAAAATGACAGCTAAAAATTACCAAAATAAATAAAGTAAAATCAACAGATGTTCTAAAGTGTGCCACAAAGTCAATAAAACCTTCGTTGTGCTGCCCAAAACGTCATGATGTTAACCAAGGAGCATAAAGTAAAATTTTTTAATGTACAGAATCGTCATTTATGTCCATTGATTGAGTACATGCCAAAATCCACATAACGCAAGAAATTTTATTAAATTGTGCTCAATAACTTGCTAAAGAATTACAAATTATACACGGAAACTTAGAGATGAAACCAGATAAATAATGTTAACCATAATGCCCTATATACATGCCTATATTATATTATAATTTTTCTAAATACGAAGGATTCTTAAGACAATCTTCAGAATTTTAAAGAGTGGAATAATACTGATTAAAAGGCATGTATAATACAAGTAACAAATATATAGCAAAATATAATAATGGCACACTGGAATTACAGTTTATCTATAGAAGCTAAGCGAAACTTGTCTGTAATCTATCAAATGTAAAAACACTTGGCATAGGCAGTAACAAGGAAACTACCATCTAGTATACACAGGAGACTTACAATAATACAACAAAATCACAAGACAAAATTAAACAAGATTAGAGCCATCACGTCTAATACAAGATTTTTCAATCTTTCACATGTAATTCAACACTTAACTGTAAAATATAAAGAAGAACCCCTCTCCGGATTTGTTCAAAATAAAAATAAAAATTATAAATATTGTGTATATGTTATTCTAGCCATAATGAAATCACAACTGATTAACGCGCGCTAGGAGTTTTCTCTGACGAAGAAATTACTTATTTGAAAACGCCAACGATATAAAAAAAAATACTAGATCTTGTACGGTGTTCTGCTTTCATTGGGCTCAAAATCAATGAGTATAAAACAAAATATAAGATCACAAGTTTTAGACAGCAAAACGTGATAGATTTTAGTAGTGATGACCACACACTTGAAGGACTGACCGGCTTCCGATAAAGTCAGAATACCTTGCAAATGTCAACTAGCTAAAGTTGTGCGATGTGTTAATCAGACTCGTTGTCATGTATGAGTGTGAGAGTTGTACTGGAACACATCAGTATGAAAGTCGAATTTTTTTTGTATTAAATCTAATTTGTCTAATATATAGTTATCTATGTTGTCTTTTATCTGTTATAAGATTTTAATATCTGTCAAAATCAAATAATTTTTTTTCGTAACATCGAAAAAGATGATAATGTAAAGGAACCTTAAGCAGTGCCTCGAAACCGGGCTAAATTTGAGCAAAATGTTTAAGTTTTATATTAGTTTGACGGAAAACCCATAGTAAATTGTTGATAAGGAATTTAATTGCTTATTCTACAAGACTACATTCAAAACGGTTTGTCTACCGAAAGTCAATGTATTCAGTTGTTCGGAAATTTAGCATAATATAACTGAGCTTTGTAATATAAATAATGTGACGAAGTATTTGGCACGAGGGTCTAAGCGGTATATCAAAAAAATACATTGTCTCGGCATAAGTCAAAATCAGAGAATCCGAAAGTGACTATAAGTTGATCTTTTGCACTCGTTTTCTGGTTTGATAAATTTCTCATATGGGTTTTATTCGTATAAAAATTGTAATTGGTATAAAAACTCAGCAAGTGGTTTTCATTTAATGAGAAGGAAAATTTGAGTGGGCGACCTTTGTATCCATTTCAAACAGAATATCTTTCTCTATGGAGGTATAGTGAAATTCCATGCAATATCATTATATTGCCGCGTGTATAAGAATGGCCGAATAATTTATGGAGAGGCTAGTTTTTGCAAAGGATTCATTTATTCAGTCAAAATGCTTCAGCATATTTGTATTGGCTCTAAAATGGTCACTTATGTCTCGAAAATGTTACTTAATGTTTCTAGCTGGCATCGCTCATTAAATCATTTTTGGTGGCATTTTTAGAGGTTCAATTTTATAGTGATCATGAATGAAACTGAAATAGTACCTCAATTCCCGACTTGTTTGCTGATCCCAGCTCTTACATTCCCATACACTCAAATCTAAAGCATCTTACGTACTGCAAAACAAAAATCGATTGACAAACCTATAGCCATTCTTTAGTATTTGCACAGTTTCCTGAAATTCATCGAATTGACCATATATGTTTTCTAAACTGGACAGTCCAGGATCTAGGAAATCGGAGCGATAAGCAACTTAAAAGGTCTAATTTGCCCCGAAAATGAATACATATTTTACAATTTCATAAGAAATTGACAGTTTCCTGAATAAAATTGCAAATAATTGGCAAATCATGCAATCATGCTTTTGATAGCTTTTTAATTTTGTACAAAATATTTTGTGCCGTAAGTATTGGGGATAAATCATTTTTCGGAACAAAAAGGAAAACTAGCTATATACCAATGTAAAAATTTAGAGTAGATAAAGAGGTATATCGTCTTCCTCTGATCTGATATAAACATCTTTTTGAATAAAAAATGTTTCGATCCCAATCTCCTCCGATTAACGAAATATTATATATGTAATGTATATAAATTAATTATGAACATTTTTAAAACCTTATACACGATATAAACTAATGAGGGTTCTAAATTATATTCGGTTCGTGTTATACAAGCGCCACCAGTATATATATGTATAAAATGAAAATGTTATGTTTCTATGTGTACAATCTAAATTAGTAAATTTTTCTATCTATAAGTTCGTTGTCTTAGTCATATCTTATATATTAAATGGTGGCACCATATGATTACATGTTTTACGTGATCATTTTTACACCACCCCTCAAATATACTTATCTAATATATATGTATATATAAATGTATGCTACTGTTTATGTGCGATAAATACACAAGCATATACACAAATTGTAATATGAAACTTTAATTGCAATAAATAAATATAATATAATATAAAAATGACAAGTGTTTGGAAAAAAATAGTAAAATCGAATGGAAAATCGAAGGTGTATAGCATGCGCATATACAATGTTTGTGCGGTGGTCGAATAATTGATCACACATTTAGTTGTGATTACATAAAAATGATAAGTGGACAATACCTTTTTTTCATTCTTTTCTTTTTATTTTATTTGATTGTTTTGTTTGTAACATTTATATAAATAAAACGTTGAATGCCCCCTCTCATTTTTATATATATGTACAAGAAAATTTCCCTAAACGGAATCAAATAAGATTTATGCAAAAAAACATATAGTTAAACACATACATACACGAAGTGGTGTGGAACAGTATAAAACAATTGTTTCTTAAATTTATCCTTAGAGAATCCATACACATATATAGTATCGTACATAGAAACATACATACTTACATATTCGCGTTCATTTCTTACATTTTTATTTGTCATTTTGAAATTTTCACAAAATAAATATTTATAATAATAATAATGATTATAATAATAACAATAATAATAATAAAGAGGCGACAAGGAATTCGACGTAAACTGTTGTTGTTATTTAATTTTTTTTTTTTTTTTTAAATTTAAACAATACACAATGACAACAACTTCCAAAAAGCTCTCCATGTCTTATAATATGTTGTGTATATATGTTCATAGCTACAAAAAGAAATTCCAATCGCATCAAAAGACAGGATCGAAGGAAAACAAAAAAAAAAGTTTTTCATTTTAATGTGATGCGTGCAATTTATGTATTTATCGAAACAATACTATCTCAGAAGGTACTTTATGTTTTTTCGTTGAAATCCATTCCAAATTTTTTTTTTTTTTGCTTATATGTTTTTCGTCATTTCTCGCATGTATATATATATGTATGTACATAAACATAAAAGTATATATATATATGTTATTTACTTTTCTTATGTATTTATATATGCTGTTTTATGTTATGATCCAGCATAAGGAACAAAAACTATAAAATAAAAATTTATTGAACAACAAAAGAGCGACGTGTCACGATTTTATGTTGCTTTATTTGTTATTGCAAAAACAAAAAAAAAAAAAAAAAAAAATGGAAAACAAAATGGAATTTTACGTTATTATTTTCTTTTATTTATTTAGCTTTTCTACTGTGTGTATCGGAAATATCTTTAAATATGTGCAGAATAATATACACATATAATATATACATATATATACAGTGAGGGTGATCTTGTACAGATGGGGGATGATTTAAGTTCGACATTTCGCAATCAGTTCGCATAACTCCGCATATAGTAAATATACTAAATGCGGATTCATATAATATCCACGTACCTACATTTATATTTATGTGCATATCATAAAAACGCAACCATTTTATTTTTACATACATACGCATATACATATATTCTCGTTAATTATGATTATTAATTAATCTTTTTTGTTTTAATAAAAATATTCATGTCAAAATTAATTTTTTTTTTTATTTCTTAAAACTTCCATATTTTATATACATATAGTTTTGTAATATTATAGAAAAATACAACACAACACACAAAAAAAAATGTGTACAAGTTTCCGCCTACAAATAAATAACTAAATAAGATCTCAAGTTGTGATCTTATAGTAAAATAACAACAACAACAAAAACTGATCGTTTGTGTAATAATAACTTATTTTCTAGTTTTTATAACAAATCGCATGATGATGCTTGATGAAGGTGGTTAAAGTTTTTTTTTTATTTTTTTTATTTATTGTTGTGTAGATAAAGTTTTTTATTTTTTCTTAAACTACAAGTATATTAATAACTGACAATTTTGTTAAATGTATCTATAATTATTTTTTCGAATTATAGATTTATCATAATTTTTTTTTTGTTCTTATTTGTAGTTTGTACTATGGCGATATAATAAAGAGTTTGAATTGGATATTTAAAATTATATTGGAATGTGTATAATGTATAAACTCTCAATTTGCCCCGATAATCACATATGTATCGAATCGTATCTATATATATACATATATTTTTATTAATGTCATCATTAATGGTTACAAGAGAAATAAGCCGATGAATTATTATTTCAAGCCTAACGCACATATAACGTTAAACAGGTTGACTCTTTATGTTTTAATCATCATGCTGATTTTTATTTTTATTTTTATTTTTTTATCTGTCCCACTGTATCAATTTCAACAGAAAACGGTATTTGATTAAATCGATGACTTGATCTTGGTTTATTAATTATGTGATCTGCTTTCAGCAACATACACCTTAAAGATAAAATGATAAGATAAAAATGTTTTATATTTATTTAAATCAATCGACTAGTTTTGGATTTGTTTGGTGACAAATTGAATTCTTTATGAAAGAAATTTTAAAATATATTGAGGTTGTTTTATGTAGATTATTCTTTTCACAAATGTTTACTATAAATGTAGACAGTTGGAATGATTAAATGTCTGAATTCATAGTCGCGTTTGATAAAATCAAAATCGATTTTTAACCATTTAGAGTTGTTTTTGCTATATCCATTTTCAATTTGTACCACTAAAAGTTAAAAACATATTTCATATATACATGACTTTCTTAGCAAAACTTACCACTTATTTAAATTAAATAAAACGTAAGGTTTTGCTGCGCTACCTAACTAAAAAGTTGTTTAGGGATAATAGGTCGCGGGAATGACCTACATGATGTACTAAGCAAAAATGTTTATTTATTTTTATTTATTTATTTATTTATCAATATTGACATTTCATTATAATATTTTTGAATTAATTAAATAGAGCATAATTATTTTTCTTAATACATATTATTTACTAGATTCTAATGTTTTCTTTAATGATGAGTGTATAGTCGTAAAAAATGATAGGATTTTAATTCGCGTAATTCGCCCAATGTGTAGAAATTGCTCAGCGAATTATACAATTTTACGCCATTATACCCTAATGATCGCTGTGAAAAAGATTTACTGTAAATTGGTAATCTATAATGAGTGTTTCTGGTATTATAGTTATGGACTTCTCTATTAGAATATAACATTGATTCTAGGTACTTCAAGACATTGTAATATATTTTTTGGTTTATAGACTTCCTATCGTCCTATTTTCTGCTTTTCAAAATACCTCGCATAAATTTGTTCTGTATTTTTTGGAGACTATATAGTTGTGATTGATTCATTATGACTAACACTGATGAACAAAAATCAATTTGCGGTGCAACAAGTGATTTGAAATATATAATTTTTGTCTCCCGTGGCATTTTATCCTTAAGTCTATTAAAAAGGCCTATAATCCAAATGATCGTTAAAATTTAAATTTGCATCTATGATAACACCAATGTATTTATATTGTTTTACACGTTCAATGACTTCATTATCAATTAATATATTTTGATTACATTCTAGTTTTGTTTTTATTGACAGAACCATGTACTTTGTTTTAGAAATGTTAAGAGACAACTTATGGATTATTAACCATTTTCTCAGATTTTTCAAATCTTCGTTTATTTTTTGTACAGCTTCAATAAGGGTTGGTGCAGCAATCGTAATCAAGGTATCATCGGCAAACATATTCACTTTGCAATTTTTTATAACATCCACTATATCGTTAATGTACAGGATGAAAAGCAATGGTCCTAACGTAGAACCCTGTGGTACTCCGAGATTATTTGGTATTGGCTTAGAGAAACAGTTATCGACTTTTTTATATTGTTGTCTTTCGTGAAGATAATCATTGAACCATTCAAATTCTGTGCCTTGGATTCCATATTTGTTTAATTTGTTTAATAAGATTTGTCTATCGATTGTTTCAAAAGCTCGTTTAAAATCTAAAAAGAGTGCTACTACTACTTTCTTGTCATCTATTTCAGATTTCCAACCATCCAACATTAAGTTTAACGCAGTTTCACATGAATGGAATTCTCGAAACCCAGATTGTTGGTCGACTAGTATATTGTTGTTGTTAATGTGATTTACTAGTTGAGTTTTAACTACCCGTTCTAACACAGCTTCATAGGTTGGTAGCATATTTATCGGACGTAGTTCTTCTGGTTTAGTTGGTTTAGAAGTTTTCGGAATTGGAATATCGAAGTTTTTCTTGCTTCAGTAATTTCAAATTTTCGAAGAACCATGGTAGCTTACTTGTTTTATTAATAACCTTTATACAAGTTAATTCATTCACACAAGTTTTTAGCTTTAACACTAAATTATCAGCTGCTTCGTTTAAATCAATGTTTTTTTCGTTTAAGTTAACTTTTTGGCATCTCATCAATTGTTGATTTAAAGCATAGTTAAGTGATTCTGGAGAATTATTTTTTAGCGAACGAATTTCTATCGGTTCACAATTTTCTGTTGACTTTGTCTTCCCATAATTTAAATTAACGCTTAACATACTAATAGTCACTAATTTGCTGTTCCTTAACTATTTCGCATTGCACATTTTTAGAATGAGTTATCACTAAATCTATTAATCTTTCACTTGTTGCTGTAACTCTACTATATTCTTTAACCACCTGCATTAGTCTATGAACTCTTATCAAATTCTTAAATTTTACACTGTAATATTCATTGGATTTGACATCAATATTAAAATCCTCAAATTTATTTAAGAAGACTGCTCTCGTTGTTTGAAATGATCTGTATACTACTTCAAATATCCCAGTCGTATGATATCCTTTTATGATTTGTATTGCTAAAAACCAAGTGCGATCGTTTTCATAGTTTGAAATTATTTTAAAATTTATGTTTTCTTGAATATACATAGCAACTCCACCTGTATATCGACTATCCGAATCGCAGCGTATAAATACATAGTTATCAATATGAAACTCAGAATCGTATATTTGTTCGGTTGTTCTGGTTTCACTAAGGCTGGTTTATAACTGGATACAATTTCTTGTAATTCTATGAAATTTGATGATAGACTTCGGATATTGGTGCAACTTGTTTGCGAAACTGCTATTGATAATTGATTTGGTTTCTTAGTATTTTCAGTTTGCGTTGATATACCGTGCAAGTACTATCCCATGTAGCATGATTTACATCAATATTTAGATTGAGTTTTTTATTTGTTTCAACGCAGTTGCTACATTTGGTTTCTGTGCTGTTACATTCAATATATTTGTGCTCTCCAGTACATTTTGGGCATGTTATCTTACTAGTACACTTATCACCATGATGTGAATAACCATTACATTTGTAACATCTTGTTAAGCCAATGGACCCTACTACATGGTATCTACCAAAATTTATATTTAACTTTTCAGCCTCCATTATTTTCTTATAAGAAGTGGCATCAACTTCAATGATGGTATCTACTTTATGTGTATGTTTTCTTCGATAGGTTGTTATTTCGGTATTAGCCAAAAACAAATTTTGTTTCTTCAACGCTGATATTATTTCAACACTTTCTAGTTATTCCGACATTCCCAATATCTTCACTCTAGGCTTGAGTTCTGCAGGTAATTTAATCTCATATTGAGTTCCTAATTTATCTGTAGCAATTTTCTTCAGTTTTTCTTTTGCTTCATTCGAATCGCACTGAAGTATATTTCCACCATTCGAAACATTTCGATATCCCATTAAAGGAATACTTTTCGGGTCAATCTGGCTTACGATATCTTCTTTGGCTTTTTTACTCTCTTGTGGTTTCTTAGGCTGTAAAAGAACTAATTTGGTAGGATTGGTTTTTACAACTGAAGCAAAAGTGTTCGGCTCAGCGGGTTTATTATGGATTTCTTCAACATGAGTTTTAATGTCTATTAGTTGCTTATTAAGCTTCGAATTATTTGCACATAAATGATTTTTTAGTTCTTCAACGAATTTGTTAATTTTATTAAACTCTTCATATATGGTATCCTCCTCATGATTTTGGCATTCAGCACAAACAAATCTAGCATAAGCACAACCCCTAAACAATGACTTATACTTGTCGAAATTCCAATCAATGCATGTGTATACACATTTTTGCATCGCTCAAAACATCGCAAAGTGGTTCTTTGTCTTGAATCTGTCACTTGCTTACATTTCTCACACTGAGACATTATAAATTCAAAATGATTTAATGCACAACAGTATACAATTGTTTGACTTCACTGATAATTTAATTTAAAAAATTTAAAAATTGCAAGAGTTGCAAAAAAAAAATTAAATTACGTTTTAGACCAATATTCAAATTACCTATAAGCAGTTATTTTTAAGACCAAGTAGTATTATTTAGTAAGTATGTGTGGCTATAAATATACATACATATATACATAATATATATATATATATATATATATATATATATATATATATTTATATATATATATATAAATATATATATATATATATATATATATATATATATATATATATATATATATATATATATATATATATACTGAGAAAAATAGTATCTTAAAAACAAAGATTTACTTCAAAGGATTTGCGCCTGAATCTATGCGCAAAACTATATTTTCCTTTAGGTTAAAATATTCAAAAATTTTAAAACATTATTTTTTAAATCATTCAGTATAAATAATTGTGGATTTTCGGTTAAATTATATTATTTTTTATTATTTAGAAATACTTTAAAATTAAAGCTTACTATAAAGAAGTTAAACATTTCAGAAAAATGTTTTATTATCTTTTTAGAACTTCATTTTGAAGGAATTGTTCCGAATAATCGAAATTATTAAAAAGAACAATAAAATGGAATATTCAATTGTTTTAATTTATTCAAGGTTATAAATAAAATATATATTTTAAAATTTTAATACAATTACAAAAATCCATTTGAATAATTTTTTTTAAACTTAACAATTTTAGTATGCAAAAATTAAATATCACTCAATAAGCCCCATGGTACGATGTTAAGTTTGTGCCATTGTTTGTTGTTCACAAAGTCTTCTAAATATAAATATATTTATTTAAAGTTTCTTGACCAATTGAAAAATATTTTAAAAAATACCAAACGATTAAATTAAATTAGTTTGCCTTTGCAAAAATGCAGGACTATAGATGCAGGTAAAGATTGCTGATTTATCCGTTTCTCCACTCTGATATTGAGCAATCTGGTAGCATCAGAAGCAGGTATTGGCTTATTCTAACAAAATAATTAACTATTATTTAGATACAAGTCTTTGCTTTAAAAATAAATATATTTTGGAAAATATTTATCATTTCATTCCGCCATTTTCGTATTTAAGCGTACATTTTTATGTTTCTAATTGGATAGTTATAAAAACTAATTCCTCGATGGTTTTCGGATCCATTATTTATATTATTCTTATTAAAAACTCATTTCTTGTCACGAATAGATTCGTTGGTGTAATTGCTTTGAAACGGTGGACTCGAACGAATTTAAACGTTTAATTATTTTAATAAAATTCCAATTGTAATATTTTCCGTGTTAAAGTGAATATAAACAGGATTTTCATGCAATTACTTTTTGTAATTGCTGTACAACGGTGGATTTGATCAAATTGTATTGTTGTACACGTAGCATTAAATATGGCATCAAACTCAAAAGTCATTTAAAACAAAATTTATATTTAAAATTATCCTTTAATTTAAAAAGAATAAGCATTTAATTCAAATGATTTTCATTAATAAAAGTAAAGCATTTAAAAGAGTGTATGTTAAAATCTAAAATAAATCGAATCAAAGTATTTTATCCTTTGTTTTAGTAAAAAAACAACTATTATTTTTGATTGTAAAACCAAGAAGTTATTTGTTTGAAAGAAATGGAGTTTAATTGGAAAAATTTTCTTTGAATCAAAGAAAATTTTTTATAAAGAATTAAAATCTTTAAAATAAAACCTTAAATTTTTCTGGATATATATATATATATATATATATATATATATATATAAATATATATATATATATATATATATATATATATATATATATATATATATATATATATATATAATACGTTTTGTCTTTATTATAAAAAAAATTTCTACTAACATTGAAAATTAATCTTTATTTTAAAACGAAACTTAAATTTAACTGCTTTTAGTGGAAATAATTGTTTTGATTTATTAATTTTAAAGCCATTATAATATAAATTCATTTTGAATGCAAAATGTTTTAATAATTTAGAAAAAACAAGGAAGGTTTGAATCGGATTGAACTATAAAAAGGCATTCTCTTTATACTCTGCCCTATGACATATATAGGTATTTAAAAAAGTTAGGTTTCTGTCTGTTAAAGATTTCATTATCAAATCAATATAAAAGTTGTAGGACGTATTGGTTTCATCTAGAATTAAAATTTATTTTCCGATTGTAATTCAAAATTCAAAGAGATATATATTTCTTTGATATTTATAACTTAGCATTTTACAAACATTTATACATTTTTTTTTAACAATTAACATTAATTTAAAGACATTATTTCTCCCTTCATAGCGCATGCGCATCGTACATTAATAAGTGGGCCGATTTTTCTAATAACGTTACGATAATGAATCATGAAATGATGCTTAGGTTTTAATTGTTTATATTATAGAAATTCTTTGTTTAATTTGGAATGATGTTCGAAATTTAAAGACTCTAGCTCATATAGTTATCCAATGTTTCTCTATTTTTTGATACCATCAACCATATACGTGTTGAAACTATTCAATGAAGGTATCATACGTAACCTCTATTTGTCGATAAAGTAATACCCAACTTTTTCAAATATTTCAAATTTTTGCTTGTCTCTTGGTATTTACTTTTCGATCCTCTTGACGTGGTGCCGACGATTATAACTTAATATCCTTGACCCATATTAAATTGTACGTGATGTTCCTATGAATAACATCACCATATCCTTCGCTAATGCAATTTAAAATTTCGATGTAATTTTAAAATGAAAATTAGCCTCTGCTTTATCTAATTCCAACCTGCAGATATTTGTTGTGCCAATACAACAAAATACCACCAAATCTTTTTCAAACCACTCTGTCATCTCGTCTAATATTTCTGGGTCCATATTTTGTCGAATGAAAAGGCCAACAAACTATAATTTTGAATGGAGTTTTGATAACAGAGGTGCCATGATTTCTTGCATAATTGCTTTAAATTTACAATTTAATTCTGAAAACTTTTGGTTTTCGTCCTTGACTGAAACAAATAATACTGCTCCCACTAACTATTGATTGCTATATTAGTGGTACGTTTAGTCAATGCATTCGTTGTGTTAAAGGAACTGCGTTACTGAAAGACTCAAAGAGCCAGTAAAGTTAAGTAATATCAGATAAATCAGCATGCTGACTTCACGACTTCTTGTTGTAGCAGTCATGGCAATCATGAATTCCAACAATGAAGCTGTTGTATATATTTCGTCTGTATAGTGGTCTTTAAGGCTTTTAATCACCCCCAATTTTAATATATAAAAGGGCTGGACAGTTGTCGAGTAGCAACAATTTTTTTTTATATGGCTTACTTAACTGTGAGTCTCATCTGAAAGTTTCAATTTGAATTTTAATCAATTGAAATCATGAAATAAAATTTACTCCATCCCACACTGGTAAACAACATTTCAAACCTGATATAATCTCATTCAATTTTAGGAACACAATGAATTTATATAAATTATAGAATTCTTTAAGGACGAAATAATATTAAAAATTTCAAATCTTGTTGTTAAAGAAAAAAACTTATCCGTTGGAAAATGAAAATTTCTCCTTTATACAATAAGTAACAATATGCCTATTTTCATATAGATACCGAAGAAAAATGTTTACCAAAATCATTTGCAATACTTCCATCAGTATAGACATGTATTACCTGTCGAACCTATAGCACTTCATAAATAATAGGTTTATTTTTGGCTCTATCTCCCACAGTATAATTATCGATTTCTTTAATGCATTTTTTTATGCTAGGTAGTATAATAGCCTAAAAACAGTCTGAATGATCAGGTTAACATCCAAATCAACCTATCACCTATTGCAATTAGATTTTTAGTATAAACAAGGTTCAAATAATTATTTAATTCGTCATTAAAGATAGTACAGGCAAACTCGCATATCTATAAAAAAAAAAGAAGCGAAAATCTCTCATATAGAAGGCCAAAATCAATGTTAATATCATATTCAAAAAATTTCTAAACTTTTACTATTTTGCTGAAGAATAAACTGCTTCTAAACGTACAACTCCTAGTACCTCCATCCGCACATCAGAAATCTGGTTGGAATGCGAGTTCTAGCATATTGAGTTGGGTAAAGAAGTAGAAAATCTTATAAAGGCAAATCGTTTTTCAACGGCGTTTGAGTTGGGAATGTAATCGTATTCTGTCAAAAATGTGTCGCATTCAGATTTAAGTTTGGATAAACTAGTTCCGAATGGTTTCTCGCATTCTTGAGTTAGGCGGTTAAAGTTTTTTGACGATTTAGGAGACGGCCGAGTACCGTGCAGGTTACTGGTATAGTTACGTTTGCATATGATTTACCCTCTCTTCGCAGTCCTTGTCCTAAAGGGACTAGAGCTGCGGGCCTGATTTTCGCGAGTTAGATTAACTAATAAATTTTTGTCTCACCTGACACTTGCATCAAAAGATTCGGCCATAGTTCAGTGCAATGTGACTAAATTTCTGATAATTCCTGCATTGAGTCACCTAGAGTCGTCCTCGTTTCTTCGCCCAGGTGACTTTGTAGTAAGCTCATATCCTTTATGCTTAAAAGATTTTCTGGTGAAATGCCTGTCAATAAGCACTTGAAAGAGCGGCATAATTATATTTATGCTCGTTCTTTGTTAAGCTCCCTTTTTGAAAAACATTGGTGTCATCTTGGCGACTATTTTGAGTTTTTCACGAAGAGTCATCCTCTGGCTTGAGAAAGAAGTGTGCCCTCCCATAATATACTCCACTTTTTTCATACGCTGGCGTGAACGTATAATATTCTGTTTTGTGTTTATGAATGGCAGTTTTTATTTTCTGCCAGTCCTCTTTTTTTGTGGTGATAATTGTCACTGATTTACTAGTTTGGGAATGTTGTGAAGAATTATTGGTGGTGGACGTTTTTGCGCACTTTTTGTTATTTCCCAAACTTGCTGTTGTTTCCTGGTACTAGCGGATCCCATGCAGGTGGACGAATCGTCCAGCATAGCTTTAATTTCTTTTTCGATGTTTCTTTATTTTTTCGTAATCCTATTTATATAGATGGTCTCTGTTGTATAGCTGTGGTGCTAATGTCTTAAATAAATGTTTTAAAATTAGTCTCGATTTTTTACTGTGATATATATATATATATATATATATATATATATATATATATATATATATATATATATATATATATCTTGTTTTTCTTTTTTGATCACTTGATCAAAATTGGTTTTGATAGAGTCCGCTTGTTTTTTAAAATTTCAACTGATGGTCTTAATTTAATCTTTGAAAAATATATCGCAAATGTATACAGCTATAGTTTTTAAACCATCCTTCTCAAAAATTAACTTTTCCGTTTAAAATGTGTACAAGATGGTTCTAAAAATTAAATTACACTAGATTTTACTTTGAAATTTAAGATTGCGACAATATACAATGCTAGCGCAATTATCTAAAAATCTAACTCATAAATATATATTTAAAATAAAAATTCAAAACAGCTCTTAGGTCGGTAATTCAATATTTTATTTGCAATTGATTAAGTCTCAGTCTCATATATGATATATACGTCTTAGTCTAAAATATGATTCATTGTGGCCTAGGTCTGCGATCTTATGTCTGATGGAAATTTTATATATATAAAACAATTATGATTATATATATATATATATATATATATATATATATATATATATATATATATATATATATATATATATATATATATATATATATATACGATAGTTATCTCGAGTTCATATATTATTTCGTCAACTACTTAGTCAAAAACCATAACCATTTCATATACATATAAAGGTTATCTGCACATACGTATATCGTTATACTGCTGCAGTATACACCAAAGCATTAAATTTCAGAAAATTTTTATAATTTATGAAATTTTAATACAAAAATGATTAAAATTAATGATCGTTTGTTGCACAGTTTTATCAATTTTTTTATAATATTTTGAAATCATATTATTGATGATCGAGGTTTTTATGATCGAGTGTCAAATGACATATTAATGATCATTTGCAATTTTTTTTACATTTTTACTTTTTTTGTGTTATAAGAAAATGTAAAGTATATATATATATTCGTAATGATCGTGTGAATTCTTCTACAACGCAACGGCCAAACAATTAAAATAATTCAACATTCCGTTGAACGTTTTTTTTTGTTATAACTTATATATATATATATATATATATATATATATATATATATATATATATATATATATATATATACATATATATATATATACAATATATAATCAAAATAAGAATAAAAATTACAAATTCGAACTACTGAAAGTCACGTTTGAATGTTCTTTAGATTTTTTTTTTAATGCCAATTTCTTCGTTTGCGCTTGCCTCGTTCGTTTGTGTCTTATCAATTTGGTTCTTCTGTAAATTATTTACAATCCTTTTTTGTACATTATTATCTCATAATAATCAACCATTTTATGTATATATAGTTTTTGGAATATATACTTAGGAATTCTGATTGGGATTTGCACCATTGAAACAGACCATACAATAAAATTACGTAAAATATTGATACGCTTTATGAAACAGGAGCAGTAACAACAGAGATACTGTATAAAGCTATAAATGTATATATACCAAACCAACTTTCTTTTGTTTTTTTTTCTCATGAAATTTTCAGTTGCAGAGCTGTGCTGAGAAGCTAGCAAACTGTACTGTTTATATATATAGAAGACAATTGATCGACGACGACAACGGAAAATGAAGATGAACAAACAGTTTTTCGTATACAAGATGAAACAAAAAGAAAATTATCTTCAACTTTTCTGTTGCACTATATATTCTATTTACTATGGATATATATGAGAAATGATGATGATGATGTAGTTGATGGAGAATCGTAGGAGAAAAGTAAAGAAAAACTATGTATATATATTCTACTGGTGTACAGTGTATTTCTATATCATTGCGGACAGTAACAACAAAAAAATATAAAACCGAAGCAGGAAATTGGGATGGATATTATGTTGATGATGATGACATTTTATAGAAAATAAAATTAAAATTATAAAATGTAGAACAATAGGGTGGACATTTTTTTTTCAATATTACTAACCATCACTATCAGACGTCTCTATAATATAATATTATCCCAAGTTTGTTATAAATACAGAAATTTATTGAAAATTAACAAAAAACAATTAAACATCTAAAACCTTTCAACTATATGTATATATATATATATATATATATATATATATATATATATATATATATATATATATATATAAGCATTAGATTTCAATTGAATAATATATAATCATTATTATATTATAATATCGGGGCCGTCGTATAAGAACCCAAATGGAAATATAATAGCATAGAAAACAACATTTTCATCCGTTTTATACTTGTGTAATTCAATTCATTTCACAATTTACATGTACATACATCTCCTCGGTATACCGATATATATATATATATATATATATATATATATATATATATATATATATATATATATATATATATATATATATATATATATATATATATATATATATATATATATATATATATATATATATATAAATACAAATCGACTTCTCTAAATATAAGATTATATATTTGTTGTTGTATTTTTTTTTTTTAACTTTAATTAGAATAGAAAATGCAAGAAACAACAACAATTATTTGTACTCTCGGTACTACTGTTCAAAATGATTACAATGATGATGATGATGATGAGAAAAACAACGTGACACTTTGAAATTATTGAAAATTGAAAAATATTGGTTTTTTGTTCATTTTGAAAAGAATGAGGAGCAAAAATGTGATATTGATGATTTGACAGTTGACAAAAAAAAAAAAAACTGATAACAAAACAAAAAGTTTTTCCTAGTTTTTCCTTTTTTTAATTTCAAAACTTTTTTTTTTTTTTTTGTTTTGTGTCGCTGTCAAAACGTCAATCAAATATAGTATAGGAATCGAAATTAACGTTTTTAGGAGTTCGTATATATACATTATCGCACCCGCATCAAATCGCTTTGATTATATATATATGGTGATAGTATCTATATATATTTATTTACCTTATATAATTTTTTCGCGATCGCCGATCTATAAATACCAGTAGGCGGAGACAAAGGAAATTTTTTTTCCATATGATCTTACTATAAATTCCAAATTGATCTCCACCCAAAAAAAAAAAAAAAAATTAAATTTATATATTATTTATAAATAATCAATTTCAATTGATCGTTGATCGCGTTTTTTTTTTCTACAGCAAAAAAAAAAACCAAAAACTTAAATCCACTTGATCGTTTTGTTATAAGGTTGCCTCCTTTTTTGTTTCTTGACATTATTTTTTTAATTTTTTATTTTTTTTATATTATAAATAATAATAAAATAAAATATACAGAATACGTCGCGACGTGGAATTTATGCGACAAAAATAATATAATAAAATATATATTATAAAAAAAACAAAACGATATACAATTGACAATGATCATGATCATGATCATGATCATCAAAAAAATAAAAATAAAAAATTCAAATAACTTAACCAATGACGATCATCCATTTTGAATTTTATTCAAAGTATAAAAAAATTATTTCACTTTTTACCAAGATGATGATGATCAAGATTGTTGATCGTACTTATTTTTTTTTTTTGAAAATATAATATTAAATGGAAGCATGCATGCATTACAGCAAGTACAATAATAATAATAATAACTTTTCTTTTTACATACAAAAAAAAACGATCTACAACAATTGAAATACAGAATATAAGGAACAAAATAAAATCGACGATCGCGAAAACTAATTACACTGATTTATGTACCTATTGTTTATTGTTGAATTCGCGATCATCATAATACTATCTCATTTTGGTTTATATACATATATACATATATTCACCTTGCTGTGTGCTGTCTTCATATACATGAAATGAAAACTATGCTATAAGAAGTAAATTGTAAGAAGAGTGGCATCTCTTCTTAAAAGCCATCAAATGATTTTTTTTTTGCTTATGCATTCGCGTTCAATATCTTTTAGCTAAAATGTCAATTTTCAATAAATATATACATGTAAGCGACATTTGGAAGCACGCCCCATTTAAAAACTTACCATTGGATACATAAATATAGTTTTTGGATTTCTTATACTCGTATACATGTTGTGTGATTTTGGTGGCACTTTATGTATAGGTACATATATTTTAACGATTTATAGTTCTGGTTTATATTTAACAGTGAAGCTCATACAAGTATTTTAAAAAAAAGTTCACATTAAAAGTTCAGCAAACACAAAAAACAAATCTCAATAAAACATTCAATTAATTTGACCTATTGATTTTTTCAAAAAAGAAAAATCAAGACAGAATTAAATGAAGAAAAAAAACACAAAATATTTTCAATGAAAAATTTCACCTCTTTTAACCTTATATATGTATATATATATATATACTTATGCTCAAAAAAGTAACAAAAACATTCAATTTCTATATCCCAGTATATCTTTAAGAAAATACAATACAAAATATTTGAAAGGGGATACCAGATGTAACACACCAACAACAACAACAACAAAATGAGACAACTTACAATTTTGTGTTGTTGTTGTGTGTGCTTGGTTGCTTTTAATTTCTTGTGCCCTGTTCACCATAAGAAAATATAAATTCTCAACATGAAATAAAATCATGTTGATTTGGTCGCGATAAAAATTAGATTTTTATATGTACAAAAATACATATATTGCTAGTTTTTCTCTCGCTGATTAACTTAAAATAACTCTACATACATAAAAAAAAAAAGTTCATAGTTTGCTGATATGTATTTATACATAAAATTTTATGTTATTTCGTTATGTTTATTGAAAGCTTTTTATAATAAGCTTCGAAACATGTATACTTAATTTTTCTTCTTTTTTTTTTTAATTCCATTATAATTGTTATACTTTCACTGTTCGTGTCCATATCGTGCTTACAAGGCGATATGCGGTAACAGGTGACGATATTCGACAAAAAATTTAAACTACTTTGTTCCACTACAAAAAGCTCAATTTTCAAAAATATAATGAACTAAACCACTTGTTGGATATTAAATCTTTTATAGAAGACTACATTAAAAATTGTTTTAAAATATTTGTATTTTACTGTCTATATACATATTTAAAACGAGGGTCATTTTTCCCGGGGAATGGGAAAATTGTATTGACGTTCTCGGGAAAAATATAAATGTGCGTTTAAAGATGTCTCAGCAATACCTAGTGCAAAAATCGAAACTAGTATTTCGGTTTTCAGTTTTTTCAATATATATATATATCGTTCATTAAGGACCAATAGCTATAATCATCAGCAAAATAAGAATTTTACAGTAGACAGAAAAAACTTAATAACTTTTCAAAAATTGCGTTAAATGAAAAAAAAATATTTACACGAAATTTTGAATTTTGTAACTTTTAGCTAGTTCTAAACAATTAACAAATTAATAATTAATAACAGTAGGAATATAGCTGATAGAGTTGATGTTCATCAATTCCAATATGGATGTAAGGATTTTTCCTAACAGATTCCACTTCTAGAATTTTGCATTAAAACATAAATTAAACTAACATAAAAATAAGAAATAATTAAAAATTTTAATATTTTAACAAATTTATTAGCTAAAAGTCTAAACTAATTTGTGCTAAGCGTTGGAGGTCAGTCATCACCGGCTCTGGTATTATTCGAGCACTTCTTGAAGCTTGAATATTTTTATAAGGAATATATACGTTTTTTAATTTGAGTTGTCTTATTCGTCTTATTCTAAAAAGTTCTGTATCACTGCAATCTTCTGCTTCTTAGAAAAATTGGGCAAAGCATTTGGCAAAATTGCATTCGTTTTTTGATACGTGCAGTCATCAGATTATATATAATGATAAATAATTTTTTTCTCACACAGTGTCTTTCCAAATGATCAACTATGCGTAATGTGTAACTCCACAGTAAGCACCATATACAATAACCATTTGTTGTCATTTTTTTACCTTCGGCTTTCTGTTCGTGGGTCCCATTTTTTCTAAGATGATTTTCATAACTTCCAAGATAAATTTTCTTTTATTTCGTATTCAGCAGGCACTAAAAGCAAAAGGGAAATATTGCGAATATCTATATTTCTTGTTTGAACACTGTTATATTTAGAATCAGAACTCATTTTGAGCTTTCTTGCATTTTTGAATATAAAAATTAAATACATCACAGCTGATTTTACCAGCTTCTTCGACTACAAAAACATACAGTTGTTGCAATAACCATATATAGACAGAGCAAATTTGAGTGGCAACCGAATGGCGTGCAAAAGCATATTTAAAATGTTTAACCCCGAGCATTTTTTATTCCTTGTTCTACACATTCACTAAATTTATTTAGCCTAAATTTATCCTTTATTAAAATTGAAATCTTGGGATTTTCATTGAAATCTCGGGATGAAGCAATTAAACCCTTAAGGGCCACATCAGCACTACATTTCGCCACATCATTAAAATTTATGATTCTGTACTTCATCTATTATTGAAAGCACAGATCTTGACCCATAATGTAATAGCTGATATATATAGCTAGATTTTGCATGGATTTGATAAATTTGAAATCCAAATTTTCGGAACTAAATCTAAAACTAATCAGCACTCAGTTTTTTAAGTGCTTGATAAGATCGGTTTTTTGGTGACTAAATTTTATTACCATTTTTAAAATGATATTATGAGACTGGAGTTGATTAGAAAAATCTCGTGCTTTCAATCGCTTTCTATAATGTTAATATTGACATACAAATTGTATGGCAAGACAAACCAGCCTTTGCAATGAGCCGCGCTATAACTAAATCCAACGACTCCTTCTTGTTACATTTAAAAAAAAAATCGTTATTTTGTGCGACTTTGTTCTTTAGGGAAGTTTTAGGGTTGCTTAGGGTTTTGGTGTTCCAAATGAGGTTTCCATAAAATGTTTTATATTCGATTACAATTGGGACGTTGGCTCAATCATCTTTGCACTCCCAAAAAATATAGTTATTGGTATATGACTATAATCATTGATACTTAGCGAAGTATAATTATTGACACTGTAAAAAATCAAAAATCGAAATCTGAACTTTCTATAAACACATAATTGCACGTATAAATATTGGAAGATATGGGCATTTTATTTATTTTATACATGTGTAGTATATTTTCTTCTTCAGTTTGTACACCTGTGATCACAGGTTTCCGAATTCATATTGGCACACATAAATATAAGGCATAAAACATTATTTCCAAATTCATCGTAATTAAGATCATCCGGAAAAAGTTTCTTTAAATAACCATCGATTTTATAGGCTATAGACTTGCGATTAGCTTTTACTATAACGTCTCTAGCAATTGTGGAATGTAGAAATATGAGTTCGTATAATATTTTTTCTGGTGAACAGTTTTCCGTTACAAATAGAGCAAAAGGTTGTAATTTATAGTGCTGTTGGTAGCTGGTTTGACGTAAAATTCATACTGAAGCTATAGATGGTCACATACTGTAACCATCTATAACAGATGGTTACAGTATGTGAACTGAAGCTATAGAGCAACAGATGGTTACAGTATGTGATGCCGAAACTTTATTTTTTTGGCTACTAAATTTTTCGGTATTCGAATTGTCTGTTCTTAAATTGACGATATTTTTTTGCTTTTATACTTTTTCCTTATTTTTTTTCTCCTGTTTTCCTGTCTTCCCTGATGGATTAAATTGTTTCCTTTCTTGTTTTCGCTTTTCTTCCCATTTTATTTTTCTGAACCTTGGATCTCTTTCTTAACGGTGTCTCCGACCAGTCCAATTATTTGCAATTATGGAATGTGTAACGGGTCCAACTCATGGCTAGCCTCTAAAAGCTGCATTCAAAAAAAATGTCCACTGCATACCCATTCTGCCTTTGTCAGACCCCACCCCTACTCCATTTATTTTATTTAAGAAAACAGTAATACACATCAACATGATAATTTTAATTTTAACTAAATTAAATTATACCTTAACTAAATCTTAACTAAACCTTTACTAATAAACTTAATTAAACTTAACTAAAACTTATTAAGAATTAATTAAAAAGAAATTAACTTAAAAAATAAAAAAAACTTAACTAAATTCTGTACCAATTTAAAAAAATCTGTAACATTTTAAAGCGTCAGACTAAAAAACACTCTCAGCTTTTTTTAATTTTTGTATCACTAGCCACTTAAATGAATTTTCAAAAACTCATAGCCCGATAAGCCGAGATGATTGATAAAGGTCCTAGTCTCTATCAATCAGCGATAATAGAGCCAATGAATATTTTTGAAAAATATTGCTCTCAAAAATATTCGCAGTCATCAATGCAAACAAGCTAATATGTTATAAAAACCACTGGGCAAGTGCGGTTTCTATTTTGTGTGCATAATCAAGTTCTACATACCTCTTTATCTCTTTATAAAGGTTCCTAATAGCATCAAGACCTTTGCATGAAAAAGGTTTTAATCTAATGTCACGTTCACATACGGTTAAAATAATAATGATAATTAGATGAACCTACTAATATAGTTAAAAATTTCACTCGAAATATGATCTTGTCAGAGCTTTTATTACTTATATAGCTTCCGTTGCACCTCAAGGCATCACAAACTTTAAAAATTACAAAAACGAACAAACTATTGCATTATAGACAATTCTGATATCTATTCGGGGTTATTTCATAATTGAGCCGGGCTCGTTAACTTAAGGTTAAACTATTCATTGAATAACCAAACTTCTGGATTCACATTTTTTTTTTGATTTTGCAATTATCATACTACTTAGAGATTACCTTCTTATAATGGCTTACGCTATACGACAATATGGTGGGTTAAAACTCTTTATTACAATTAATTTAAAAAGTGAATATAGGACGTAATTAGCTCGTTTCTATTTATTATCTCCTTTATCTTTCCCAGAAAGATCACTCGAAATTTCTAAATCCAATAATCTCCTATAAAGGAGAACCTTTTAATGAGAATGCCGTTAACTATGAGTGAAACAAAATTTTTAACTTTTGTATGTTAAAACAGACAAGCTGGAAACTTTATGGATTAAATTCTATCCTATTAGATTTAGCCCATTCAATATGACCTTTTCAATGCAAGTCTGAAGTGAATTATTCATGATTTGACGAAAGCAAGTTAAATGGAAATTGAAATCCTTTTTTAGATATCACATGATGCCAGTAAAAAAATCATTGATATAGATCAAAAATCAGGTTAGCGACAAAGATGATCTTTGCATTTAATACTACTTTGATCGATCGTCCCATTAAGAAACTCTTTATATCCATTCAATACTGTTCATATATGATAATGGTCATTCAATAAGGGAAGTATTAAGATTTAGTGACCGAATTTTAATGATCAAACAATGATTCCATACTCTATCAAATGCTTTTGAAATATCAAGAAATACAAAGTCTATTCTTACAAAACCAATATTGAAAATCTGCTAAAAGTGCATGCCTTTCGGGATAGTTCATATAAAATGTAAATTTTCTATGGATTCCACTACTTTAGATAAGATCAATGAAAAAACCTATTGGGCAAGTAGAAAAAGTTTTGTCACCTTTTTTTACGAACTGGTCGAATATTAGCTGTTTTCCAAATAGACAAAAATATGCCAGATTTCGTTGACAATACAATTTGCTAGGCGGTAAGATAAGTGATAGTTTATTTTTGACAAATGATAGTAATCCATCTGGCCAAAAGTTGCTTTATATTAGCTAAGGGTTCTAAGCACTTTAGAAACAACTTTAGAAGATACTGTTCGAAAATTAATGATAAGTGCAGTAATGAAGAAACAGTAGTGCATGCTGTTTAATCTTAGACCTGATTTTATGATGGCATTAGCTTTATTTCGGGCTATTCTAAATTTAAAAAAAATTTCATTAGAAGGATAATTTAAATGGGCATATATTTTCCCGGAGATAGCGGGACCTACATTTTTATTTAAACCATTAGTTTTGCTATTGACCTATTTCTCTTATAAGATCATTCTTAATAGATAGAAACTTTGTCAATTTACATTTTTGGAATGCCAAATTAGTTTAGGTCTAAGTGTAACTAGCTTTGAAGCATGATCAATCTAGTGGAGCATTAACATCAATAAAATAATTATTCATCAAGCATGGTAGTTAAAAATAAGTCCAATAAATGAGATGGATGACCTAATATGTCAAGGTACCGAGCTTGTTTTTCTACAAGTTGGACAAGACTATTCATCCCCACACATCATTCAACATATTATCCTGTTTGATCTCTTAGTTGTAAAAACCTTAACCATAGTCATTGTGAATATTAACCATTTTGACCGTATTTTAGACCTGATTTTTTTACCGCTTGAATTCATTGTCTTGTCTGGTTTTTTCTTGCCACTTTTAATTTAATTTTATTTTGCAGATTTTGATTTGGTTTTCCGCGTTAAGCAACTTTCTTGATAATGTTGCAAACAATTTTATACAAGGCCTGAGGTGTTTTTGTTCCGAAAAAAATCTATCGTTGCTTAAAAATCGTCGCTTTTTATTATTGCTAATAGTTCAGCGCTTTCAAAAAATTTAAGCGCTTAGCGGATATATAGTTACGATAGAAATAAATACAGTGCATAAGTAGAGAGTTCGAATTCCTTAATGAGTACCTTTATATGTAAAATGTATATCTTAAAGAATAAAAGTAAAATTTCGATTAACCCAAAGCAATTTAAAAAAAAAAACAGAAAATCTTAGAGCTTTCCAAGATTATGACGTAAAATACTGCCCTTTCGGGTTCATTCGAAATTTATGACGCGTTTGCTCATTTTTTCAAACAGAATTTTTGATAACTCCGTTTCATTATACTCAAATAATGTAACAATTCTAATGTCACAATCCAATTCAATGCCTCGGAAATCATAAATGATTTCAGATCCTGATGGTATACGATGGTAGAAGAAGCGATAATACGTGCTACAGAGGAATTTCGATTCCTTCTCTGATGCCTACACTTTTTGAATCTTTAATTTAGTCTTAAATAGAGTTTTTAATGAAAATTAGAATTAGTTAGCTTCAACACGTTTTTATTCAGGGTATAGATACTTCAGTTACTAACTTGATAGTCTTTTCGAGCAATGTATTCAGTATAATTAAAAACTGCGATCTAATAGACAGATTTTTCAAGGCATTTGATAAATTATACCCCCCAATGCTTCTTCAAAAGTTAGTGGAGTTCACACATGATTTTAATTCGAAAAAATTGGTTTAAATGGTTGTAGCCAAAGAAACTACTTTAAAATCCAGCAACAATTTTTAATTTTTATTTAATCTGTCTGCATATAACGACATTCTTAGTGGTTTACCCCAAGCATTTAAACATTTTTTCTAGGTAACATCTTCGGATATTTATACTTCACATAAAAAGTATATATACGTCATTTTAATTAACTTTTAAAATCAGGACACTATACTATCCAAGGCAATATGTGTTTAACAAAATCTTTAAAAACAATTGATTAATCTTCCCTTTACGGAGCGTTCCTTGAAAGGGTGAAGTTAAAACTACTTAATTTTAGTCCAGCTTTGAATATATATGTTCGTTCATCTGTAAATATTCAACTTGACTTGTTTTAACTCTGATCTGAATGAAAGAATCAACAACCCTGTAGTCTATGCAATCTCATACCATCTTTCATAATTTTTGTTATTCGGCATTTTAAGGTAATCATTATTGTCTTTTTGGGGTCTAATTCCTCGTTTTTTCAGTTATCAATCTTTAAACCTCTCGCAATCCTGCTGATTTAAACACTATTTTTCTTTCGTGGTCTACCAAATTTTTAACTTCTCTATTGTGATGTGTTTCCTATAACTTAATAAAGAAACTTGTTTCAGTGGCAACCCTACTTGTCGGCCAATTTTAATGAATATAGGCCGTACTAACGTTCTGCAACAAATGCCGTCCTTTTGATGTCCATCTTGTCATCTGGAATCTAAAACCAATCTGAAAGTTAACAAAACCCATTGGATTTCAGAATTTTTATAGCATAAAAAGAAATGCAGCTATAATATAATAATTTTTGTCAAAATATTTTGTTCGTTTGTCTTGTCTGTCTATATATCTCGTTTTTCTTTATCTGCATTATGCTCCACAGAAATTTCAAAACAGATTCTTATTTAAAACTCATGTTTGTTTCATCCCTTCAATCACTTTTTTATTTTTTCGAATGATAACATACTGAACATTGGAAAAACAAAAGAAAAATAATTGAATTTAATAAATTTAATTGAGAAAAATGTGAAAATACGTTATGTATACACGTATAGTATTTTCCTAAGGATTCGTTTTGTTTACTAATTCCCATTTCGAGCGAGTGCAAGAGAACGGAGTAAAAATCTATAAGGAAAAACCATTTCCCATTCATTATACATGTCCAATGTCCACCATATCACCATCGCACTGAACCACTCAATCCACACGATATGTATATTTAAATGCCACAAACCATTCTTCTTAAATTTCTCTATGCAATTCATTTCCTCAATTCTTTGTTTTAACCCAGCTTTTCTTCTGTGTGTGTTTGTGTATGTGTTATTTTTTTTTGTGTACTCCAAAGTCGTCAATTTACGTCACATCACACTATTTTGATTTTTTCCAATTTTTCTTTCATTTCATTTCCTATATATAAATGTTATATATGGATATATATATATATATATATATATATATATATATATATATATATATATATATATATATATATATATACACGGATGGTTTATATACCATCCCAGTTTCTTTAAGTTTTTATTTTTTAGTTTTACGTTTTTCGATCGGAGAATGAATAGAATGAGCTTTTTTATTTTATTTATTTATTTTATGTTATGTTTTGGATTTATACTCGTATATATAGAGGATTTGAGGTATGGTGATAAATTTTTCCTTAAGAAGATGAGATTTTTCGAAGAGTAGATGTATACAGAAAAAAATAAAATAACGCTGATGGATTGATATTATGGCTTTTTTGACCAATGGACGATACTCCCAAAACCACCCTCTAGTGCTTCGTTCTATATATATATATATTACATAAAAAGGGTTAAAATATAAAATCGAAATTCCCATAAGATAATATTTGATGTTTTGTAATTTGAAGAAAATGCACTATATACTACATCTCTATACTCGTATACGTATATCGTCTTATCACAAAATACGAGGACGAAAAACAATATATATATATACAAAGGACATAAGATAAAGACATTTCGAGAAAGCGACTGTGGATGCGATGATGATATGATATGTTGAGAACATAAGAATTTTATTTTCATTTCCTTTAGTGAAAACAGAAAACAATGAAAATTACGTTAGTAGCAGTACACAGCAATAGCAAAATCAGTTATGTCTTTGTATACTGTTTATATATATATATATATAGAGCAAAAGAGTTTGAGTTATATTTTTTCCAGGATAATTTCATGTCTTTCTGAATAAGACAAAAAATAAAAAAATACGAACTTGATAAGATTTAAAAATAAAAAACGGAGAAAATTAATTTTTTTGTTTTTGTCTCCATATTATTGTTCTTTAAGATTTGTGAATTGAGGCAAAGATTTCTATGTATCCACAAAAAAAAAACCGAGCTTTTTTTTTTAATTATAAGATTTTTGTTGATAAAATATATTTTTGATGTAGTTTAATTAAAAAAGAAAATTAAAAAAAAAAATTCAAGAAAAACAGCAAAACATGAAATTGCATTTTCTTTAAAGAAAAATTTAATTTAATTGACGATTGATATCCGACGGAAATGTTCTCTACCAAAAAGCAGTAAAATACTTTATATATATATATATATATATATATATATATATATATATATATATATATATATATATATATATATAATTCTAGAAAAAAATCGCTTCTTTTCTTTTCAAAACAAGTCAGACAAGGAAATTGAAAATAAAACAATAAAACGGGGAAAATCATCCCTCATTTTCATAATTTTTTTTATTTTAGTTCTGTTTTATCTATATGTAATTAGCTTTAGGGGTACATCAGTATAATTTTTTTTTATTTTACTTTCGTTTCGTTTTCCATCTCTCATTTTCAATTATTTTTAAATTAATAAAAAGAATGAAAATTGAAAAAAAATCCATGTATATAAAGAAAAACACTTTTCATGTTTGAAACGAAGGAGTTATAAATTTTTAATTAGTAGAAATAATGATGATAAGACCGGCGACGATAGTTGGGTATGATATCGTTAAAAACAATGACAATCATGGTACAAAATTTATTTTCAATTCATTTAACATTTTTATTTTTATTTTTTTTTTATTATTGTGTTCCCATTTTACTCGACGAAACATAATGAATTTTAAGGCGTTGGTTGCTCTCGTCTATGTCACTTCAATCAAAAAATGAAAAAATAAAAATCTCCTTCATGTATTTCCATCGCATCCCGGCAGTATATGTATATAAATTTTTCTACTTCACAACCATCGTTCCAATCGTTCTTAAAACGAAACAAAAAAAAATATATAATCTCATCACTATTCCTTCGACATCATCTCTATAAACTTTAATCCAAAACGTAAAAAAAAAAAAATGATGAAAAGTTTGACATCGACAAGCTTTTTTTTTTGCTCGTGCTTTATTTTTATCTAGGAGTTCAAAATAAGAAAGAGAATGAACACAAGAAGCAAAAAAAAAAAAAAAACGTTTTGTCCGATCGATTGACAATTTTCTTTTCAATTTACTCTTCACTCTTGTATCTTAGTTTTGTATTAAGATAGAGGAAAAGTCTGGAAATTTTTTAACTATACTATATACATATATAAGAGACGCGTAATAGTTGGTGCGCGTGGAATAAGTTTGACCTAATAATGATTTTCAATTCTTTTTTTTTTATGTATTTTTACAGAGGAAGGCGATGAAAATTTAGAAAATCAAATCGATGGTGAACAACAAGATGAGGACGAGGACCAAATAACTGATCAACAACAACAGGAACGCGAACAAAGTAGAAAAACCAATAAAATTATAAAAGATGAACCAATTGATGAAAATGATAATGATGATAATAATAAAAATGATGGTAGTAGTAGTAATAATAACAATAATAATAGTAATGATGATGATGAGGATATGTTAAATCAAGGTGAACGTAATTCGGCCAACGAAAGTCCAATATCGCAACATCATAGTTCATCAGACGTTGTAGATCATATACAAAATTTAACTAATACCGCCGTCGGTATTACTATGTTACGTGATCCTGAAATTTTAAATCTACATAACCATCATCATCATCAGCAGCAGCAGCATCAACAACAACAACAACAACATCATCATCATAATACAAGTAATCAATATAATAATTGTAATTCATCTTCAGGCGGTTCACCTTCACCGCCACCAACTCAAATTCCATTGAAATCATCGACTAGTGGTAATAGCGGTGGTGGTAGTGTACAACAACTAAAATCAACTACAACGACTACAAGTTCTTTGTTGATTGATAGCCAACATGATGATATTGAACATAGAATACCAGCAACATTAATTCAAGATCCAAGCAGTGTTGAACGGTGAGTAAAATCATAATATCGAAACATCTGTCATATATACTCCTATATATATGTATAATATTCTGACCATTATTATTTTCACTCAATCATAAAACATAAACTGTCAATCCATATAAATTTATATATACTCTCGTATTTATTTTTTTTATTCTAAAATCCAATTCATCTAATATTTTTCTTGTTAGAAAATGTGTCAAATCAATCATTAAAAAAAAAAATATTCTGTGTTACATCTAGAAAAAAAAAAAACTTTATTTTGATGCAGTTTTCGACTATAGAAAATTTTTCCTACTCATTTTCAATCAAATTCAAAATTATTTTATCTCTCCAGTGGTTATATCGAAAAGAGGATATAGATATGATACTCGTCATCGTCGTCGTCTATCAAAAATTTTTCAATTTTTTTTTTCATCTAAATGAAATATGATTTTTCTTCTTTTTCTCGAAACCATATTTTTTGATGAGATAGATTTTTTTTTTTTTTTTTTTTTGCAATATGGAATCAGAAATGAGAATATTTTCGAATATATTAATCAAGTTTGATGAGTGGCTAGGAGATTGATTGTAATTTTTTTTTTTACTTATAAATTTGTGAATGATAATTTTTTATTTATTTTGATTATTTTTTTGGGTCAGTGGTCAAGACTTGGGGAATTGGGGTGAGAATTGGATACACATGTTTGTGATTTTTTTATATCCTAACCCGATTAAACCATTTAAAAGTAATAGCAAATTGAATGTAGAGCTTTTAATTTAAATTGTATTCGACATTTGAAAGTAGAGCTTTACATAAATTTGTGGTCAAAATTTGCATTGACATTATGTATGGTCCTCCAACTCATTGTAAGATTTTCTTATTTAAACTAAAGTGGAATCAACAAAATATAAAAGCTCTGGAAAAGCTTTATTTATTTTTTTAAATTGTTTACAGTAGCTTAAAGTTTAAAGAAAAACAAATTTTGGACTAAAGTGTTCCTACTTTAAAATAGATTGTAAAAATGGATTTTCCGAACTTTTTTAAGCTTTTCTCAGTATTGGCGTGGACGATGTTTCTGCACTTCAACGGGGGGTCATAACTGTGTTTATTTTTATGCAAAGCATAAAATTGTTAATTATTTAGTGTTTTAAATAACACTGATATAGTTGA